>CM037854.1:180449701-180934162 GCA_021234595.1 Delia radicum
ATCGGCCAAAGCATCTCGGATTTTTTCTGCACTTTTTTGTGGTTTTCGTCTGTCCGATGGTGCATTTCTAAAATTTGTTTCAATAATAACATCGATTTCATTATTTGATAAATTGTCAAAGCCATTTTTTTCACTAATGTTTGATGTTCTTAAAAAATTGTGCAAGCAAATACATGTTAATACAATTTTTGATGCCTCAGCAGGATCTCTGTAAATTGCGGGACACAAAACTCTAAAGCGATTAACCAAGATACCGACGACACGTCTATTGCGCGATAAGATGTTATTGAAATAAATTTGTTTTTCACTCAAGTTTCTCTGTGAATATGGTTTAACCATATAATTCGTTAGAGCAAACGCATCATCTGGCAGAAAATGGCAAATTTTGTGGGGGCGGAATTTTCACTTCCTCATTTTCTATTGCGTATTTGAGATCTGATCGAACCCAAACGCCAGCATCTCCAACTCTGCCATTGATTCCAACGTCCGCATACAAAAAGCGATAATTTGCATCGGCTATAGCCATAAGTATTATGGAATTAAAGCCTTTATAATTGTAGTACGTGGATCCAGCTTTTTTAAACCCGATGATGTTGCAGTGCTTTCCTGAAAAAAGTAAAAAATTTATAGTTTCTTGGTTTCTAGTACATTTTTCCTAAAAATTTATGATTATGTTATAAAAACTTTTTTGTTATTTTAAAATAAAATGTAAACAAAACAAACAGTATTGCCCACGGTTTGTTCCCACAAAAACCGTAAAAAAAGCTAAAAATCGCAAAAAAAAAAGTTAAAACCCGCTACTTTCGATCAAAAACTAAAAAAGTTGGCAGCAGTGCTAACATTTAATCTGGAAATGTCAATTTTAAGCTAAAAATTTTTATATTTTTTTTGACAGTCTAAGATTATTTATCGATAACACACGTATATTTGTTTGACATATCAAGATTTTTTATGGTATAATCATACTCTTTACACTTAGTCAGTTTTCCTATGCAAATATATTTGCACTGTTCTCCAATATAGAAAAAATACAAAAAATAGCAAGTGTCATAACACCTTTAATGCCGTGTTTACTTTATGGCTGTGAAATATTTGCCAACTGCGACTCGACCAGCATGGAGAAACTTAACAAGGTATACAATAAAATTATTAGATACGTTTATGGTCTGAAAAAGTATGACAGTATTTCTACGCATGAAACAAAACTTTATGGTGTCACTTTTGAAAATTTTCTTAAAATTAGAAGCCTCATTTGTATTCATAATTTACATATTGAACATATTTTAATTAAGCATTATTTGGTAACACGTAACAAAATAAATATGGACGAACATAATAGATAATAGGTCATTTCCTTTACATAAATGATTTCGACAACAACAAAAAAGTACAACACAAAATAGTTTTTTCTCTGTGAAATAAAATATGTATTAAATAAATAAAACTTTACTGAAACATAAATAAATTAAATCTTATAAATTGTGCAAATAAAAAAATAAAAAAAAGTAATTTTATTTTATTTATTAACCAACTAAACTCCAACCTAAATTTTATTTTTTCTAGTTCCAAGTTATTGGAGTGTTGAATTTGGCAGACATTCATTTATTATTTGTCCAAATGAGAAGGAGGTTTTAACATTAATAAGTAAAGGTAATATTTAACATTATTGTCATGTATTTGTTATATATTTTATAAATAAAAATAATTTTGAATAAATTAACAAAAATAATTGCATTTTTAATCTAAAAAAATGGAACAAAGGCTTCTTATGAAATACAGTGGTTATTTTTATTACCATTTTCAGCTTAATTGTCATAAATAAAAGTGGAAGTATTACCAAGTCTTTGTATATAAATGTCACAATATTTTTATCCAAATCATTTTCCGAAGTTGATTGACAAACTTTCCTATAAAAACCCAGCAAACAATCCGGTCCGTTTATGTGCCGTTTTCGGTACAGCATATACGGATCCGAAGTCCGTTTCCGTACCGTTTTCCGGATCAGTATACGGACCGGAAAACGGAATAAAAGGAACATCGAATACGGATTCGAAACAGTATAAAGCACGCTAAAACGGACCGTTTTCGTACCGTCATGCTGTATATAAAACGGAGTGTACGAATTGAGTGTACGTTCAAAACGTACCGTAAACTGTCCGTCATTTATTTTAAAAACGGAGTGGACTCCGTTTTTAATATACCGTATACGGTCCGAATATGGTCCGTACTCGTACCGTTTTTTTTTAAATGGTCCATTTTTATTTTTTTTTTATTTATTTTATCTAAATGATTTCTTCTTTTTTTAATTTTAAACAAAAGTTTGGTTTTATTTTTAAATTTTTTCATTTATAAAGATATTAACAAAAATGGATTAACAATTACATTATTAAAAAACAATATGAAACCAGATAAAAATTCAATAAAAATCAATAAAAGGATGTGGTTTTAACATTTTGATTTTTTTTTTTCATTTTATCTCTGGTGTTGTTTAACATCTTCATCATTAAAATTTTCATGATATCTGCATCTCTATATTTAATTGCAAAAACATCTGAAATACAAGTATATGTTAAAAAAGTGGTACATTTAAAAATAACCAAAAAAATTACCACTAAAAATCTTAAATACGTATTCAGCCATTTTTTTATTTTCTGCAGCCGTTCTCGAGTTATGGAGTGACAATCAAAATGTACCCTTATTTTTATATATATATAGATAGATAAAAATGACTAATGTTCAGAAAAATCATCACATCTGGACCAAACGAAAATATTTAATAAAAATTTTTTTTTTTAAAAACCATCCTCATTGCATGTTCTACAAAACGTTTTCAGCCATTTTTTATGTTATGCAGCCGTTCTCGAGTTATGGAGTGACAATCAAAATATACACTTCTTCTTATATATATAGATGAAAATGACTAATGTTCAAAAAAATCACATCTGGACCAAACGAAAATATTTTAAACAATTTTTTTTTTAAACCATCCTCATTACATGTTCTACAAAACGTATTCAGCCATTTTTTTTATTTTATGCAGCCGTTCTTGAGTTATGGAGTGACAATCAAAATGTAAACTTCTTCTTATATATATAGATGAAAATGACTAATGTTCAGAAAAATCACCACATCTGGACCAAACAAAAATATTTTTAAAGAATTTTTTTTTTTAAACTATCCTCATTGCATGTTCTACAAAACGTATTCAGCCATTTTTTATTTTCTGCAGCCGTTCTCGAGTTAAGGAGTGACAATCAAAATGTACACTTCTTTTTATATATATAGATTTTATTAATATTTAATTTTATTAATAAATAAAACTGTTTTATTTTTTTTTTAACAAAACACACTCCGGTAATACCGGAAGAAAAATGATAACGGTTGAAACGGAGTTTTAACTGATGAAAATCGGTGTAGTCCGGTTAACCGGCACCGAAACGGATACAGCAAAACGGAGTTAAAACGATAATTTTCGAAAATTTGAGTAATCCAATTTTACTGTACGTTAATGGTCCGTTTTCGTACAAGCTTCGACGGACACGTCAATTCCGGTCCGTTTTCTTACCGTCAATGCCGGATTCATGAATCCGTTTGTAACGGACAGTCCGTAAAGTTGTTTCTTGGGAAGTTATTAGCTGAAATTCTAATACTGCACTTGGTAATATTATACAATTTTGTTGATAAACGTTCCGCTAGATTTTTTTTGGGTGTGTGCAGTGGATAGTTTTGTTTTCTGCTTAATTGTCCTATAACAAGTTTTTGTAATTAAATGTCATAATATTTTTATACAAATCATTTTCCTTAGTTGATGGACAAACTTTCCTAGAAATAGTTATTAGTTGAAATGCTCCTACTGAACTTATACCCTTTTTTTGAGAAACGTTCCCCTAGATTTTTTTGTGGGTACGAGTATTTGAAAATGTATCTATGAGTACTTGAAAGTATTGTGAGTATATTGTTGACATATTGTAAAATGCACAGTCGTGATTAAATCCACAAAAGAAATTTATAAATTTTTTTTTACCAAGTTTGCTTTCACTATAGTTCCTCTGTAATTTTTTTTTTTGTGTACTGAATACTTTTGCTTATCGAGTACTTAAGATATTAGTCAGTGCTGAGTACCCAGTAGAAGAATCTGTGAGCGGAATACTCAAAATTTTTACAACTCTATTTGAAAACGAAGATTACCCGAAAATATATTCGTGATTGCTCCGTTTTTTTACAGAAAATTGTGAAAAGTTATAGATTTGTTACATCCAAGAAGTACTTTAAATAAATTAAAATAGTTTTTTTGAAATATCTAAACACATTTGTTGTTGAAATAATTAAAGCAGTTTATATCAAGTCATAATATCTTAACCTAATATAGTTTTGCAATTCCTGTAAGTTAAAATGGCAACCAGTGACAAAACCGTTGACGATTCGCTTTATCCAATAGCTGTTCTTATTGATGAACTTAAAAATGAAGATGTTCAGGTAATTATGGAAAATTATTACCGCAAATAGTTATTGTGTATGCAAATTATATTTCTATGATATCGTAACACGCATTCTCGTGTATGTATATCTTTATTCAAAGGCTTTGGGCTGGTGATTTTGTGTGCAAATATTCTGAAGCATTAAAATTAAATAGTGATTTTTCGTTGTTGAAACTACATTAAATAAATTTAAGCCCGAGTAGCAATCCTGGCTCGGATAGTCTGCTTGGCGAGAGAACCGAGTTATACCGCCCATACTCGGTCGCCAGAGCATCGTCAGCGTTAACAGTGAACACCATGTGCAAAGTGGAGTGTGGGTGAGGTTGACATTTGGAAATGATTGGCTGTGTGTTAGTGTTTCCAATTCGGTTAATCGATTCCTCGATTAGTCGTATATTTCGTTTAATGACTCAACTAATTGGTCGACCCGTCACATTTTTTTTATATAGATTTTTTCTAAATTTTATAAACTTTGGCTAAAAAACATGGAAAGAAAAGCTTAGAAAAAAGAAACGCTATACAAAATATAATCAAATGCTTTACACTCAGAAAATAATTGGGGTAATATTATCCAAGTGCTTGGTAACTATACAACTACATAAGTTTCAAATTAGTTTTGGCTAAAGTGCAGTTTACGGGGTTTTGGAAATCAAAAAAAAAAAATACATGGTCCTCTCCAGAATGAAAAAAGAAAATTTTTTTCTATCTTCGGTTAAGGGGGCTGACGCCCCTGGGGCCCTCTAGGGCCAAAAAACCGGTATTCGTAGTAACATATAAGTGGGGGTACTCTAATGAAAGGAAATTTCATCTGGATTTCAAAAATGATTTTTTTTTGGATCCATGATACGAAGCGCCCTCTACAATCGTTTTATGGCGCCTGGCCCCCCTGGGTTAAAAAAACGGAAACGGGTTTTTTGGAAAACTTTGCTTAGCAAGGCACTTCCTACGCATACCGGGGCGAAGCCTCAGCGAAGCCGAGAATTGGACTGATGGGAGTAAAAAAACCCCTAAGCCCGGCCGAAGGCCGGTTACGCAGAAAAACTTTGCTTAGTAAAGCCACTTCCTACGCATCCCGGGGCGAAGCCTCAGCGAAGCCGAGAATTGGACTGATGGGAGTAAAAAAACCCCTAAGCCCGGCCGTAGGCCGGTTACGCAGAAAAACTTTGCTAAGCAAAGCCACTTCCTACGCATCCCGGGGCGAAGCCTCAGCGAAGCCGAGAATTGGACTGATGGGAGTAAAAAAACCCCTAAGCCCGGCCGTAGGCCGGTTACGCAGAAAAACTTTGCTAAGCAAAGCAACTTCCTACGCATACCGGGGCGAAGCCTCAGCGAAGCCGAGAATTGGACTGATGGGAGTAAAAAAACCCCTAAGCCCGGCCGAAGGCCGGCTATGCGATAAACTTAAGTAAAAAACCCCCAAAAATATATTTAAAACAGATTAAGAATATAAAAAAAATAATGTTCAATTATATTACTAGTTCTATTGGTCGAATAATGGCTTTTATTAGGAATTGGTGTTATCGGTTCAAAAATAAAAATCATTTTTGAAATCGTGAGACAATTTCTTTTTATTTGAGTACCGTTTTTGTTTAATTTTATTTTTGACTTTTTTTCGTATATTACTATTGGTCGAATAATGGCTCTAATTTGGAATAGGTGTTATGGATCCGAAAAAAATATCATTTTTGAAATCGTGAGACAATTTCCTTTAATTTGAGTACCCATACGACCCTGTTACTATGGCCCCCTGTTTTTTGCCTCCCACGGGCCTCCCGGGGCCGAGCCCCTCCCAAAAATAATTTCGGTTTTTTTTTTTTTTTTTATTCTGGAGGGGGTCATGTATTTTTTTTTTTTGATTTCCAAAACCCCGTAAACTGCACTTTTGCCTTAGTTTTATATAGTAAAATATTTACAAATTTTTGTAAAATATATACAAGCCTAGTAAAAAATTTCAAAAAGAATCATATATTTTGCAATAAATTTTTGTAAAAATAACTTGAAACACTTCGAACATGTTTGAGAATTGAAGCGGTTGGAAACGATTATGAAAAACTTATTTGTAAATTGACAGTTGTGTTGAATACAATTTAAAAAGAATTTAAACAGAGTCAAAAGTTATCTATTTAAGCCGATAAATATATGTTATCTATGTTAAGCCAATAAATGATTGCTTTCAGCCGGTAAATGATTGCTTTCAACGCAGAAAAGCAAAAAAAAATTAATGTTTTTATTGACAAAAAACCAAAGAAATACATTTTAAACGATTAATCGCCAGTTTTGCCGATTAACCGATTTGACATATAAACGTAAACTACTTGATTACTTTAACGGAATTATGCCTTAATTTATCTGGAAAAAAACTATATATTTTTCGTCCTTGCTATAGGTACTAATTTAAATTTTTTTTTCTCATTGTTAATATGTCTTGGGGCCACTTATAGACCGAATATTAGAATATTTGTATAAGTATTTAAATTTAAGTTGTATTATCAATGTACATAGTAAGTTAACTAACAATACATAAATAATTGGCCACGAGGGCTTTCTTTGTATTGATATTAATAAATAAATAAAAAATAAATAAATAAATATCCGTTTAATCCATTTAAGAGATTTTTCGAATAATGCCTTAACCGGTTAGGTCCAATAATTGGAAACACTGCTGTGTACTAGGGTATTCAATCGGTTAACCGTTACAATTGTTCGAGTATATTAAAATGATTAATCGATTAATCGTGTTAATCGAGTAAATCAAAATATGTTCTATTTTAGTTTATATTTTACCAAAAAAGAGCTTAAATTCTTCGTATTTAAAAAAAAAATAATTTTATAAAATATAAGCAACGTACCAGTTACCGTTTCAATTTAGTTGTTCAATAAGGTTTTACCCTTTTTTTTTGGTTTCACCACGATATGCACAATACTGTACTGATAAAAAACTATATTTCTGTTTTATTTTGAATAAAAAACATTCGGCAGCAAGACCAATGCCTAAAGTAGCACATTTTTAGCAAATTTTTTAAATATTTTTAAAATCTCGAAACTATAAAAAAAAACTAACCGATTTTCAGAAATTAAGCGAAACTTTTAAACATCTAAATATTCTAAAAAAATCGCAAAAATTTTATATTGTGCTAACATTCTTTTGCAGGATTCGAATTGTAGTTAATTCATAATTTTTTGGTGTTACATCTCTCCTGATTTTGTATTTATTTTGTGTTTGATTGTGTATTTTTAAGAAAAAATTCGTGAAATAACATTATTCAAATAATTCGAGTTACTCGAGTAATTTTAAAATCTTACTCGACGAATCGAGTAAGTTAAAAACCTCAAAATCGAATTACTCGTTTACTCGAACAAAACCAAACCAAAACAAAATAATTTGAATTCCCTAGTGTGTACATATTAATCATATGTATTCGCTTTAATTTCCCTTGTGAGTTTTCGTCATAAATTTTCCCTTGTGATTTTTCGTCCAAAACCGATAAAGTCTTGTGTTGAAATGCACTTAATCGGGATTGCCCAAAAAAAAATTGTTGTGAAACGTGGAAAAAAAATATTGGGCTAAACTCCAGTTTTCGGGCATAACTCGGATTAGTTTCAAATTTTCAAGATTAAAAGAACTTTTAATGCTGAGCTCAAAAATACTTTTTTTTGGTGGCGAACACCGGTTCCCGAGTTATGGGCCTCCAAAGTTTGGATTTAAAATTCTTTGTAGGTAATTAAAGAACCTTTCATTTGATATATAATACTTTCAGTTCCATTAACCCATTAATATTATAAAAGTTTGTTTTTTAACCGAAATTTTTGGAAAATACTCTCATTTTCTCGATATTTGACTAAGCGGAAGATTTTGCTGAAGATTTAACAATTGTGATGATTATATTTAATCTTATGGTATTCAGTAGGAACCAAACGAAAATTTCAATAAAAATCCCATTACTCTTTCAAAAGTTAAGTTTTCTTTAGTAAAAAACAAACAAAAATTTAGTGGCAAGTTTTTAAAGTCCTGAGAATTGGTATGTTTTCGTTTTAATGTCCTAAATTTGTAGTTGTGAAAGAAAAAATGAATTACTAAAAAGTTATATTATTACTTTATATAATTTGAAAATTGTGTAATTTTGAACCAACAAACACAACAGATGGGGTATAATTTTAAACAGGACAGAAGTGTTAAAACAAAACGTTTTGTACGGAGTCGTAGCATTGCAAAAAAATAATTAAAATTTTTATTTATATATTCTCAAAATTAAAAATTCTTATATAAATTTGGTACATTTTTCCGGTAATTGTATGACAAGAATGCCAAAATTGGAGAAAGTACTATTTTGTATGGAGAAGTACCAAAAAAAAAAAACATTTTCTCATTTTCTTGTATGTATACTTTTCGAGTTAGAAGGGAATATCTTTTTATTTATAGAGAAACTATGCTACTCACTCACGGGTCTCTCGATAATTGTCGAATTCACACCCACCTCTCACTAAGAGAAAAATGCATTAACATTTTTTTTTATAAAAAACGTGACCAATTAAAAAGGGAGACGGTCAAGCGAGGCAGATATGGATTGAAAACTTTAAACGCGTTTTCTGCTCAATCGTGTTTTTTGAGATATGTCAGTCTTTTAGTAAATGAGCGATAAATCGTTGCAAAGATTATTAAAAACATACACAATAAGATGTAAATATAACACAAACTTTACATAAAAGAAACAAAAATATTTGAAAAAAACGATATTTTTGTCACTTTTTGTATGTATATTTATTTAATGTACACTAAAAAATATGAAGTTTGATGTGCTTTGTGTTTTGTACATACAGCTCTCAAAAAGGAACAAAAATAACCTTTCTGGAAAAACCCAAACAAATCCGAAATAAGCCGAATATCGAGAAAAAAAAAATACGTATCCTTTTAAATTTAATAAGGATTAATATATGCGCATTTAGACGTAGTACCAGTATACATGTCCATTAGAGCGACATTTCTTTCAACTTTCAATTTTTATCAATTATTGTTGCGATTATTGTAGAACTAGGTAAAATACCAGGTAGTGCTAATTTTAGAAAAATCAGAAGTGCCAGATAGAAGTTTTGGCACAGTTATTTGCACAAAAGAAATGCTTCATTACGTACAAGTAATAAAATATAATGCAACATTTTCATCAATGTGATAAATTGACATTTCATAGATATAATTGTAAAAAGAAAAATTAATTATGCTATCAAAAACCGCGAAAAATAGCAAAAACAAATAAACAGTTTTTTTATTGGACAATTGTTTTGGCACAGCTAGTTATTTTTACATTTTGTCGACGTTTATTCAAATTGGACTATTTCCAAAAGCACAAGTTGTCTTTGTAAAGATAAAATATATAGGCTTAATGTGTTTTAGTCAGAAAATCTGAGCTTAACTGCTCGATTGTTAATGATATCTTCTAATCTTATAAAGATGCAATTTTTCATAGAAAAATAGTAATGCAACAAATTTTGGCAGAAAGTGAATACATGCGGGATTGGAGTCGGACTACAATTTGGAAAGTCCTTAATAGTTAAAAGACGCAGTACATACAAAGCTCAGTGGCATAACTCCGATCACTTAAAAATGTTTAACCTAAATAGAGTAAAATGCCCTGTCCAGCCGCATGTTGACAAAATAAATTTGCGATCCCAACAATGTGTACATACAGTGGCGGACAAAAGTATTCACACAGCAGCAAACTTTATTTTTAATCTGTTATATTTTTGAAATGAAACCCACTAGCCGGATATGGTATTCAACAAAATTGTTTATTAACTTATAAATTATTAAAATACAACAAAAAACTTATTCCTAGTATAAGAAAAAACTAAATATGTAATTCAAAGTATTATTTTAGGCGGACAAAAGTATTCACACAGCTTCAAATATTTGTACAAAAAATAAAATTTCACATGATTTAATACTTTGTGGAGTAGCCTTTCTTTGCTATGATTTCTTTTAATCTTCTTGGCATAGAACAATATTTCCAATATTTTGCCATTCTTGCAACAGAACTTCCTTCAGTTGAGCCTTACTTGTAATATTTAAATTATTAATAAGTTAATAAACAATTTTGTTGAATACCTTATACGGCTAATAGCTTTCATTTTAAAAATATAAAAGATTTAAAATAAAGTTTGCAGCTGTGTGAATACTTTTGTCCGGCACTGTATATCATATGAACGTTCTTAAAATATCTTTCGAATTAAGTACAATATAAATTAAAACTTTGCAGTCCAATTTTAAATTTTATATATTTTAATTTTAATTTTTCAGTAATTTGACTATTTGGACTATATAACGATGTAGGATCAAGCTGCTTTGGTCAGTCAATTTACAAAAGAAATATCATTTAATGCCAAATATATCTTTTGAATGTTCTTAAATTGGTTCAGTAGGTCTGACCTATGTGTCAAAATTACACGGAAACCCCAATTATTTTCGACAAAAATTAAAAAAATTAAATTTAAAAGTTATAGATTTAAGATAAATTTAAGATTATCTATATTTTTATACGTTGTATTTGTTATTCTGACTAAATGTCTCAAATATTAAGATATTTTTTACACCGTCTTATAATGGCCAAAGGACGAAATCTACGCATTATCGGCAAAATCTGTACTTGTTTAGACCTAGTGCCCATATAACGGTCATCCCAAAAAAATAGTATTTTTTTTATTTTCCGCACGCTGTAGGCCACAAATATAAAGTTATTTGTGGCCTACAGCGCAAATATCATTGTCCTTGGGCCAATATGGCACACTGGCCTAAATTGGCCCAATGATAATGCCTTTTGATTCTCCCAGGGGCAAAGCTTTTTGTCAACAAAATGAACAAACTTTTTGATTTTAGTTAAGAGTCAGTCCACAGTAACACTTTGTTAGTGGACATGCTAATAATAATGGTTAAAAAAAACCTAGTAAAAAGTTAAAGTCCAACAGCGTTGGATATCATACTTCATCTGTCCCCAATTGAACATTATGTGAGGAGTGTGGCTGCTAGGAACTTATTTAGGCTCTACGAGTCTGCGTTGGTAAGACCTAGGAAGAATGATCACTAGGTTGGGGCGATTTGAACATCTGAATGGGCGCTTCGCGTTTCTGATTCTTGGGATTGTACTGAGCAAAAAAGTCCACTAGAACATACGTCTACGGTGAAAATCAAGCTTCCAGATTTTGACTTTTTATACATATCTCAGGAAGTAGGAGAAGCTTATCCAAGATTATGGTATCAATCTCTTCTCTAGCAGAAACGCGAAGCGCCCATTAAGATTTTTTTCCTTCCATACTAATCGCCCCACCCTAATGATCACACAAAAATATTGTACGAAGTAGGACTGCTTGATCAGGGTAGTATTATCGAGGGAATATCGGATCATTTGATCTTGACCTTAGATTTCGGTGGAACACCTCCGGTGGACTTCCCGAACAGGGAGGTCTGTCGTGGATCTAAGGTGCTGTTCGAGGGGTGGGCAGTATTCACGGACGGGTCCAAAATGGACACGGGCACGGGTGCCGGTGTTTATATTGCTGACACTGACGTGAAAATGTCATACAGACTCCCAGATGAGTGCAGTGTCTTCCAAGCTGAGATCCTAGCGATCTAGAGGGCGACGGAAGTGATACTGGGTCACATCGTTGGGGGATCTAGGGTGACAATTTATGTCGATAGTCAGGCAGCGCTCAGAGCACTGACAAATTACACGGTGCGTTCGCGCCTGGTCACACGATGTAGGTGTGCTCTGAGGGAGCTCATGGAGGCATTCACTGTGAGGCTGTGTTGGGTACCCGGACACTGCAAGGTGGATGGCAATGAGTTGGCGGACGAACTTGCGAGGGAGGGTTCGAATCTGGACTTGGAGGTAAGGGACGGGGGGGGGGGTAAAGCCCTCCCTATGTTACTACTTTGAGGTGATACGGAAGGGATTCCGCGAAACCGTTAACCAGTCATGGAGGGACAGAATGGATTGCAGGGTGTCTAGTCCGTTATGGCCCGCATTGGACGCAGGGGCAACCAAGGTTCTTTTGGGACTGGACAGGGATGGTCTCAGGACCCTTACGGGGTTCCTGACCGGTCATTGTTCTGTCAGGGCTTTCACAAGCAGATGGGACAGGGACATACCGGACTTTTGCAGGTTGTGCGAGGACGTTGAGTAATTGGAGACAGTTGAGCATATAATGTGCCACTGTCCTAGGTTGCAGCGTCTCAGACAGAAACGGCTAGGACATAGATTTCACAACGAACTTGGGTGTCTCGCTGGATGCAATCCAGTAGATTTGCTGAGAGTTGTCAGGGAAATAGGACGATTGTTTCTAGCAAGGGGACGATAGGAGCTGATTCTGGGGAGTATATATCCTTTCTATCTTTCTTTATATCTATCTTTCAATCTATCTTGATGTCTATTTCTATTTCTATTCTTTCTTACTTTTTTCACTGAAGGGATTCACAATGGACCGTATTGGTCTCCGAGTGGAGATGTGCCCTTGGGCACACAACCCTTCCTAACCTAACCTAAAGTCGGACGAGCCGGTTGTAGGATATCCTTCACCATTCTTGTTAAATGCCAAAGAGTATTTGGTTTCAAAATTGTAGTGTATTGTGCATCAATATTTGTCTATAAATTGGCGAGCAAGTAAAAAATCAGTACCAAATTTCGATTTTGCCTAATGTTTCATAAATATATGAACATGCCTAACATGTCCATTTGGTTTAAACATGAACCGATTCTATCAAAAATTAATAGACTTCGATCTTGGGTCAATATGAGCCAATGTATTAATTTTCTTCTTGTTAAAAAAAATCTTTAACTATCAAGGGAGGTATCCCGACCCGAACTCTCAAAAATCGAACGATTTCGAATATCAGAAAAGGCTCAGACCCCCCTCGGTTAAATTAAATTTCATTGCTATGCATTATTTTTAGCTTAAAACAACTAAAATTCCTTAATAAACCAGATTTACTCAAAACACATTTTTTTAAATAGCAAAAATACTTGAAAGTCTTTAGACATAATTTGTACTCCAGTAAATGTGTCTTCAAAAAACCTTTCATTAGATAGAACGAAAAAACGCAGAATGGGGTAATTTTTGACCCCATCCCTAAAATTAGATTGGGCAGCTAAAAAAAAAACACGGGTCCCTTAAATATTTATTCTCTTCAACTTATCCGAAGTTCATTAAGATCTACCGGTCCGGGTAGGGGTACCACCCTTTTAGCTAATTTGTGGACTTTCTTTTATGGGCGCCAAGTCTAACCATGGGCCGACTCGTTCTTGGGCCGATATGATTCAGTGTTGAAAATTTTATCAAAATACCTGCAGTGTGCGGACGAGCATTAGAGCCATTTTTTGGGGGGATCGTTATAGGTGCACTAGGTGCAAACATGGACCAATTCGAACCAATATATTTGCGAAATGTATCGTGCGAACAACAAATACATGGGATAACTTTTACAGTACTGGCGCGGTGTCAAAATGAGCCCACCAATAAACGCTTTGCCGTAGCTATTTTCCAACGTTGGCGCAGCGATCGAATCCAGTAGTTAGCCAGCAATTTAAATAAAATAATGCAGAATGTAGCCAGTACTTTACAAATTCATTTTTTTTTGCAAAAGTAAGAAAAAAACAATAAAGACTGAGTTCGATATAAGTATAAATAATATGGTTTTTCACTGTAAGTATTCTCTTATGTGAAAATTTAAAATTTTTACAATCAAGTTAGCTTTGAAAACGTCGTGTATTTAAAATCAGCCTAATCGTAAGTTGCCTTTAATCAGGGGTTTTCAATTTCAGATTTTTAAAGTCTGTAATTTCAATCAAAAAATTCCCTTAAGAAGATGATATAATCTGCCATAATTCAACGATAAATGAGAGTCGCAAAGGATGTTGAAAAAAAAAAAATGTTAAAATGTGTTTACAAACAAAAAACTAAAGTTTAAACAAAAAAAAAAAAATATTTATCAATAATTTAATTATTAAAGTTTTTTTGTACCGATTGTTTTAAGAATACATAAGAAAAACAGTGTTTATATAGTTTTTTGTTATGTCTTTTGTAGATAAAAAGAGACTGACTTTATTTGCAGAATATTAAAGTGACAATTCAAAATGTAAGAGTATATAAGATTAGTACATAATAAATGACATTTCGGGTTATGACATTTCATAGTATTTAACAGAAATTAAATTCAAATAATACAGTACAGTTCAAATATATATCATTATCCCTCTCTTATTTTCGAAAATCCTCAGGATTAAATCGGACCACAGCTGTACGAGTTCTTTGGCTTCTTCTAACTTCTGGTTCAGGGCCTTGTGATGCTACGGGACTTACTTCGGTTAGTACCTCGTTTGGCGTGTCTTGATGAATAGTGTTACCGTCATCTACGTTGAATTTAACAGGATGAAGAAAAGGGTTTGTTGGTTTGTTTTCTACATCTCTAGGCTTCAGCTGGTTTTGATGTCTTTTACAATTTCTAAAATCAGTTTTTATGATGTATAGCATTTTTCCAATAATCGTTCATTTTGTATTTTGTAACCTTATTTTCTTTTTCTTCCTCTAGTTTTGAATGATGACTAGGCAATTGAGTTAAAAGCGTACGTATTTTACGACCATGAAGTAATTCGGATGGAGATTTCCCATCGCCATTTGGCATGGAACGATAAGTCGTTAAGTATTTTAGCACAGCATCTCTAACCGACAACCCGTCTTCAATATTTTTGGCTACCGAAGTTTTGAAAGTGCGAACAAAACGTTCCGCTAACCCGTTAGACGCTGGGTGGAAAGGGGCTGTTGTTAAATGTTGAATACCGTTAGTAGAGCAAAATTTCTTAAATTCTTCTGAGGTGAGCTGAGGACCATTGTCACTAACTAACGTTTCTGGAAGGCCTTCAATAGAAAAAATTATGGAAAGTAACGATATAGTTGCTGTAGACGTTGTAGAAGTCATCTGACAAATAAATGGGAATTGTGAATATGCGTCAACACAAACCAGCCACATACTACCGAAAATAGGACCGGCAAAGTCAATGTGTACTCTTTGCCATGGACGTACTGCGTTGGGCCAGTTGCTATATTCATGCACCGGACTTGCCCCATGCACTTTACAAATTTCACAAAGAGTAGCGATTTTTTCTATGTCTTTATCAATGCCTACCCACCAACAATGCTGTCTCGCTAACCTTTTCATTTTTACTATGCCCCAATGGCCATCATGTAATAAATTTAAAACTTCTTTTTTGATTGCTGTGGGGATGATAACACGGGAACAGGTTGCTGTCTGTAAAAAGAGGACGTCATTATATATAACTAGACTTAACTTTTGATTGAAATAAGGAAGTAAATATTCTTCTTCTGGCGCAATGAATTTTGGCCACCCATTTTCTGTATATGATTTTACTTTGCTAAGTATAGGATCCTTACAAGTATATTCCTTTATAATTTTGATGTCAATAGGTGTATTTATTTCAATAATAGAGTTGCAATATTCGCTATTATCAAATTCGGGATCGGGTCCAACCGGTAGCCGAGACAGTGCGTCCGCATTCGCATGTTCTGCACTACGACGATACTTAATATCAAATTGATAGGCCATTAAAATTATTGCCCAACGTTGTATTCTATGCGCGGTCATTGTGGGCAATTGTTTGTTTGGACTAAAAATTGTTACCAAGGGTTTATGATCCGTAATTAGAATAAATTTTCGACCGTAAAGATAATTATGAAAACGTTGAACCCCAAAAACAATGCTCAATGCCTCTTTTTCAATTTGGCTATATTTTTGTTGATGTTGATCTAAAGTCTTTGAAGCGAAAGCAATGGGGCGCTCGGAACCATCTGGATACAAATGAGAAATAACCGCCCCCACTCCATGTGAAGAAGCATCAGTTGCTAAAACAACTGGTAAATGTTCATGGAAATGAGCCATCTCAGTAGCTTGAACAATGTGGTCTTTAAGAGCCTGGAATGCAACTTGTTGTTGCTTTCCCCAGATAAATTTAGCATTTTTTTTACGCAGTTGGTTTATAGGTGCTGCAATTTGTGAAAAATTTGGTATGAAATTATTGTAATAATTGACCTTACCAATAAACGCTTCAACTTCTTTAACGTCCCGTGGCGGACGAAGATCTTTTACTGCTCGCACTCCAGCTTCATCTGGAAGAATCCCTTCAGCACTGATTTGTCGCCCAAGATACTCTATTTTGTTTTTCATAAACTCACATTTCGATTTTTTACATTTTATACCATGTTCTGATAAAATGTTGAGGACCTTTTCCAAACGATCTAGGTGTTCTTCTATGGTAGAAGCAGAAATAATGATGTCATCCAAGTAATTACCACATCCCTCAATACCTTGTAGCAATTGTTCTAAATATTTTTGAAATATAGCTGGTGCGCTAGCGATACCATAAGGCATACGCTGATACTGAAATAAGCCAGCTGGAGTATTTACAACTAAAAGACTTTTTGATGACTCGTCGAGTTCCATTTGAAGATATGCTTCCTTCAAATCAATTTTAGAAAATATGCTGCCATAACTGATTTTGTGAAACAAAGATTCACGAGTAGGCAATGGATATTGCTCAATATCGATCTGATTATTCACAGCTACTTTAAAATCCCCACATATTCGTAGAGTACCATCAGATTTTGTAATTAAAACTATCGGTGAAGCCCAGTCACTAAACTGTACTGGCTTCCAAATACCTGCATTTACCATTCTTTCAGCTTCCTTTTTAAACGTCGGCAGTTGTGCAAAAGGTACAGATCTGCTTTTGTAAAACTTTGGGGTCGCATTATTTTTTAAATAAATACGAGCTTTAAACGATTTTATAGTACCAATACCATCTTGAAATATGTGTTCATATTTTTGACAGAGCTTCTTACATTTCTCTTCTGCGTCATCATGGGTAATGTTTGCAATTTGAATAATTTTAAAACCAAATTGTTCAAAAAGATCTGCACCAAACAAATTGTCTCCAACCTCTACATCAGTAACAACTAATGGTACCATTTTTTCTTTATCCCCACATTTAATTGTAGTCATTATTTGACCAAGAATATTTAATCGAGTGGGCCCATATGCATATAGTGGTTTTTTAAAAATTTCTAATTTAGGTTTATTCAACAGTTCATATGTTTTTTTGGTAATAACGGACTTTGCAGCCCCAGAATCTAATTGAAATTTCACTATTGTATCTGCAATCTTCACATCAATAAACATTTTGTTGTTTTCGTTTTTTATTAATCCAGTTATACTTAAAATATGGTCAGCTGTTTCATCTGCTTCGATATTATTGTTTGTGATGTTTTTAATTTTTTTTTGATAATTTCCACGGTTTGACATACACACAGCAGCTATGTGACCTTTTTTATTACACTGTCGGCAAATAACAAAACGAAATCTGCAATTCTCCCTTTCATGGGATAAACCACAACCAGTACACGACTTTATGTTGTATTCTTTATTATAACTCTTATTGCGTTTTGACATTTCTTGTTTAGTTTGTACAGCATTTACATTTGACAACCCTTCAACACTCTCTTCATTATTTTCTTTGATAACTTGAACACTCTTTGTTGTAGCTTCGTATGATTCAGCAATCAAGAGAACTTCTGCTAGCGTCGGCTTCAGCTTTTGCATAGCAGAGATGCGTACTGCATCATGTGGTGTATGTAGTATAATCATGTCACGTATCATTTCATCGGTATATTCATTTGCGCAGCTACTCAAACAGCAAGTAAATTTGCAGTTACGCGCAATTCCACGCAGCTCTGCTACCCATTCTCTGTATGTTTGATTTGGTTTCATGACGAGTTTATGGAACTCATATCGAGCAGCAATAATATGTACTTTTGACATGAAATGTTCCGTTAGCTTTTCTGATAATTCTTTATATGTTTTATTTTGCAAATTTTCTCCACCAAATAATTTTTTCAACAGCTCAAAAATACCTTCACCACTCCATGACAAAAAGAATGCTTTCTTCTTTTCTGGATTTTGCACGGAATAAGCCCCAAAATGTTGTTCAAGTTGTTCTACATATGATTCCCATGGTTGAGTCTCTTTGTTAAATGGGTGGAAAGCCGGCACACTTATGACTGCCTCTGCTGAGCCATTAGCTTGAGATGCTCCTAAAATTGATTGCATCCATTCTTTTTGCTCTGTAAGCATCTTTGTTGCCCAAGCTTGCTGTTGGAGAAGCATCTCCTTTAACACTTCATTTTCGTTACCCATTTTCTATTTGCTTACACACGCGTTTTACTCCGTTTTAGTTTTTACTGATCGTCGCCAATATGTTATGTCTTTTGTAGATAAAAAGAGACTGACTTTATTTGCAGAATATTAAAGTGACAATTCAAAATGTAAGAGTATATAAGATTAGTACATAATAAATGACATTTCGGGTTATGACATTTCATAGTATTTAACAGAAATTAAATTCAAATAATACAGTACAGTTCAAATATATATCATTTTTCATTTTCCTTCACCTTCTCTTTCGTGAAGGAAATTCACGGCACCGAGTATGCATAAATTTTCATATTGAATTCTCTTTAGCCTATATACTCATTGCTTTAATTAGCTCCTAAACAAAAAGGACAATAAATCATTTTCGTACTGTGATAACAAGTACTAAAAAGCCGTAAATGTCTACTGTGATAACAAGTATTAAAAAGCCGTAGATGTCTAAAAATATGGCCCTGGCGGAGGGAGGCAAAAAATGATGTGAGATACCATTACATCTCATTCAAATAAGGAGTGGAATTAGAATTAGTCAAAATAATAATAATATAGAGATATTTAGTTATGACAACCACTACACGTATTGCCAATAATGGCTAAAAGTTTTGACAAAAGTCGCCTGCATCAAACCAAACCTCTATGAAATATATAGTTAAATTCCTCAAATCGGATTTTGTAGATTATGCCTATAAATTGAATCTAAATTTGAAATTTCATGATAATAAATTTACTTATAATATAAATTTTGCATAAAATTATGTTCAATAAATGGCTATCGTTGTTAAAATTAATGCATGTGTTAGAAAGTTACTACGATTTTCCGTGTTATATTTTTACAATTATAAAAGCTGCGATTTTTATTTAAATGGAAAATAAATTTAAATTTAAAACACATTTAGGAAATTATCCAAATTTTTATTTATTAATATAGATTTATCTTATATTCCGAACTAACGTTTCCTCGTCAATACAGTCGATATTTGATCTACTAATATATCGTTAGGGGCATGCAAAACCAAGGGAAAACTTTATGCTACACATAATTTTGAACTTCTGCGGAATAGCGGTTTATTTTACAAAATTCACATAAAAATTGAAAATTAAAAAGAAAATTGTTGTTCTTTAATCAAAACTACTTATTAGATAAAATAAATTGATAAATATTTATCGCTGGTCTGGCGAGTAAAACAAAAATTTTATATGATAAATCATAATAATTTACAATTTTTAATAATCTGAAGTGTTTTTTGCAAGCAGTAAAATTTGGCAATATAATTATAAAAATTGTTACTGAAAAAAATTAAAATTTTTTTATTTGTACTGACTTCAATCAAAACAATTACTGCCTTATATATAGCACAAATGAAAATACGTATCACTAATTGTTTTAACTTATTTTATTGGTTTGAATTTGGTTTTCAAACTTAATTTGTTATCTTTTTGGTGTTCGTTAAATCGAATATTCGTTAAACCGGAATTCCACAGCAAATTAAATACTGCGAAATTTCCATTCTTTTGATATTTTGGGCTATATAAAATTTAAAAGTTGTGGGATATAAATTAAATATATCTTTAATTAAGAGCTATTAGATTCTTTTTTGATATTTTTCGTTAGATTCGGTGTCACGATTTTATTTTCTTGATAATAATCAAATCAAATTAAATTTAAAATATTTACTTTTTGCTTTACTACAGCTTTTTTACAATCTCACCAAATGCGTTGAACTTTTCTTTATTTAGAAACCAATATTTTGCTCTACAAATGCCCATCATTAAAATAATGTTAAAACATAACAAGTCTTGTATTTGTAACAAGAATATGACATATTTATATTTTTGAAAAATACCTAATATTTGTATTACATACATACACTTGTTTTTAGTTAAAAAAGTTAACAAATTGTTAACAAAATTATGTAATTGTCTACGCTCTTCAACAGCACTTTACTTGTATTTCTTGAATATTGTAAAGATGCAGGTCGATAAAGCAGAATATCCGCATTCATCCCCATAAAAGACCAACACGATTGGCAAATTCTTGAAGATCTTGCATTACAAATAAAAAGGCTCTATTTCCAACTGAATTTTGTTTATACGAAACAAATTGTTAGCTGTTATCAATAGAGAATAAAATTACGTAACAGTTGAGATACATTACGTTTGTATCCCACTATTTTTAAATTTTGTATAGCAGAAATATAAAAAAATTAAAATTTTGATGATTTTGACGATTTATTAATAATATTAAATAAATGACTTAAAAATGGGCCATGAGGAATCGATTAGGAATTTATTTAATTATTTTTAATACCACATGTAATTTTTATATTAATACTACATGTATAAATTTATATAAAATTAAAAGAATTTATGAAGTTTCAAATTTAGATACAATTTATAGGCATACTCTAAAAAAATAATATGAGGAATTTAACTGTATTTCATAGAGGTGATGCAGGCGACTTTTGTCAAACCTTTTAGCCATTATTGGCAAAACGTGTAGTGGTTGTCATAACTGTTTAACAAAGAACCAACAACTACTTTTGTCTTAAATTTTGATAATATCATATCCAAACTGATGACATGATTACATGTCTATAAATGTTAAGGCAAATAAAATCATGTTGAAAGAAATGTAAAGTTTGTTGTTCTAATTTTTTTTTAAAGATTTTATTAAAAAGCAGTTTGATCCGACTTTGTACCTACTGAGACCAATTTTAATACATGTTTTGGACGTTTAACGATTTGGAAATGTCATATTTTGCAACTCGTTCTTTGTTTTTTCTAAAAACAACCAAGATATCAATTTTTTGCGGTTTTTTTTACCCGAGTAAACTAAATATTTTATCACAAAAGTCAATAATTTCACTCCTTATTTGAGTGAGATGTAATAGTATCGCAAGTCATGTTTTTGCCACACATATTTAAAATTTTGGTCGCTGTGCTAATATATAACCGCCAATACCATATTTTGAGACAGTTATGGCTTTTTAGCACTTGCTTTCAAAGTCCGATTAAAAATTTCGTATCAGAAATTTTTTCAAATGCTTTAATGCTTTTTTTGTTTAGGAGCCTATTTAAGACAAAATAAACTTCCGATAAGGCTGATGTTTAATACACGATTTTTGACACGTTTTTCAAAGCTAACTTGATTATAAAAATTTTAAATTTTCACATAAGAGAAAACTTACATGTAAAAAACCATGTTATACTTATTTCGATTTCAGCCTTTTTGGTTATTTTTCTTACTTTTGACGAAAAAAAACGAATTTTTAAAGTACTGGCTACATACTGAATTATTTTATTTAAAGTACTGGCAAACTACTGGATTCCATTTCTGTGCCAACGTTGGAGAATGACTAAGCGTATATTGGTGTTACCAATTCGACACCGCGCCAGTACATGTACTACTGTCTCCAGCACTGCGCCAGCACTGGTCCCGTTAGTATTTTTCTGCCTGTGTCCGTTTGAATACATTACGACATATTAGTTTTTATATAGAAAGAAATCAAACCGCTCCCATCCTTTCAAAATACACTTTTTGAAAAATTATTATATAACCTGAACACCTCTAGAACTGAGACAAATTTGCTTTATGATTAAAGAAAAACGGATAATTATATTATTAAAAGCCCGATTTTATATATTAGTATATCCACTTATACAATTTAATATGACTATGTATGTGACATATACAGTTTTATATTGCAGCATATTTTATTTAATATGGATTATATGGACCAGCATATAAATATATTAATGAGATATAATTAGATGAGACCAAAACTCTGATACAATCGAATATAATGATATATTTTTATAACAAATTTTATATTATTTTATTTAAATTGATCCAATTATACATAACCAATTTGAGCATCTAATTATATCTCATTCAAAAAAATATTTTTAACCGCGAGTAGATCAATTTTAATATTACATTTTTGTTTCAGCTTCGTTTGAATTCTATTAAAAAACTTTCAACTATAGCTCTTGCTCTTGGTGAAGAACGCACACGATCGGAATTGATTCCATTTTTAACCGAAACAATTTACGATGAAGATGAAGTTCTATTGGCATTGGCAGATCAGCTTGGCAATTTTACCAGTAATAAGTTTAACAAAATTTTTGTACTTGAGTTTTTTAGTTTTTATTTTATTTTAAGGTTTGGTAGGGGGACCGGAATACGCTATGTATTTAATACCACCTCTGGAAAGTTTAGCTACTGTTGAAGAAACTGTAGTACGTGACAAAGCCGTTGAATCTCTTCGCACAGTTGCAGCTGAACATAGTGCTCAAGATCTTGAGATTCATGTAGTACCTACTTTACAACGTTTGGTCTCTGGTGATTGGTTTACCTCACGTACATCTGCTTGTGGCTTATTCTCAGTTTGTTACCCAAGGGTTTCACAGCCAGTTAAAGCTGAGCTCCGCGCTAACTTTCGTAAATTGTGCCAAGACGAAACACCAATGGTACGACGAGCTGCCGCTAGTAAATTGGGCGAGTTTGCAAAAGTGGTGGAGATAGAGTATCTCAAGTCAGATCTTATTCCCAACTTTGTTCAGTTGGCACAAGATGATCAGGTATGTAAAATTTATTTACAAATATATTTATAATTCAACTATGTATAATTTTTTTTTTAATTTTTTTTAATTTATTTTAAATTTTGACTTTTTCGAAAGCTTATTTTAAGGTCTCTTTAAATCGGTTAAAACCTTAAAATAATGCGATTGCGTTAACGCATACGGAGTTATTAAATTAAAGCGGATTTCATTGAACCAAAAAATTTACCACCTCAGTTTCGTACTTTCAAAGAATTTAAATATTTCAGTTGTTATACAAAAAATAATTACTGTTACAGTTAATATTTAAAACTCAAAATCAAAGAAAAATAACTTCAATACGGCTCAATGAAAATCCGTAATAAGTGAAATTCTTAAAAAAATTGTGTAAAATGATATATCGAGGTCTTATATTCAAAACCCTCTATCTTTGATTTTAACGAAAATTACTTTTTGATGGTAAAATGTTCAGTAAAACAGCCCTCATGTATGGTGTGAATTTCATAACAAAAATATTTTTTTTTGCTGTTTTATTTGCATTTTTGTTATTTCTCTATCTTACGCAATTCATTTTTCTGAATGCAAAACCCTCTATCTTTTCAAATAATAAATTTTCAAATATTTTTTAGGAATAATTTCTTCTTGCAATACATGTTTTCTTACTATTTTTTTTTGCATGCTGAACATGAATTTTACATTTTTTAATCGTTTACTAAAATAGCGAAAGCCGATTAAAATGAAAATATTTTACCTTTTGGTTTTTGGAAAATATAATGTCCATGGCATAAAAATAAATGGTTAAACTTGCAACTTGCTTAAAAAAAGTGTCTAGTTTTAAAGTGTCATCTACGATATTATTGTCAAAAAGAAAATAATTTATATGATATTAAAAATCATAATTAAAATATTATTCTCGCGTGATAAACTTACATAATGGTAAGTTTAAAATTTAGTTTAATAATTAGATTTTAATAATAAACTTTTGATATTTTGTGTGAACAGAAACATAAAGTGGCTTTTAATTCCTTGCAATGTATAGCATTCCATTATGCATCATCAAATGAAGAAATGGAGGATGGGCGGATAACAGGTATGTTTTCACATAACTAATTACAACAGCAAAAGAACAAAATACATATCTACCCAGATTCCGAAGACGAGAACATCAACAATAATGTGGTCGTTTGCAAAAGAACTAAACGGAAACATAATCCTATATCAAATACCCGAAAGGAAGACTCAGAAAAACGAATGAGAGGCCAAAAATATTTAGGATTTTCTACTGCTGATGGAGTTTCCATACAAAATTCAAAAAGACCCCCAAGAAAAATGGGAATTTCGTGTTCATCATCATTTTGCGCAAAAAGCAAATTAAGACACTGCCAGAAATTTGATCATGAAACCAGAAATTATATTTTTAAAATGTTTTGGGATATGACCTGGGAATCTAAACAAGTGTTGGAAAAAAGCCACGTCATACAGGAAGCCAACAAGAATTGTATATTCTCTGGTCCACTATCAATTCAGCCAAATAAGTGGAAGAATTTGCAAGATTTGAAGAAGGTAATACCACCGGAATACCATTATTTTTACGATAATTTGCTCCAATCAACCTCCAACAAAATTTAAAAAAAAGCAAAAAAACCCATAACTTTTTGTTTCATATTGTTTATTATTAATTTTTTTATCTTATGTTGTATTACTAGCGCTTATCTTAAATAAATCACCTTAAAAACTGACAAATGGCATAAATGAAATCAAAATAATTTATTTTTATTAAAATACAAAACCCTCTATCTGATCATTTTCATACATAAACATTGAATATTTTTGAGAAGCAAAACCCTCTATCTATCATAAAGTCCACAATAATGCAAAAACCAATTATATGTAAGATTCAGTAGTTGCTTTAAAAAATATTGTAAAATACCGAATTTTAATAACGCAAGTAATACGCGAAAAAACAGTTTTTTGGCTCTCCTGAAAAGTTGTGTTTTTTAAGATAGAGGGTTTTGCATATAGGCCCTCGATATAATGCTTAAAATCTGCATATTTTCAAACTTGTATGAAAGTGGTCGAGTTTTTTTCGAGTATTTGTTCGCCAAGGACACAATTTTCATCAAATTCATTTGAGATTATACCCGACGAAAAAGTTGTAAAAGCTTGATATGATTATATATAATTATATATAATTATATATGGCCATATGTAAAGGTATATATTTACATCTCATTTTTTTTTTTTTAATTTTGTATCTTTATTTTATTTTAGTTTTAACAAAACAATTATATTTTTGCCTCAGCGCCAAATATGGCTTTATAGGGGGCCAGTAGGCAACAGAGTTTTTGCCCAGGAAACCGGATCGTTCCTGGTTATATAGACCTAGCAGTTCTATATTTATAAAAATTTTAAATAACAAGGGACCAAGAACACTGCCTTGTGGAACCCCACAAGTAACATCACGCTCACTGCTTCTTGACTCTGCTATTTGAACAAATTGTTTACTGTTTTTTAAATAGCCTTTAAATATCTCAAGAGATTTTTCATCGAAACCAATGTAACTCAGTTTTTTAATAAGTATGTTGTGATTTACCAAGTCGAATGCTTTTGATTTATCAATAAACGCGCCAGCAACTCCTTTGTATCCTGCGCCAAGACCACTACAAATGTTTTCAATTACATTTATGACAGCTTCCTCAGCTCCACTACCTTTCCTGAAACCATATTAACGATCAAATAAAATTTGGTTAACCTCAAGATAATTTGATAGTTGTTCAAACATAACTTTTTCAAAAATTTTATCAATAATGGGGACAATGGAAATTGAACGAAAATTTTCAATTTTATTTGAACCTACACATTAAGGTATAGGAATCAGAGAACAGACAGCTTATGCTGTTGCTGTTTATTCCATTTATTGTTTTTGTTGAATGCCTTTTTAACATTCATTTTTATAATGCCTTTACATGTCAAGCAATGAAATGAAATGATGACACATGAATAATATGAAATCAATCACAACATTCGCGTAGGATTCGTTGACCTGTAGCAATAATAATAATTTTTTTTTAGTTTTATTAAACATGAAATATGTATACATTTTTGTTTAATTTTATTAAAATGAAATATGTATAAAATTTTTTTATTTTCTTAATACAGTAATATGTTTCACAAAAAAAATTGTTAACGTTTTATTCATTTAACATTGAGATTATTATTATTCGTTGCAAGCGGACGTGTTTTTAAAGCGCTCTGAAGAAAACAAATATTCTATAAAATATACAAAAAAAATTTTAAAAACTGCCGAATCAAATCAATAAAAAACATAAGTTTCTTTAAATAAAATAATAAAAACATATTCTAATTTAACAGTCATCGACTAACTCTTGCGCTGTGCGGTTGATTTATTTTCTATCGATCCTCTAAGTGTTAGCTCTATTCTTATTTTGCTCTATCATATATATAATACAAAACAAATAAATTACACCTAACCCTCGGTATACGCGGTTCTTTTCGGTCATGCCCCCTGTACCGCCAAATCTGGGGGACAACCGCTTTTCTATACTAGCGGATGCCCCCCAGGCGAAAAAAAAACGTACTCATCAAAACCTTCTAGACGCTTTTCCGGAATTGCCAATCGTTCGACACTCCGATCCTAAATACGTCTTGGTTTCTTCCACTGATGAAAAAACTTTACAAGAATTTTCATGCTTTGCTGTTTACCGATCACTGAAGTTAATTTGCCCCGATATACAAACTGTTTCGGAACTACGAGACGGTAGTCTTCTACTCCTAGTTGGAAGTAAAATGAATGCAGACAAACTAATCTCAGTTAATAATCTAACAGGAATTTGCAATATTAAAGCCGAATATCACTCCAAACTGAATCAATGTAAAGGTACAATATATGCTCCCTACTTAAATTCTGTCCCAGAGTCCGAAATCATCGACGAATTAAGCTCACAAGGTGTTATCGAAGTGTACAAGTACCAAAAAAAAATCGATGATAAGCTTTCCCCATGTGGAGTCTTACTTCTTACTTTCAACAGATACAATATTCCTGACAGACTAGATATTTCATGGCATAAAGTCAAGGTACGACAATACTTTCCTAACCCCATGCGCTGCAAAACATGCCAACTACTTGGACATACCAAGAAGTGGTGCAAAAATAGTGAAATATGTGTTAACTGTTCGTTACCCCCCACATAATCCAGCTGAATGTACCCGTACCTTCTGTATTAATTGTTCTGAACAGCACCCTTCCTCGTCAAAAGAGTGTAAAGTATTCCAGCAGCAAAAAGAAATATTAAAAATAAAAACCAAACAAAAGTGTTCTTTAAAAGTTGCAAAAGAAAAATACCATAATCAAGCAACAACAACAATAACAACAGAACCGCTAACTAAGTCTTTTTCTGAAATAACTAAAAATAAAATTAATATTACTGAAACAAAAACCAATAACAAGGTAACAACAACTAATACAATCATTCTTAATCCCCCAACCAAAACATCCAACAAATCAGAAAAAAATAAAAACACAAACGATATCAATCCCCTTACCCCACACAAAACAAGTGTACAAGAAACAAAACAAAAAACAGCAACAAACAACACAAAACCAACAAACACAATAGTAACAAGATCAATTGCTAAAACTTTAGCTAACAGTACAGCCCCATCTAACTCAAAAAAAATTAAAGAAACTCTCAACTTAACTCAGAATAACATGCAATTTGCATTACCCAAATCAACAAACAACAACAATAACACATACAATGAACAAGAAGAAATAATGTTCGTAGACGAAGAATAATTCATTTATAATATATAACCATGGATTTAAAAATTTTACAGTGGAACATTAATGGTCTTATAAACAATTACCACGAACTACAGCTCCTTATAAATGATTATAATCCTGACATTATATCGCTTCAAGAAACTCATATTCCTTACAATAAAAACAATACAATCTACCCAAAAAACTATAAAAGCTTTTCTCATAACTTACCAAATAACTCTACTTGCAAGCAAGGTGTTGCAATTTTAGTAAAAAAATCTATTCCTCACAAATTAATATACACAGATTCTGTTATAGCTTCCATTGCAATAGAAATAAATATTGGTACTCGTTTTACTATCGTTAACACCTACATTCCTCCTCATCAAAATTTTTCTGGAAACAACCTGATAAGTCTTTTTACCAATATCTACACCCCTATCCTTATTACAGGCGATTTTAATTCTTGGAGCACTTTGTGGGGCTCTTTTCAAACCAATCATCGCGGCAAAATTATCGAACAACTAGTGCTATCTGAAGATTTAATAATATTAAACAACGGTTCTCCTACTCATTTCAATACACATAACTCTTTTACTCATGTCGATATATCATTATGTTCTTCCCAAATTGCTCCACTCTGTTCCTGGAAAACTTTACAGAACTTACATGGCAGCGATCACTTCCCCATCCTAATAGTAATAGAAAAACAAGCTGCTTATTACAAAACAAAATCAATACCTAAATTTAAAACAGATATTGCCAATTGGGCAGTATATCAAAACCATTGCGATGATAATATTATGAAAATTAAAAACTCACCCAATATCAACTACCAAGCAGCTTACCTAACCAAATGCATTCGAACAGCAGCAAACATTAGCATTCCACAAACAAAAAATAAAAAGTATAAACCCAATATAGTATGGTGGAATTCTAAACTAGAATCCCTGAGAAAACAAAAACAAGATTTGTGGCACAATTTTAAGAGATTAAGATGTGATTCAAACCTTATTTTGTACAAGAGGTGCAATGCCTTATTTAGGAAAACCGTCAAACAAAGTAAAGAAGATTGTCTACAGAAGTTTACCTCAAATATTAACCCCAACTTCTCCTCCCAACGCATCTGGAATGACGTAAAACGTTTAACTAACGGCATATGTTCAAATACTATTCAACAATTAAGCCATGAATCAAACACACATTCATCCCCTATAGATATAGCAAACTGCCTCGCAAAACATTGGTCAGAATTATCAAAAGATACAAATTTCCCACTTAAGTTTCAGCAAAACAAAATAGATGTTACCAACAAATTATACAATCCCTTTTCTGTCAACATTTTTGCTACAAAAATTGAAAATCCGATCAATATAACCGAATTAGAAGATTCCCTACATCATGCCAAAGGTAAAACTCCAGGGGAGGACCGCATATCATACCCTATGTTAAAAAATTTAAATACGTCAACAAAAAAATTTATTCTTAAACTATATAACAACATACTCACAACCAGCATATATCCACAAGCATGGAAAACTGCAGTAGTCTTACCAATCCCTAAACCAAATAAAGATTCCTCTTCTGTCGATGGGTATAGGCCCATCTCTCTTTTATCCTGCCTTAGCAAAACTTTAGAAAAAATCATAGCTCGGCGTCTAATGTGGTTCCTTAAAACCAATAACTTTATTACACCCAACCAAGTGGCATTCATGAAAAAACAAGGTACTGATGATGTCCTTCTTTATCTCCAGCATTATATTTCCAAAGCATTATCCAGCAAAAATCACATTAGCGTTCTCGCTACTGACTTCGAAAGAGCATTTGATCGTATTGGTATACACGTTATACTAGAACAATTATCTGAGTGGAAAATCGGAAAAAAGATATATCTATTAATCAAAAGCTTCTTAAGCAATAGAAAGTTTAAAGTTAGGGTCAATGGCCACCATTCCAATACTTTTCCTATGCATAACGGGGTCCCTCAAGGGTCCCCGTTATCAGTTGTACTGTTTATTATCGCTTTTAACCAATTCAGCAAAATAATCTCCGCGCAAAAACACATCGAACATGCTATATATGCCGATGATGCAGTTGTATTTACTAAAAACAGCGACAACAACAAAGTCAAAGAAATATTTTCAAAAATTTTAGCCGACATCGAGAACTGGTGCCTCACCTCAGGAGCAAAACTATCAATTGAAAAATGTAATCTTTTGCACATCTGTAGAAAACACAACTGCAACATGCTTGATATCGAGTACAAGAATATGAAAATAAAAAAGTTGATCACCTACGTATATTGGGTGTAATTTTTGATAAAAGTTTCACGTTTAAGGAACACTGTTCACAGCTCAGAAAAAACTTAATATCTAGACTTAACATAATCAAATTTCTTACATCCAAAAAATGTATGATACATATTACTACAATGGTAAACATAACGCGATCCATACTGCTTTCCAAAATTGACTACGCCCTCCCCATCTATGGTTGGTGCGCTCCATCCAACATTAAATTAATACATGGTCCATATCACGCAGCAATCCGCCGTTCCATTGGAGCTTTTCCCACTAGCCCTATTAAAAACATCTTAGCTGAGGCTGGAATGCCATCTATCGAAAATCGTACTTTAAAGTTGACAATCAAATTAATCCCAAAATTATTTATCTGCAGAAATAAAATCTTATTCCAGGAAGTTTCAAAAGCGATAACTCAAAAAAGAAAGAGCAGACTCGAATCAACAATCTTTAAATGTATAAACTTTGCACAAAACCTCGGTATACACCTGCGGCCAATAAACATTAAACAATCATCTGAGCCTCCCTGGGAATTAAAAGATTCGTCTTTTATACTATCTATGAGTAAGCTACCCAAATCATCTACTTCTCCATTAGCTTTTCAACAAATCTTTCTCAACATTATGGATTACTATGCCGGGTACAACTGAATTTCATCTTCACTGATGGGTCCAAAACTAATGAGTCTACCACTTTTGCTGCAGTCAAACTCGATGGCACCCTTATATGTGCTGGTTTTACAGAAAATTTTTGCTCCATATTTACAGCTGAAGCCTCCGCGTTATTAGCCGCTGTTGAATTCGCCCTGAAAGATAAACTCAACTATATTATATGCACAGACAGTCGTTCGTCAGTAGAAGCTATACAAAATTCACTTTATGATTCACCTTTAATAAACCAAATAAGAAACATCTGTATAAAAAACCAAAATAAAATCAAGATAATGTGGGTACCCTCCCATGTAGGAATTCAAGGAAATGAATACGCCGATATCGCAGCCGCGGAAGCTCAACGTAGGCCACTAGTAAAATATTCAACTACAGAACCTCGGGACCTTTACAATAACATTTACGATTACTGCTTTAAAACAAATAATAGAATATGGTCTGAGTATCAGCACCCCTACAAAAATATGAATCCGTTAGGGATAAAAACCACCTATCCAAAAACATTTTCCAGAAGATATAGCAATCTTATAGTTCGCCTTAGAATCGGCCATTGCAAATTCTCCCATAAGCATATTTTAGAAAAATCTGTCCAACCAATATGTACCACCTGCAATTCAATCCTCAGTATTTCCCATGTACTTGATGAATGCACCTCACTCCATACATCCAGAAGAAATTTATTTGGATCTCAAAAACCATCTGATCTCTTAATAAATGTCAATGAAACCAACTTAAAACTAATTTGTAAATTTATAACAGAAAACAGACTAGAAAATCTAATTTAGCCTTAAGTATTTTACACCATTTGAGTCGAAAGCCACAGCAGCTAGTACTCTTAGTCCTTTAAATTAATTATTTTAATTGTATTATATAATTAATAATAAATAAATAAATAAATAAATATTCTAATTTAAAGTCTGTGTGCCATTTTTAAATTGCCATTTTTTCGTGATATTTCTAAATAAAAAAACCAAAAAAAATTAAATCGTTTATTTGTTCTCTTTAAAATGATACAATACCTAACAATCGATACATGTGGGCAATGCAACAAAACTCTTGATGCTGATTTTGTTAAATGTTTTAATTGTGGTTCCAAATACCATTTCTCACCATGTTCACCTTTTACACAAAACGCATACTCTTCTATTACCATTGAAAATATGAAAGGATGGAGATGCACCAAATGTGAGGAGGGAGGCAGAAGAAGCAAATCGCCTAACAACCTTTATGTGATTGATGTACACAACGAACCAGGAAAAAAAAACAACGAGAAGAAGACAATGCTGATAATGAAAATATTAAGAGATTTAAAAGTGCATTACTAGCAAACTCTGAGAAGCAGAAGGAATGTAATAAGAATGAAGATATATCTGAGCTTAAAACTGATGTTAAAGAATTAAAAAGCAGTATTCAACACCTTACCAATACCATTACAATATCTCTTTCACAACTAACTGATGCTTTGACAACTCTTACAGGCCAGGTCAATGAACTTAAATAGCAAAATAAAGAGAAAGATATACGCATGCAAAAAATGGAAACCAAGGTCAACTTACTTGAACAACAGCTTATAAACAAAAACATTGAAGTAAATAACATACAAAACAAAGAAATTGATGCTAATGAAATTATAAAAACAATTGCTGCATCGGTTAATGTAGAGATCAACAACAACGACATTAGCAATGCATACCATTTAAAAACAAAAGACAAGGTCATTATTGAGTTTTGTTCTTTAAATAAAAAAAGGGAATTAATGGGAAAGATAAAAAGACACAGAGTAAATGGAGATGTTATAAACAATAATAAACCAACGTCTAACAACAACCAAAGCACCAATAGTGAAGAAAACAACACCCACAACGCAAATAATCGAAATTTTATTTATATAAATGAACAGTTGACGGGATATAATCGTCATCTGCTATGGCTTGCCAAAAACCAAGGCTAAGGAGTCCGAATGGAAATTTGTATGGGTTCGCAATGGGCATATCTGAATGATATAATTCGATGTAGTGTGGACACAAGTGATTTATATAACAATTTACACCAAAAATTTTGTGATATATACGAAACATCAAAAAAAAATTAATAAAACAAAAAAAAAACAAGAACACCAAATCCGTGGTTAACAGAGAACGAAGCCGATCGGCTGATAGCCGCGGCTTAGCCGCCGCCGACTATTTTTCAGGCACTTGAGCCGCCGCCGACTTGTGCGGCTAATTTCGGCTAGAAATGTTAGCCGACTCAATCAGCTAAGTTGGTTGATTGCTTCTACAAAACTGCGTTTATAATTTTTTATAAACGAAAGGTAACATTAAGTTTTCAATATGTGGCAACACAAAACTATTCCATAGCGTCTGTAAAAAAAGTCCCGTTATATTATTCGCGTTGCAAGAAAAAGTGAATATTAAAAATTTTCAAATGTCGCAAAAAAATATAAAAAACTATTTCTCTACTACACAAACTAATCCAAAAATTCCTACTGATTCTGACTCAGTGGGTCGCTGGAAACTGCGTTAATTCTAAAAAGTTGTCTTAATCCTGCTACTGTGAAAAAACAGTTGTTCGTTCATGACAACGGCAATATTAGCACCATTTTTATCTAATTAAAACAAATATATAACTATACTTAAATGCTATAAGCTAATGCTAGTTCCTTTTATTTTTTTAATATACTCGCATATTTTTTTAAATATAAGAATTAAATTACAAGAATGTGTATTTTTGTTAAAGAATCGTCGACTTTAGTCGAATTTTAGTCGCCGCCGATTTTTTTTTAGTTCAGCCGCCGCCGCCGAAAAATGTTCGGCTTTAGTCGACTTTTAGCCGCCGCCGACTGCTATCTTGTTTAGCCGCCGCCAGCCGAAATACAACATCGGCTTCGTTCTCTGGTGGTTAAGCGAAGAACTTGTCAAAAATTGTGACAAACGGGATAAACTTAAAAAAAAAATGGAAAAACAACAGAAATAATAAAAATTATGAAACTGAATATAAAAGTTTTGTTAGGAATTCAAAGTCGCTAAAAGGATTGGCAACTTTTTGTTACATCCCTGTGCAAATGAAATTTACATATTTTCTTTTCTTTTGCTTCTTTACATACTATAATGGTCTGATAGTACCGTTAGAAATATACCAACCAATAGCTAAGCAACGCGTGACACAAAAAAAAGAAAAAAAAATGCAGGTTGCTAAGTCAAACGGACATATTTTTGGTTGGCAAAAGGCAGTCATTGTCATGTATTGATCGGAGAGACACGCGTTTTTAAATGAAAGAAAATAGGCGCACGTTTTCCAATAAATTTATAAAAACTTTTTTTTTTTAAACAAAACCGAACAAAAAAATTAAAAATGTGTGAAATATTTTGGTTATAGTGCAGTACCAACCAATTTGTACATGAATTAAAAAAAAAAAAACTAATTTTAATAAAAATTAAATAATATACTAAAAAACCGAATCGTTAAAAAAAAAAGAAAAAACTAAACTTATTATTAAAAGTATAAATTTAATTTAAAAATTTAAATAAAATCTAAAATTTTTAAATAACAATTAAAAATGTTTAAGCTTAAAAACGGAGTGACGCAATACAAGAACGCATTAATATATAAAGAGATTTAGAAAGGAAGAATCTTGTGTGAATTTATGGAGAAGAAAAAATTAAATTATATTAAAGAATTGAAAGACAAAAAAAAAAAAAAGAGGAATTAAAAATAATTAAGGGTGAAAATCTTTATAAACCAAAAAAAAAAAAAAAAAAAAAAAAAGAAAATACAAAACAACATTTTTTTTTGCTCTTGGCATGACTGAAAAAAAAAATAAAAAAATAAGACCAAAAAAATGAAGAAATTTATAGTTAATAGAAATTAACACAAAATATTAAAAAAAAAAACATTAAAAAGCAAGAAAACGTCATAAGCCAGCATACCAGATCATCACATCAATTTAGCCATCATCCACAGCCGCAGCAACAACAACAATTGTTCTACAACCATGGGGATAAAATCAACTTAAAAGAAGATTTTTTTTACCACAACTACAACAACAGATAAGATTATATATAGAGAAACATTTTTTATTATTATTATAATTTTTTTTTATTAATGAATATCAGTTTAATGTCAATTATACTTATTTATATACATACATATAAACTTACATACTTACCTTATAAATATTCTTACACCACACCCTATACTCACCCTACTAATTATATTAACCATTAACTTTTCAACTTACCTTTATGCTTCTAACTACTATACTTATAACTATTGCAAAAAATCATTATTTTTACTATTATTATTAATAATGTTTATTACAAAGTTTTGTCAAATAAAGCCATTTAATGAATTTAAAATGATTTGCTAAAAGTTTTTTGTCTTGAGGAATGAAGGTTAGCGTAACGGTATGTATTTAAATAAACGGTGATAGAATTTTGTTTTGGGGTAATCGTGTAAACTTTAAGAGCGTTAGCGATTACCATTGGCGTAACTAATTTTGGCTATGGGTGGGAGAATTGCGCTCTCAATGACAAAAACATCATGTCACCCTTCTATTGGTAAATTTTAGTTATGATTCATCGAATTAATATATTTACATTTGATCTTTTTTTTTATTCCGACTCTCACTAAGTGGCTTTATGTATATGGCAATATTTCTTTTCTATGCTTACGAGGCGATGAAACAGGGGTCAAGAACCACGCCACGATTGGCCAAGCTAGCCGAACTTTATCTTTAATGCCATTGACTCTAGATTTTCTCGAAAATATAAAAATATAAAAATATAAAAAAAAAAAAAATGTTTTTCTTTTGTTGTGTAATAACCCCGCTCGTAACAGTTTTAGAAATAAATTGAATAAAACATTAATTTATGCAAAAAATGAATATTATAGAAAATTATTTGTAGAAAATAGAAAAAATATTCGCGCAACATGGCAGTTAATTAACGAAATAATCGGTAAACGGGTTAATAACATTGATGATATAATTATAAAAAATTTTAAAAACGAAATATTTCAAGATATTTCAAACAAATTTGCAACTAATTTCAACAAAAATATCCAAAAAATTTTACATACCTGCAACATAAAAACAATTGCTAGTTCTTAAACATCATTAACAAATTATATGTATTTTACTCCTATAAATGAGGAAGAAATATATAAAATAATTTCAAATATTAACGTCAGAAAAGGTGCAGGATCAGACGGAATACGCCCAAAAGACATCAAACACAATGCAAGCTACTTAACACCAATGTTAACACAGCTCGTGAACCGCAGTCTAGATTACAGCATAATACCGGATCTGCTTAAAACTTCTGTTGTCCGTCCTGTACACAAAAGTGGCAATAAATCAGAATGCAATAACTACAGGCCAATATCGATCCTGCCCATAATCGAAAAAGTCCTGGAAGAAGTTGTGGTAACGAGGCTCAACAAATTTATTAACAAATTCAAAATAATTAACCAAAATCAGTTTGGATTCCAAAAAGGAAAAAATATAAACCAACTGTTGGGAAACTTCTCGAACCTTATAAACAACTGTTTAAGCAATCACATACACTGCCTGGTCCTCTTCATAGATTTTAGAAAGGCTTTCGATACACTATCTCACCAAAAGCTAATCCAGAGAAACGGAATACGAGGTCATTGCTTAGACTGGTTTAAAAACTACCTTTCATGCAGAGCATTCCAGGTAAAAATCAACAACGACATGAGTGACAAACAACAATCAAATCATGGAGTACCACAAGGGTCAAAACTTGGACCGATTTTATACATATTGTATAATAGCTATACGTACCATGCAACAGGAACTCAACGTAGTGCCAAATGGTGTCACGACAACGGACTAGTCATAAACGCAAACAAGACTAAAATAATGCACATTAGGCCGCCTCACATTGGATACACTGAAATTTCTTTAAATTCCATAACACCGATTGTCTACACAACTCAATGGTCAACAACAACAGTGATATTGATACATGTACAACTGAAATAGAGCTAGTCAACAACTATAAATATCTAGGCGTATATGTAGACCAAAATTTTAAATGGAAGACCCACTTGGAGTATCTACACAAAAAGCTTCGACCAGCCTCTTTTATGCTTTACCACCTGAGTAATTGCTCTACTTTTAGTGTGTTAAAACAAGCATATTTTTCCCTTGTAGAATCTTACATAAGACACGGTATCACAGCATGGGGATCGGCAACATATGTACACAATCTACAAACAACCCAAGACAGATTACTCAATATCCTTTGGAAAAACTACCGCATATCTACAAGGAACAACATCAACACAGAAAACAACTTAAACGAAGATGGCTCTTTTTCCAAAAACCTCAAAGTCCTGGATATTAGGGGTATATATTACTTAACGTTGGTTTCCGAGTTTGGCAACGACCAGAGATTTCTACATCGCATTGATCACCAACATAATACTAGGCGCCGAGCGGAAGGAAGATATAAAGTCGAACAATACAAAAAGAACACCTTATCAGTAACTATACCAAGAATACTTAACATGCTGCCTTTAAACATCGTCAATATAGAAAATAATTTTATTAGGAAAAAACAATTCAAAAATTATTTAATAAGCTTGCAATGAATTCTCAAGTCAAAAAATTTATTAATTTATTTTATCATCCTACAGACAAGCTCTAGTGGCTTCGTGGGATGCCTTCTATGTAAAATAATGAATTTGAAATAAAAAAATAAATAAAAAAAAAAAAAAGACCATTCATACCAATCGTTGTGTATACGTTGTTTTCGTGAGTGTTAAGTGAGGTTAACACTAGACAAGCAATGCAATGCATGGTTTTCGTTACACTCACTTTTCTCAATTCTGTCGATTGTTGCTTTATTGAAATGATGTGAGTTGACAACAATGTACTCATTTTTTGTGATTGCATTCAAAAGCATGAAAAAAGGCACTCAAACCGTTCTCTGATAGGAATGATTTTGTGTGCTTTCAAAACGTTTGGATATCTGGCATCATCAATCATTTTATTAAATATTATTGCTATTATTTCTGATACAGCTGATTTAAGGATCAACAACATCTTGAGTGTGATGTTATCATACCCAGAACTTTTATTAGTTTGCAAATTGTCCAAAATAAACTCAATTTTTGTTTTATCTATAGTTTAAAATTTAAACCTGGTTGCAACGTGATCAAAATCCTGCCGTATACTATCTATCATATCTTGAACCGAACTGTAGAAAAAGTTATTATACAACGTCATTATTAGCAGTTATAATTTCCTTAATTGATTTTTCTTTTTTTCCAAGTGTTTTGTATAAAAAACTGCCATGTTTTTCTTGAATCACCGTTACATTTATTTAAATTATGTATATAATAATCATTCATCAAGTTTTTATTACAATTTTTTATAACTCGGCTTATTTGCTTGAGACGCTCAGAAATATTTTTATCCTGCTTATTTTTTCTTCTTGCGCTTAAAAATTTATTTTTAAAGTTTATTAAAGAAACTAACTCCCCTGACATACATGGACAAATTTCATGACGAATATTTAATTCTTTTGTTGTTGTTTTAGAGCATTCTCTTGCTGCCAAAGTAAGAGTTGTCTAGGTTAGGTTAGGTTAGGAAGGGTTATGTACCCAAGGGCACAACTCCACTCGGAGACCAATACGGTCCATTGTGAATCCCTTCAGAGAAAAAAACGGTGAGAAAGAGTAGAAATAGACAGAAAAACATAGCTCGAAAGATAAAAATAAAGAAAGGTAGAAAATATATATTTACTCCCCAGAAACCGGATCCTAACGTCCCCTTACTAGAAACAGCCGCCCTATCTCCCTGACAAATCTCAGCAAATCAACTGGATTGTATCCAGCGACACACCCGAGTTCGTCGTGAAATCTATCTCCTAGCCATTTCTGTCTGAGACCCTGTAACCTAGGACAGTGGCACATTATATGCTCAACCGTCTTCAGTTCCTCAACGTCCTCGCACAGCCTGCAAAAATCCGGTATGTCCTTGTCCCATCTGCTTGTGAAAGCCCTGACAGCACAATGACCGGTCAGGAACCCCGTAAGGGTCCTGAGACCTTCCCTGTCCAGTCCCAGAAGAACCTTGGTTGCCCCTGCGTCCAAAGCGGGCCATAACGCCCTAGACACCCTGCAGTCCATTCTGTTCCTCCATGATTGGTTAACGGTTTCGCGGAATCCCTTCCGTATAACCTCAAAGTAGTAACATAAAGGGGGCTTTACCCCCCCGTCTCTTACCGCCAAGTCCAGATTTGAACCCTCCCTCGCAAGTTCGTCCGCCAACTCATTGCCATCCACCTTGCAGTGTCCGGGTACCCAACACAGCCTCACCGTGAATGCCTCCATGAGCTCCCTCAGAGCACACCTACACCGTGCGACCAGGCGCGAGCGCACCGTGTAGTTTGTCAGTGCTTTGAGTGCCGCCTGACTGTCGACATAGATTGTCACCCTAGATCCCCCAACGATGTGTCCCAGTATCACTTCCGTCGCCCTCCAGATCGCCAGGATCTCCGCTTGGAAGACACTGCACTCATCTGGGAGTCTGTATGATCTTTTCACGTCAGTGCCAGCAATATAAACACCGGCACCCGTGCCCGTGTCCATTTTGGATCCGTCCGTGAATACTGCCCACCCCTCGAACAGCACATTGGATCCACGCCAGACCTCCCTAATCGGAAAGTCCACCGGAGGTGTTCCACCGAAGTCTAAGGTCAATATCATATGATCCGATATTCCCTCGAGACTACTACCATGATCAAGCAGTCCTACTTCGTACAATATTTTCGTGTGGTCATCTCTCCTAGGTCTTACCAGCGCAGACTCGTAGAGCCTAAATAAGTTCCTAGCAGCCACACTCCTCACATAATGTTCAATTGGGGATAGATGCAGTATGATATCCAACGCTGCCTGTGGAGTACTTCTCCTCGCACCTGTAATACCAAGAGAGGCACTCCTTTGGGCCTTGTTGAGCAACTTCCTACAGCTATCCACTCTCAATGCATCCCACCAGACAGTACATCCATAAGTGAGAATAGGTCTAACTACCGACGTGTAAATCCAGTTTACCATATCCGGTCTTAGTCCCCAATTCTTACCGATGGAGTTTCTGCATGTGTAGTAGGCATTGAGGCCTCTCTTCATCCTTTCCTGAGTATTTCTCTTCCAAGACAATTTGCTGTCTAGGAAGCACCCCAAATACTTAGCACAGTCCGATAGAGGCAACTCGACGCCATCTAACACTGGCCTCCTAAACTCCTCTATTTTATATTTCCTGGTAAAAAGCACCAGTTCAGTCTTATTGGGGTTTACCCCCAGTCCCCTATCTTTCGCCCATGCCGAGAGCTCGCCCAGCCTCACATGCATAATCTCGCTGATCGTGGGCAAAAATTTCCCCCTGACCAGCAGTACTATGTCATCCGCGTAGGCAACAAGAGTTGTCTAAATAGGATCCAAACTTTCTGTAGTCTATCCAACTTTTTCTCGTAGTAAAAGTTTCTCGATGATTAAAATTAATATTAAAACCACAAAATATAATATTATGATCAGATAGTGTATTTTGAATTGATCATTACGGGTTTGTTATTCATTTTAACATCTGGCAACGATATACAAATTAATTCCAAAAACTCTCTACTTTGAGAAACAACTACATTATATCTTATTTGTTGGGTAATATGAACTGTTGTTCCACCATAATTATCTTCTCTGCAACAATGCTCCACATTATATCCATTAATCGAATACAAACTAACATGCTTCCTATCAAACCACGTCTCCTGAACCGCAAAAATCTAGGGCAATAGCTATTGCTGACTTGAACTTATTAAATTTATCGATAGATGAAATACTTCTTGCATTTATTGATAAAACATTAAAAGAGTTTGAATTATATTCATTTATATATGTATTAAAAGAATTAAAATTATAAAAATATTTAGTATTCATATTAAAAAAAGTATATATGAAAAATTAGGATTGGCAACTCTGTTTTTAAAGTGTCAAAAAGTTAAAATTATTAGCTCCGTAATATTTTTATAATTTTTATTAAATAATTAAAGTTAAAACAATTATTGAAAAGTCAAACTGCGTTTTAAACAAATAAATCGTTGTGTTAAATCACAATCTGGTGGAATACTACACCTAGATTCGTTATTTTGTGTATTTTAACATTCCTAAAATCTACACTGGTGGTGGTTTTTGTTTTCATTGGCTGTAAACATATTTATATTTTACAACATTGTGCCTTTATACAACATTGTACTTGGTAACTACAAAATCTGCAGAGGACAAACAACAACTTTTTCCCGTCTGGTGTTTTATTTACAATTATTTTGGTGTTTTGCAGTAAGAAACATTTGTTTACTTTAAAACCTATACTTTGTTTGGTGTTTTTATTTTGGTGGCGCTCCGCTAACAAACAGCTGATCTAAATAAAGTCAAAGGTTGCCAGTTTTTGTTTTTTATTGCATAAGTGGGGATTCTGCCTAATTGTGTAATTTAAAAAACCGATGAATAATAAACGTACAATAGAAGTTACATCGCCTGATAACACTGGAAATAATAATAGTAAAAAACATTTGCCTTGTCAAAATATGGATGTAAACAATCAAACACCCACCCAAGACGTTTTCTCGTGGAATAGGTTTAGCGACCTTTTAGATGATAAGTTGAAAGATGTTGCTAGGAAGACAGACCTAGTAGCGATCCAATCAGATGTCCAGGAATTAAAAGAAGAGAATTTAAGATTAAAGAATGATATAAAAAAGCTCACATCCCGTCTGGAGTATATCGACCGTAGATCTCGTGCTTCAAATGTTGTTGTTTCTGGTTTGAAATGTAAAAATTTACAAACTGCCAGAGAAAAATTTGCAAAACTATGTAGTGATGTACTTAAAGTCAACGTTGATGTGGTGTCATCTCGCATGATATCTTCAGGAAAATCGTTTTTGTTCAGCTTAGGATCGAGTTTGCAGGCTTATAACGTCGTTGCTGCTAAGGGTAATTTAAAAGATCTAGAGGTGTTCATACAAAAAGATTACACTGAAGATGAACAAAAAGTACGATATAATTTGAGACAATTAAGCAAAAATATTACAAAAGTTAACGAATCTGTTAAAGTCAGGCTTGGTGAGTTTTGTATATTTATTAATAACAACAAATATACGTGGTCCAGTGGAAAAGTTTGTGCTGATTCTGTTAATGAAGCTGAATACTTAAAAAATCTTTTAGCTAAATGTAATTACGTGATCGATGTTTGCGTTAAGGACAGGATAAATACAGTAGATTCTAATGTTAGAAATGTACATATTTCAAATTCTCAATAGCAATTTAACTTATGCCATTTAGTTTCATATAATGTAGCAAATCTTGAAAAATCATTAAAATTTAGTAAATTTATTACATATATCAATAATTTTGATGTATTTTTTCTTTTTGAAACACATGTCACAGCTGATAGACAGCACTTGTTTTCGTCATATTTTAATAATTATTTTTTACATTGGATTGCAGCTACGAAAACTCATAGAGCTGGACGTGCTAGTGGCGGTTGTTTATATGGTTTCAGAAAAAATCTTAAAAATACTTATGCTTTTAAATTTTTAAACATCTCCAATTATACGGTATTAAGTGCCAAATTTGAAGGCAATGTGTTTCACTTTATCCCATGTTATTTAAACTGTACTAATTGGAAGAATGAATTTGAAAAGTTTGAAGAATTTGTACAAGAACTTGATCCTACAAATTTCTGTATAGTGGGTGATTTAAATGCGAGAATTGCAAATGAACAAGTTTTAGATGGTAACTTTTTGAAAGATTTACCACATATTAATAAATCTAGATCTTCTAAGGACAAAAAACTAAATGCACAAGGCAAAAAATTGATGAATTTGATTGAAAATGTTGGTGGGATTGTCCTTAACGGTAGAACTGGTAACGATGCTCTAGGGGAATACAGCTTTTGTGGGGTTATGGGTAGTTCTGTTATTGATTATTGTATTTGTTCACTTAACTTCCTACAATATGTTGATGATTTCTTTATTGCATTAAAGCCGTTCTCTGACCACATGCCACTATGCTTAAAAATTAAATCATCTTGCCGTGATGTAAATACAAATGAAAATATTACAACTCATAGACTGCGTTGGAATAGTAAATTTTCTGCTAAATACAAAGAAAATCTTTCTTTACTTGCTAGTAATGTTGATATTCAGTCTGATGAAACGGTTGATGAATTGGTTGTACGTCTATGTGACAAAATAAGAGTAGCTAATGTTTCTAATGTGAAAAAACGTTTTTTTGAACCTAAGCAGAAATGGTTTGACTGGAAATGTGCTCGAACTAGAAGTCGTATGATAACGAAGCTTAGACGTTATAGAAGAAAGCACAACACTTTAAACAAATCTCGTTATTTTGCATCTAGAGCGTCCTTTCTTAAGATATGTAATGAAAAAAAAATTGATTTTTATAATAAAAATATAGAGCAATTAAATAAGGTAAAATGTAGCAGTGATTGGTGGAAACTAGCTAACTCTATGAGATCGCGTTCATATTCTGTAAAAGGTTCATTAAATGCAGATGATTTTCGTTCTCACTTCAGTGCGTTATTGCAAACAAATGCTGATTCCCAGACTATCAGCTGGTCAATGCCATATTTTATTGATTCTGTCCTTGAGTCACCCATGGAAATTTGTGAAATTTCTTCCGTTTTAAAAGAACTTAAAGATAGCAAATCACCTGGTCAGGATGGAATCTGTTATGAATTTTATAAAAATGCTCCTAATTCTTTTATTAATGAAATCTTATCCATATTTAACAAAATATTCCTACATGAAAAAATTCCGTCTAGTTTTCGAAAATCAATACTCATTCCGCTTTCCAAAAAAGGTGACCCTAATCGTCCATCAAACTATCGCGGTTTATCGCTGATTAATACCCTATGCAAAATATTTAATACCATTATTCTAAACCGTATAACGGATTGGATCGATCATAACATGATTTTAAATGAATTTCAAGCCGGATTCAGAAAGAATTATTCAACCGTTGACAACATTTTCAACCTCGTTAATATCGTGAATCTAAACAAAACCAACAACAAAAATACATATGCTTTTTTTGTTGATACAATTCCACGTAATAGTTTATTTTACAAACTCTCGTGCCTTGGTATGTCTTCCAAAATAATAAGAATTCTACAGCACATGTATGAAAATACTGAAAGTTTTATCTGGGATGGAAACTCCTATTCAGATTCCTTTGCAGTCGAAATTGGTGTAGAACAGGGTTGTATATTAAGCCCTCTATTATTCTCATTGTATGTTAATGATTTAGCAGATGAGCTACCTGGAGGAGTAAATGTTGCTGACGTTAATGTTAAAATACTGCTTTACGCCGACGACATTGTTATTTTAGCTGATTCTCCAACAGATTTGCAAAAAATGATTGATTGCTTATTCAATTATTGTTCAAAGTGGTGCTTGAAAGCTAATTTAGATAAATCTAAAATAGTGGTGTTTCGTTCCGGCACACGAATTTCGTCAAATTTAAACTGGGTTTTTGGTGGCGATAATATTGAAATTGTAAATAACTATAAATATCTTGGAGTAGACATTACATACAATCTTTCCTTTAAAAAACACTTAAAAAACAAATTGGCTGCCTCAAAATTGGCGATAAACTCTACTTGGTCAAAATATATAAACAATCCGCAGATATCACAGAATAATAAGCTTAAAATATTCCAAGCAGCTTCCAGATCTATTATGTTATATGCTGCGCAAGTATGGGGCTATATAAAATATGATGAGGTTGAAAAACTATTTAGATTTTTCATAAAAAAGATGCTATACCTGCCAAACACAACACCTAATTACATGCTGTATTTAGAAACAAACCTAGAGTCACTATACGTATCTACCTTAAGACTTCACCTTTGCTACATCAATAAAGTGTTAAATATGAATCCTCACAGATTACCTCGTATTTTAGCATTAAAAATCATGGAACAAAACATATACTGGGCTAAGGAATGGGAAAACCTTTGTCAGAATATGCAATTTACTCCTGATGACTCAATATTACCATTAAGCAAACAGTGGAAACATATATTAACCCAACTAAAAATCAGTGAACGTAATGATTATATACTAAATGCTACAAGTTCACAGTTTCATGATCTTTATGCAAAACTGGATTACAACATTTCATCATTATACACTTCAAACTTTTCTCCACGTACAGTCAGTTTAATAATAAGGGCTAGGGGTGGCTTATTAGACCTAAATGCAAGATGTTTTAGTAATAACACTGTTGGAATTTGTACAATTTGCAATTTAGATGCTTCGGAAAACACATTTCACTTCATAGGTGTTTGCCCAATATACAAAGAATTTAGAATACAATATTTTAGTAAAACCATACTAAATTTAGATGAAGTTATATGTATACTAAATGGCTCAAACTTTTTCTCCCTGTATAAATACATTGAAGTTTGTTTAAAATATAGAAGGTTTATTTTAAATGAATTTGCTTTTTAATTTTCCATGAAAATTTTAGTTTTAAATTATCATGTATTTTTTATTAAAAATTATATAAAATCAATACTATGTGAATGTACTTTACTTGCCTAGAATAGTGCCAATCTGGCTTACAACAATTATGTTATGCCAAATATAGATTTAGATATTAATCTTATTGTAAATGAATTAAATATGTACATACAAAAAATCTATTAATAAATAATAATAATAATATATGAAAAATTAAAACATTTGGTAATATACCTAAAACTTTATTTAATTTGGGGACTCAAATTGAGAATCATCAACGTCTTCATCATCATCAGAACTATCTATATTGACAGCATCCAAAATATTACGTTTAGCTCCACGACTTGCACAGCAAAGCATAAACATCATCCATCGTTTTTAGGGACATTTGTCTTGATTTTTCATCCTTTTTAGCATAAACATTACACAAATTTAAAACCAATTTCTTTTAACGATTTTGCATGGTTGAAAAGCTCTAATGACTCTTTACAAAGAAAATCATTCACATAAACCTCTTTTTAAATCATCGATTTCTTTCATCTTAGACTTTTCTTTCATAAACATTTGCTTGGTTTTCTTGTTGACAAATTTCACAACCATAGATTTTTTTTTATTTTGGTTTTTATTGTTATTTGGTTTATTTCTGTTTAAAAAGTACGCTTCTTCCACTTCATCTTCACAAATATCAGCACCTATTTGTTTGGCTACATCAATCACAACATCTATAGCTTGCTTTTTATCATCTGCTTTAATACCATTAATTATACAGTCTTTTTAAACTCTTACATTATTCAAAAAGTTCACTGTTGATTTTAAATTCTTCACCTCTTCTCTCAGTGTAAAATTTTGTTTTTTTAAAGCTTTTATTTGATTATCATTCTTCACACCCTTCAAAATAGAATCAAATTGTGATTACATAGAATGCATTGTTTCTTTAATGTCATCCAGCTGGTTTAATTTTTGTTTTGATTTCTGCTATGTCATTTGCACACACATTCTCACTTGGCGCACAAAACATACACTTATACTCGAGAGAGGGATTTTTAACAAAATTATCATATAGTTTTTTTATCCAGTTTGCTGCAAAGTGCGTGTAGAGTTTTCTCACAATCATCGCATTGTAAAGATTCATCACTTTCCAGCACTTGTGTTTTGCATTGTTTGCATATTATTTTTGCTATTTAAACTTTTACGTGTTTTACTAGCCATTGTTTATAACTCACAAATAGAGCTTGGTTTTTTCTTCACGAAAATTTTATTCTTTTAATTTAAAAAAATGTTTTTAAACGAAATATTTGTATTTTTTGTAAGCTTCTGCACAGATTTGACGTTTGATCACACCAGGTTTTGCCACACTTCTTATTTTTACTACTTATTTTTACGAAAATTTGTAATATTCTTATGTTACATATAAGTTAATATTTTTTATCTCTTATATACAGTAGTCGCTCGGTTATATGAACTAATTCAAACAGAGCCTGTTCACTAAATGGAGAAGTTCACATAATCGAGAGAATATAAAATAAGTAATTCAAATGATTTTTATTACATTAAGTTTTTATTTTTAATAAGTTTTTTAATAATTAATGTACATGAAAGTAGTCGGTTATATTTTTTTGTACTTTTTTTGCTTCAAGGGATTTCTGTAGTACCTTGTCCTCAAAAGACAATCACTCAAAACTCAACAACTCAACACTCAAAACAATAAAAAAAATCAACGGTTGCAGGTTCTTTACTTATTTCGGAGAAAAACATACTTCTAATAAGACAAACATTTAAAAAAATCAACGGTTAAAAGCTGTTTACATAATAGAGATAGGCTGTGTCCACTCTTTAGAACCTCCTGTGTTTAAATTTTTTTGTTCGTTATTCTGGAAGTTTACATAACTAAAATTTCATATAACCGAGCGACTACTGTACTTGATATATCTTAATATGACATCATAAATGTATATATACCATTTTTCTTTTAAAAACATTAGTATTTGTTTCAGATTTTGTATCACTTGGAAGCATGTTATATAGGTGTAGTCCTTTGTAGAAAAGTGAACATTGCTTTGCAGTTGTTGTTGCTTTTGGTAGTCGGAAGTTATCAGCATTCCTTAGTTGATACGGTTGTATATCTCCAACATAATTAAGTTGTTCTATCAAATATTCTGGTGCATTTCCCGTTTTCATTTTTTGTATAAAGTATAGTGTATTCATTTAAAGTCTTCGTTTTATATTGAGCCATTTCAGCGCGCCAAGCATATTTTCAATCGGTGTTAAAATATTACATCTTAAAATTGATCGCATAGCTTTGTTCTGAAGTTTTTGCAGTCGTTTTATTTGTGTTTCTGTGCAGCATGTATATAAAATTGTTGAACAGAATTCGAAATGTGGTTTAACCATTGTATTAAAAATATTTATAGCCGTTAGTATCGATATTTTATTTCGTATTCGTTTAAAAAACCCGATTTTTTTACCAATTTTTTTGCATATATATTCCATATGTTCTTTGAATTTTAATTGTTTATCTATTATAAAACCAAGATATTTAATTTCAGTTACTTTTTCTATAACTTCATTATTTATTTCAAATATCGACTCATTGTTCATGTTTATTTCCATTATTTTTGTTTTATTTTCATTTAATTTTAGTTCATTCATTTTTAACCATTTGCTTATATTATTAATATCGTGCATCATGTTGTCCTGACATTGTTTATCTGTGTATCCTTCAGTGAAGATCAGTGTGTCATCAGCATATAAAACTATTTCGCATTTTTGTAAAACGTCCGGCATGTCGTTAATATATATAATAAACAATAGTGCTCCCAAAATTGAGCCCTGTGGCACTCCGTATTCATTGTCTATATAATCAGATTTAATATTATTTACTTTCACCATTTGTTTTCGGTCTGTACGATACGATTTGAACCATTTTAACTCATTTCCTTGTATTCCATACATATATAGTTTTTGTATTCAAATATCCCTATCAATTGTCTCGAAAGCTCTTTTAAAATCTAAAAAGATTGCCATTAGTTTTTTGTTTTTTCTACATTTTTCCATCTATTAATGACGTAATGACCGTTGTTTCACATGAAAATTTTTTTCTAAAGCCATATTGATATTTCGAAAATATATTATTTTCTTCAATGTATTTTTCTAATTGTTGTTTTCCCACTTTTTCAATTATTTTTTCACACGTTTTTAGCGTGTTTATTGGTCGAAACTCTTCACATTTAATTGTTTTCGCAATTTTTTCTATTGGAGTCTCTGATGACACTTTCCATCCAATTGTCCATCATCATCCAATTGTCCATTATTATTTTCATTAATACGTTATTAAAGTCAGCTTTATTTTTAATATCTTTGCATATATTTTTAAGTTCTTGTATATTTATTGCACATGTTCGATCGAATTTCTAATTGATTTAATACTATTCACAAAGTAGTTATTAAATTGACTGGCTATTTGGTAATTTTCCTTATATTATTGTTGATTAAATATCACAGTTTGTATGACATTTTTATTTTTACTAAGTACTAAGACTTTTATTTCCTTCCACATTTGTTCTGATCTTTGGCATTGCTTATTTTGTTATTAATAAATTTATTTTTCTCATATTCGATTTTGATTTTATACTTATTTCTTATTATTTTATAATTGTTCCATGCTTCACTTGTGTTTCTTGTTATTGCTATACAGTATTTGGTATTTTTTTCCTTTTTAGTAACTTTTTTTAATGTACAATAAAATCAAACATATTTTATTACTTTTATATATAATTATTAGTGTCCGACCGAACAGTTCGGCCAGAAAATGCATTTGGTCTGTATTCGGTATTTTAAAGCATTATGGACAAATTTGGCGGATGGAAAAATGTTTATTGGGCTGATTAGATGCTATTTTGAGTGTCAAATTTGAAGAAAAGTCTGTAGTTATGCAATGAATTCACTGTTCGGCCTCAGAAAGTTCGGCCAAATTGAAAATAGTTCGGCGGCCGAACTTTTAACTTTATAGCTAAACTTCGGCTTTTCTCTTAAATTTTATACACAAATCGAATTTAATCGGCTCAACAAACATGTTTCCAATACCAAAAATTGTCATCATTGCCTCTAGATATCAAAAAACCGACAAAATATAGTTTTTTGGTCGAACTGTTCGGTCGGACACTAATAATTATATACAAACATATACGGTAGAAATTAACAAGAAAAAACTATCACTTTTGTATATAATTATCAGAAAACACAAAAAAGGAAAATTCAAAAAAGGAAAAGTAAAAACTTAGAAAAGTGTACTAAAAACAACGTTCAAAGTTAATAGGTTAACTCATTAATTAACGGGTACTTAAATACCCAAAAATGTAGCCATTGTTAAAAAATCCTGGTAAGAGGAATGCAAGTTGGGTTACAGGTCATTAAAATACGCATTTTACAGTTTTATGAAATACCCTTACTTGAAATATCAATTCATTTCAACTAAAAAAGGAGATTTTTATGTAGTTTTCATTCTTGGTGTTACATTTACTTCGTGTTATATTTACTACGATTTATTCACAACAAAGCGTGAATGTTTTTTTTAATGTATGGTAAATTTGTATCAAAAATTATTTTAATTTAGAAAAATGCCAAAATTTACAGAAAAATACAAAATCACAAATTTTTTAGTGCAAAATGCTTTCGGTTTAAACTGGGTTTTTCGATATTTGTTTTTTTATTCATTTTTAAGTTTTTCCAATAGTTAACAAAAAAATATTTTTTTTATCCGCATAACAGTCAGCTGTGTGGTATTTCGCCACAGCGTAGTAAATTCTAGTGCAATACATTTTGCTGTTGGTTCTGGTAAATTCTGATAAATTTATCAAACGTACACCATAAACCAGATCTACAAGGGTTATTTACTACCAATAATGAATACCGCTATTATTTAATATATTAACTTTGAACTTTGTTTTACGATGAATAAAAATATCGAAAAACTGAGTTTAAAACTAAGTTAAAAAAGCATTGCATTTTGTAGTCATTTAAAGTCAGAAAATCGTAAACAAGAAAAAAATCGATTACATTTACATTTAATTGTATATGGTATCACATATAATGAAATTAAAATCTCATCTCATTTTAAAATCCTTTGATTTATATTTAAATTCTCATTATTATTTGAAATTTGGTACAAAATATTAGTGCGGATTTCCAAACATGTAGTAATTTTTTTTTTTTTTTTTTTCAAATTTCAAATTTTATTTTCAAAAATTATTTTAACATTTCATCTTAACTAACCCTGCGAAGCCAGGTGGCTTATCTGCAGGAAAAAAAATGTGATTATTAATTCATTTAATTTGCTTTCATTGCTTGCTTATAAAGTTATTTTTAACTAGTTTTTTTCTTTTATGTTGGTTTGTTGTGTCTATTATTTCTTTCGGTACCATATTCATAGCTGTTGGAAGTGTGACTTAAGCGTACTCTTGCCATAGTTGTTGATGTATTTAGGTATTTTGTATTTTCCTTGCGCTCTTCTTGTGTTGTAATTATGATCTATAGGATGAAGGTATCTGACATCGTTATAAAACTCGTTCACTAAGGTTGTTTTGTAGATACTGTTAATGTTGAGTATGTTAGTTTCTTTTGCAAGATTAATTTTAGCGTTTTTTGATTTTTTTCTTCTGCGTGTATTGTTTCTTTGGGTATTGTTGTTGATAGTATTGTTGTTCGGTTGATTAATAATGTTGTTGTTTGTAGAGTTTTGTTGTATTGTAGTTGTGTTTACTTGTATTGAAGTTGTGGTGTTATTTACAGTGTTGTAGTTTTGTTTTTTCAATAGTATCTTTAAGATTCTATCTTGAGATTTTTGGGGATTTGTGCAGTGTGTTGAGCTGCCCCATGCTGTAATGCCATGACGTATATGTGATTCTACTAGAGCGTAGTAAGCTTGTCGTAGAACATTATGTGTTGAACAATTACATAAATGATGTAACATGTATGCGGATTTACGTAGCTTTTTTTGAAGATTTTGTATATGTGGCTTCCATTTAAAGTTGTTATCTACGCTGACACCAAGGTATTTGTAGGTTTCAACTATTTCAATGTATATCGAACATTTATCATTTTTACTGTTGTATGTTTGTTGGTGCAGGCACTCTATGTTGTGAAATTTTAATTTTATGTGTTCATACTTGAGGTTTGGCGGCCTAATATGCATGCTTTTTGTCTTGCCTGCATTTATTGCCAAACCGTAATCATGGCACCATCGTTGAGCAGTATTGAGTTGGTCTTGCATAATTTCAACAGCCGTTTGAAAATTTTGGTGGACAACGATAACAACGGTATCATCAGCGTATGCAAATGTGGTGCTTTTATTTAAGGTGTTCAACATGTCATTGGCATAAATTATATATAATATCGGCCCTAATTTGGATCCTTGTGGATCACCATACTCTATCGAAGTTTTACAGCTGAGATTGTTATTAATTTTTACGCAATATGATCGGAATTGCAGGTAGTTTTGGAACCATTTTAAACAATTTCCTCGTATTCCGCATTTTTGTAGCATCAGTAGTAGTTTGTTATGAGAAAGAGTGTCAAAAGCCTTGCTGAAATCAATGAAGAGTGTCAGGCAGTGATTATTTTTGCTAAGACTTTCATTGATATAATTTGAAAAATTTTCGAGTAGTTTATTTATGTTTTTACCCTTTTGGAAACCAAATTGATTTTCATTAATAATTTTATATTTTTTTATGAATTTTGTTAGTCTCCTGCATACAACTTCTTCCAATATCTTCTCAATGACAGGTAGAATAGATATCGGCCGGTAATTATTATAATCAGTTTTGGTTCCATTTTTGAATATATGTCGAATCAGTGATGTTTTTAGTAATTCTGGTATTGTAGAGTTATCTAAGCTGGCGTTTACGAATTTGGTGACAATTGGTGTTAAAAAGCTAGCGTTATTTTTTATATCTTTAGGCCTTATTTCATCTATACCAGGTCCTTTTTTATGTTTAAGTTGTTAAGTATTTTAAAAATTTCCTGTTCATTTGTACTTCCCATAAACATTGAATTTTCTAAAAGCAACGTTCTGTTAAAAATTGTTTGAACATTACAGTGATGTACAATATTTTGGACGTTATCTTTAAATTTTATTGCGAAGTTGTTAGCTATTTCGGTAATGTTTTCGGTTTTAAAATTTTTTATTATAGATTTATCAATGTCACTTGTTTGTTTATCCATAATTTCGTTAATTAACTGCCAAGTAACACGATTGTTTTTCCGGTTCTCAAAGAATTGATTTTTGTAGTAGTTGTTTTTGGCATAAAAAGTTTTTTATTTAACAAATTTCTATTTTTTTTGTATTCTGTTTAATATGTTTTATTGTTTTTATTGTTTAACCATTTTTTATAAAGTTTATCCCGTGTTTCGCACATTTTTATTAATTCGTTATTCATCCACTGTTTTGAATTTCTTTTTTTTTTATTAGCTTTGTTTCTGATTTTAAGTAAATATCACTAAAATTGTTTTTAATTTTTTGGTATATTTCGTTTGCATTATTAAGTTTTAATTCTTCACTCCAACTAAGATTTTGTAACTGGCGGTTAACTTTGTAGCAGCTTATAGTAACACCCTGTAGTAAATTGTTTTCACAAGTATTTTCCTTTTCTTTGTTTGAGAGACAAAAGAAAAGAGCGTAGTGGTCTGATATGCATGTTGTTATTATTGTTGCATGGACTTGTGTAGTTGTTTGCTTATTCCTTACAAAGATATGATCAATGCAAGTGTGTGTGTCATTGCTAATATCAACTCTTGTAAATTCACTTATTAGACATTGTAACCCATTTGCCGACATACAGTCAAGGTATTTTGTTGTTATTGCATTTTGTTGAGAAATGCCAATATTAATATCACCAATAAGCAAAACATTTTGTTGTTTTTTAATTGCGTTTATCTTTTTATCAACTTCTTCTATGAACTTGTGTTTATTAAGATGTGGGGGTCTATATATTGATATTATAGAAAGACTCTCATTATTGATGTTAGTGTCAATTTGCAAACATTCAAAAAAGTTAGAACTCATTTGTTTTTGTGTGTACTCTATGCTTTCTCTGATGTAGATTGCAATACCTCCCCCTCTTCCTGTCCTGTTTATGTGAAGTGAGAAAAAACCATTTATTTTAAAGAAATCGTTTTCGCTGTCTGTTATGTTTGTTTCAACCAAAAGAATTATTTTAATTTTGTGTATAATATTGTGAATTGTTGCTAAAAATGATGCGAAATTAGTTCGTAAAGACCGAATGTTTAAGTAAACTAACGACAGGTGATAACTTAAAAGTTTTTTTATCAATTTGATTAAAATTGTCTACTTTTTGTGTATTGTTCATTTTATTTTTATATAATATTGTATAAAGTTTTTAAGGATTTGAATAAAAAAAAAAAAAAAAAAAAGAAATTAAGCAATCATTGTATTTAAAATAGCTGTTGTGGGAGAATTTTCATTTTTCTTTGCAAGTATGGTGCCATTTCGTAGCCAAACAAAGTTCCAATTGCTTTCTTTTGCCTTTGTTTTGGCTAGCCATAGAAGCCGACGGTTGTGAAAAGTTAATTGGTCGTTTATATAAATATAGCTGGTGGTGTTATTTGTTGAGAGGTTGGTGTTGTTGTTGTTTTTATTGCTATCATTCTCACTTAAAATGTTTGCATCTACTCTGTGCCTTTTAATTTTTTGCATAAATTCTTTTTTCTTGTTAACTAAAGAAAATTCGACTACCACTTTATCATCTTTGTCATTATCATTTTTTTTAACACGATAGGCATTGCTTATGCCAATTGGTTTGAATTGTTGGTGGGGTTACTGTGGTTGCATGCTTCGCATTTCCACTTGCCTTTGCTTTCGTTACTCATTTTGTCGTACTCCTTTTCGGACAACGACGAGCAAGGGTAGAAATGGTATAAAAGAGCACAATTTGAACACTGCACATATTTAGAGTGAACTGCAAAGCTACAATTGTTGCAGAGATTGTTTAAATCATCAAGATCCATTTTTGTTTTTTTTTTCTTTGTATATTGCTTTTTTGTGTGAAGAAAATTTTAATTTTTATAACTTTGTTTTTTTTTCAAAACGTCTTTCAATAATGTTAATTGTTAAACACTTCACTATTTTATTTTATTATTTTTAATTTCTTATTTGTTGTTTAAAAACTTTAACACCGAATTTTTTGATATTTTCACGAGTATTAAAAAAGAACGTCTGTTCGCAACGAAAGCTGTATCCTGTATTATGTCGTTATATCAAATTGTATCAAATTATATATAAAATGATCAAATTATATAGACCCATTTTTCGAATCAAATTATATTAAATGAGATAACATGGGATCTCATGAGATAAGTTTATATATGCTATTTTTCGGATCACCTGATATATGATGTGATATGGAATTATATATGACTATATATACCTATATCGGAACTTTTTTCATCGTGAATTTTGTTTTCCAATTTTCGTCCAAGTGTTTTCAGAAGATGGACTCATCTCAGTATTAGCTTTTGATTGATGCAAAATAGATGTTGTATTTAGTAGTATTTATTTTAATTACTTAGTCATCAAGTGTATAATTATAACGCCATTTTAAGAAAATTTTAAAAATAATCGGTTAATGATAAACTCTTTGTTTAAAAATAAATCTGTATTAAAAAACATTTTTGTTCCAGTTCGGGTTTTTATCAAAAAACATGTATTTTCGGCGATTTTAGTCTGTATTTATAGAACATTTTTCATAAATGCAACCAAATTTAAGTCGAGACTTGAATTTTTCTTAACAATCTTACTTATTATATTAAAGGCTAATAATTTTGATAGAAAAAAAGTTAATTTCACTAGATAAATATAGCATATTATGGTATTATGGTATTATGGCATATATCTGATTCGGTTCTTTGGGTTATAGAGGTTTTTTACCTTTAAAATACCGTTTCTTAAGATTTTTGGGCTGTTATTGCTTATTTTAAGATTTCTGACTTAAAATGCTTTTTTACTTATAAAATATTAGGCCTTATTACGGTAGCCGTAGTTGCATTCGAGAGTAAGTCGAATTCGAGAGTAAGTCGAATTCGAGAGTAAGTCGAATTTGCTACAAAGTATTGAAAACACAATTTTTGACCAATTTTATGACTGAATTTATCACAAATAACAATCTGTATAATTTTGAATTTAAGCAAAACCGTTTTGTATGGATTTGAAAAAAAAATCTACAACCGTAATTAGACCGATTGTTTATTCTACTAACTTTGAACTTTTTTCAAAAGTGATATATGTTTTGTGAATTTCTACCGTATACAAAAGTGATCGAATTTTTCTTTTTAATTTTAACACATATAATGATAAGAAACGTAATCTAAAATATTATAACACAATATCTGAAGATTTTGTGCCAACAGTTTTGAACAAATTAAACAATGTTAACCCGTTCCGTGCCGCATTTAGATCAAAGGAGATACTGCGGAAACTTATATTTAAACAAAATAAATAAATTTAAAATATATTTAAGTTCTTTTTTTTACAAACCTGGCTACAGCTATTTTTTAAATTCCTAAAAAAAATATTCTGAACGAAATTAACCCTTAGATGCTTTTGGTGTTAAAGGTGACCCTCAGTTGAAAAAACTTTAAAAATACATTTTGTGCAGAAGATATACATATATTAGGGCGGGTCGATTTAAAAATCGCTCAACGTACAAGGAAAATCGTATTCTAGGTATCAAAATAAGAAACTTTGCCGAATGAACCATACCTCTAAAACGAATTCTGATGTCCCGACTTTTGACCCGTAGTGTCAAATTTTGAAAAATCCCACTTTGACCCATTTAGAGTGCCCCAATCGAATATTATTTATACATTCACCTGCTAGAGCGTCTTCCGGAGAAAAAATAGAGACCCTAATCTTGGATAGACTCCTCCTACTTTCTGAAATATCCCTTTCCCGAGATTTGTACATTTTGCTATAAAAACACGTCTAAAAAGGCCCTCTTTCAACTTTAATTTTAAACCCTTAATTAGCATTAATCTGCTAGCGCGTCTCCCGGAGAAGAAGTAGCTCCCATAATCTTGGAGAGATTACTCCTACTTTCGGAAATATCAAAGTGGGCTTTTTCAAAATTTGACCCTATGGGTCAAAAGTCGGGACATCAGAATTCGTTTTAGAGGTATGGTTCCTTCGGCAAAGTTTCTTATTTTGATCCCTAGAATACGATTTTCCTTGTACGTTGAGCGATTTTTTTGCCTCCCTACAAATAGACCCGCCCTAATATATATATATGTTTTTTTAACCTAAAAGAAAATTTTACCAAAATTGTTATAAAAAGCAGACAAACATCACAAGTAACCTTTTGAGAATACTTGACCTGTTATTTTAGGAGCTGTTTCCTATTCAGAAATTGAGTCTTCCTAAAGAACTGTTAAAAAATGACGCCAGCATTTATGGTATTTGTCAGCAGAAAATATAGCGTTAGCTCCTTTTTTGTTTAAAAACAAAAAGAAATATAGAGTATGGCCTCGAAATTGAATAATTTTCATTTTCATCGCACAATTAAAGGTCGGAAAAACATAATTTTTATTTATAATAAAAATTATATCGAACTTGTATAAAAATACAAAGTACCGGTCTTGTTTACTCCCCCTTTACGTTTTGTTTTTAAACAAAACAAATGTGAAAATAAAATGGAGAAAAAATAAAAAACGTGTACTGAATATCTACCAAAGGTAGACCTTGCACATAACAAACAAGTTTTCAATTTATTTTTGATCAATCTTCGAGCTCATATATTAGTTCTCATTTAGTGAGCTAACTAGTTTATATGAATGCTTGATGTTTCGCATGGGATTGTCACTTTCAAAACGTGTTCTGATGATGGGAACCTAGAAAATTTCCGAGATAGATCTATCAGCACATTCCTGAAAATGGTCAATTAATAAATTTGAAAACAAAAACTATAGATTATTTGTTAGGACAATATCCTAATAAAGAAATATAGAGTATGGCCTCGAACTTTAATAATTTTCATTTTCATTGATCTTAATTATATTTATGAATTAAAAATTCAAATTAAAAACTTTTTCTTTTAAAGCTCTGCATAATTATATCTAAATAAATTTTTTTTTGGTATAATTTTTTTAAGGTTTTTAGTTTTTTTTTTTTTTCAAATAGCCACATAAATTTATATATAAAACAACATAGATTTTTTTAAATATGTTGAACCATATGTATGCCACATATGGTTCAACATCCTTGAATTTTCTTTTCCATATCAAAAAATATATGGCAGATAAAAAAATATATATATGGTGATATAAGAAGATATTGTCATATATGGCACCATATCAGAAATGCAAGAAACCAAAATATCAGATATAGTTTAATATGGTGACATATATAACCATATACTGTCTCATATAATACTATTAAACAAAATATCATCCTTTACATAATTTTAATTTTATTTTTAGAAAAATCGAACAGAAACAAATTTAGATAAAATCCGTAATATCTCAAAACTACAAATTTCGACTTAAACGATTTTGCTAAAATGGCAAAGACATTATTTTTTTTTTATAAAAGGCCAGCAATAATATTCCTTATTTTAATACCAAATTTCAACTATATACATATACCAAAGTAATTCTACCACTGTGCGTTGGCAGATTTTTATTTGCATAAAAAAATCTTTGAAAATGTCACATTTTTGTAATTTTTTTGTCCACTAATATTTAGCAAATTTTTTTTTGAAATTTGCAGATTAATTTGTATCTTTCAATTAAATTAAACTTTCAAACCTCTCAAAAATAGATTAATAGATTTATTGTTTCTTATCTTACTATTGAATATTCCACTGTAATACTTGTTAATACTATAGTTGGCAAACACAAACCCAAAAATACCGATAACAATTCAATACCGATTCAAACAACTATTTTTAACTCTAAAATAACTCTAACGAAATAACTTAAAATACCGATAACCATAAAATACTCCAACGAAATAATTCTAAAATGCCGATAACCTTAAATATCCTAACGATATACATTATTTATTTCTCTCAAAAACATAATTAGTTTAAAGTTATGAAAAAAAAGTTCCTAAGGGTCAATTTTGTAAAATTATTATACATACAAGGTACATATCGTTCATTCAATGAAAGAACATTGAAAAACTTGCGTTTTTTGACCTCCTGTCATACGACGACTTTCTTCTTATTGTGAACAAGAAGACTCTATGGAGCAATATAGACAGTTCCGTTTCTAGATATTTAAAATTTGAAAAATCGCTATTGCATTCACGTTTTATTTTTCAAACACATTTAAAACTAGAGAACTTAGAAGACCTACAGTTTCTAAACTGACAACTTCAACAATTAAAAAAGCTTCTGAAACATGAAATTGTCTTTTACGATCTATAATCTAAATAAAAACTATTCTTTCTAAAAATTAATTTTTACCGTTCTTGCAATTTTGGAATGCAGTTTGCACTTTTCCTACCTACGATTTTAAAATCATTTTTGCAAAATGCATAATTTTTTATAAAAAAATAGAACTTTCCTAATATCAACACAATGCACCACTGCATTAGTAGTGGGCATCCCCTGAGTGTTGGCCTAACCTTAAAATATAAGTAAATTGTAAATGGCTTCATAGAGTATTACAGTATTAAATACAAAGAAAATCAGAACAGCCTTGGTCAGAGTTGTGGCGATTTCTCATGGAATGAATAATACATATATATTCAAATTTATTAATTAAATAAAAAAGCATTTTTTTTAAATGTTTTAGTGTTTTTGTTTCTTTAAAATAATTCATTAATTTAGGTGTGTTAGATATTGCTGTCATCCGTCAAATATACTAAAACATTACGTAGAATAACGTTAACCCTAAAATATCCTAACGAAATGTTCACAAAATCCCGTTATCCAATACCGATAATCCAATGAAACGATTAATAACTTTCTAACGCTTTTATGAATTTTAACGTAAGTGCTAATTTATTGAAGATCATTTTATGCATATGTAATTAATGTATAATAATTTAAAAAAGTTTATGACATTTCAAGTTTATATACAATTTATGGACATTATCTAAAAAATCCCATTTTAGGAATTGTACTGTATGTTTCATAGAGGTTTGGTTTGATGCAAATGACCGTCAAAACTTTTAGGCGTTATGGGCTATGCGTGTAGTGGTTGTCATAACTGTTTAACAAAGAGCCAAAGCTACTGGTCGAAGTAATATGCTTTTATACAGATTCGATTATATTGTCTAAAATCGCTTGATTTTTGTTTTGTTTAAAAAATTTTGCGGTCAAGGTCAAATAATTATTTATAAACACCGCTCTTTGTCTTAAATTTTAATATTAATTTTACACATCGGACAAAACTAATTTTCTTACATGTTCAATAATGGCCCGCTGTATTCAATCTTGTTAAAAAAATTAAAATTTGTTTGTGCTAAATTTTCATTAGCGGTATTCGCTCTTGGTAGCAAACTACCCTTGCAGACCTTTCAAAGCTTGCAGATCTTGTATAAATACAAGAGTATGCAAGACCACAACAACAAAATACATGAAATAAAAATATGCAAGACTTTTATTTATATGCAAGACGAAAACCTATTGCATATTCTGGGTCTTGCAAACCTTTCAAACTTACAATACTTACCATCTTTTAGTGAGAGAACTGAGAACACTGAGAACGAAGAATAATGCCAACCTTTTTTATTTGAAAAAAATCGCTAAAGTCTACTTAAAAATCGCTAGAAAATACATTTTCGTTAGAAATTAGCTGTTTTGTCAACATTGAAATGCTTGGGTTGTAAACATACAATACACAAAAAAAAAAGACGCTCACGCTTTGTAGCATAAAATCATAGTATTAATGCAACCCTTGCATAAATGCTATCAAGAGTGAATACCGCTATTGATATTTTCTATAACATTTAGATGGTAAACATTTTTACCACAAGTTTGGGAGGAGTCTGCAAAAGAGTACCTTTAGTTGATAAAATTTTTTGAATGCATTTCCCAAAATGCGTTTTGATCCGTGGTTGATCTCTTGAAAATATTCTTAATACAATTTTCATATTTTGCCACCCTTTTATTTCTTCCAAAAACCACTTGGTTTGAAAATTCGATTAAAAATTTCGTAGAAATTTATACACATTATCGGTATTCATTCTTGGTAGTAAATAACCCTTGTAGATCTGGTTAATGGTGTACGTTTGATAAATTTATCAGAATTTACCAGATCCACCAACAAAATGTATTTAACTAAAATTTACCACGCTTTGACTAAAAACCACACAAAAAACTGTGGTAAACACGCGTGATAAATTTATCAGCAAGAAACAGCTGACTGTTCTGCCGTTAAAAAAATGTATTTTTTGTTAACTATTAAAAAATCTTTAAAATTAATAAAAATATCGAACGACCCAGTTTTAAACAAAAGCATTTTGTTCTTTAAAAATTTGTGATTTTTTCGTTTTCTGTAAATTTTAGCATTTTTCTTAAATTAAAATATTTTTTTTTTTTTAGTTAGTTAGTTGTTTATTGACCAGTTTCAAATTAATATTTATGAAGTTTAGATTTATATACGGGCTGTTGATGGTGAGTCTTTTAATAAATCGATATAAATAAAAACAATTTACATCATCTTTCACTCAACGTTTCGTTGGTTGTTTTTTCCAACTTCATCAGGAGTTAATGTTTATTAAATTCTGGCAAATAGATAAAAAATGGCAAATAATTAATTTTAATTTTATAAAATAAAGTTTTTTCTTTCTAATATTAGGATCACAGATTATTTAAAACTTACGATTTTATAAATTACATCGATTAAATATTTCTTTTATCTATAAAAAGTTGACAACATGACACAAATTTAAATAAATAAATATATAAATAATCAAAATTTATAAAAAATCACAACAAAAATCTTAATCCTAATATCACAGAACCTTTTTAATCAACTGATTGCCACATAATATTGAAGCTTTGTTTGGTCTTTATCTTCTTTGGTGTTAGAGCGTTTGAAATTCTTTGTTGAATGCGTAAACTTTCAAGAGTATATCTCTAATTTTCCATTCGTTCTTAACACTCTTAAAATCTGCAACATGCTTACTTTCTTTTACATGTTGCGCTAATGCAGTCGATTCCTTTCCATTTCCCTTTTCTTATATCTGCTTCGTGTTTTTACAACAAAAATCAGCTGATTTATAAATTTACCATACATAAAAAAAAAACGCTCACGCTTGTTTGTGAACAAAGCGTTGTAAATATAACACGAAGTAAATATAACACTAAGAATGAAAACTGCTATTATTTAATGCCTTTTTTTTTGTTTAAGAGCCAATTAAAGCCAACATAAAAATCCGATAAGGTTAATTTAAAAGACTTCTGTCACGTTTATCAAAGCTAACTTTAGTATAAAAATTTTAAGTTATAAATAGTATGTGAGATGTTATTTTCGTTCGGCTAAAGATCATGAACGTCTTTCTAAATTAATTATTACATACGAGAAAACTTGCAAGTGAAAAACCATTTTTGTTTTTTAACTTTGTTAATCAATAATCAATAAATAAATATACACATTTCTTAACAATAAAACTCACGAAGCCGTTCGGCTTGTCTGCAGGTGATACTAATGATTGTATGAAATTCATTTTATATCAATATATTAAATAGGTAAATATTAAAAAAAGCATAATTATTAAATTTGAATAAAAAGAAAATTTATGTAATTAACAAATTTTGATTTTTTTGTCACGTTCATCAGGTGCACTGGTAGCTTATTCATTATTGTAGGTAAGGATACTTTTAGGGTATTTTTGTTGTTTTTTTACTTTTAGACTTTAAATATTAATTCTGCTTTACGCCTAGAGCTGTGTTGATGATCAATGACTTTGAGAAATATTGAGTGATTTTGGAATTCGTTAATTATTGTTATGTTGTAAATGTTCTGTACGTTTAGTACTCCTAAACGCTTCGTAATTTTGTTCTCAGCGCTGTCGGGTTTCTTTGTTGTTTGAAATGTTGTTGTTGTTAGCTGTGTTGTTCATTTGGGTATTGATGTTGTCCATTTGGGTATTGATGTTGTTGGTGCGACTTTGATTCCTATCCAAGATTTTGAGTAGTCTGTCTTGAGTTACCTGAATATATCTACAGTGCGTTGCATTACCCCATGCTGTTATTTCATACTCTGCTAGGAAGAAGTAAGCCCCCCTCAAAACGTTAAAGGTGGAGCAAATTCTGAGGTGGTAGAGCATATAAGATGTCGTCAGGGCTGTCAGATATGGCGATTTCTCGCCAAACATGGCGATTTTGAAACGTGTTTGGCGTCGAGATTTTCCATATGGCGATTTTTTTTTGGCGATTTATGATGTAACTGGCGATTTTATTGGCTATTTTCACCATTTATATTATTTCAGTGATTTTTTTAAATAGTTTGTCTTTTTTTGTTATCATTACTAATAAATAACTAATAAATCACATGAACGTTAACAAATTGTGCTGCAATTTTTTACACCGAATAATGAAATGATAAAAAAATTCAATTCAAATAATATGTATAAAAGTCAAGACACAAGTAATGAAATCGAAGTTTACGATCTTATTTACTTATGTACTTAATTTAACTTTTTTTTAACAGATCATATGATCTCCATTTTTATGTAATTTAAAAATATATAACACTAACTCTCTTTTTACAAAGTTTTAAAATTCTTTTAACAGTAAAAAAGACAAAATGTATATACATATATATATATATATATATATATATATGTATGCACAGCGCATAGTCTAGAGACATTTATTCGTTCCCCCGCATAGTTTAGGGACATTTGCTTACTTTGGGGACTGTCCCCAAAGTTTTCGCGCCTTTTCATACATCTAGCGTATTAGATGAGGACAATTTTTTCCATACACCGCATATTCCGGCGACAATTTTGGGCGTGTCCCTAAACTATGCGCTGTGCATACATATATATATATATATGTAAATGCGTATATAATTTGCTAAATTAGAATAAGTATGCAAAGTTCCCAATATTTATTAATTAAATAAAAAAAATTAACAAAAACTAAACTAAATTTACTTTTGGCGATTTTTTAGTTTTTTTTATCAGTTTTTGGCGATTTTTGACTTAAATATTATACTAGCTTTTTTTTGTGTAAACAAAATTTTATTTTTTTAAATAAAAAATTAACAAAAACTGAACAAATTTGACTTTTGGCGATTTTTGACATCCGGTTTGGCGATGGAGCTCAAAAAATCTGACAACCCTGGATGTCGTTCTTAATTTATTTTGTAGTGTTACAATATGTGTGTTTCATTTGAAATTATGGTCAACATAAAATCCTAGATGTATAATTGAACACATTTAAAAAGAAGCAATACAGTTCGGTCTTAGCCATACTTAAATTTGTGAAATATATAAAATATTAATAAATAAAAATGCTTCTAATTGGCTGTAATATTGGTAAAAATAATATTGACTAAGAATTTTTGCGGGTGGTACTTGCAAAACACATGCTTTGCAAACAAAGTAGGGTTTTGCTAGTACAATATTAGTTGTGCCTTTGGTAATTTTTTTTTTTTTTATAATTTAACCAATACTCAGGGGATGCCCCCTACTCATGCAGTGCATTGTATTGATCAGGAAAATAAGGTATGGGAAGGAGGAAAGAGGGAGTAGTGTTTGTGGATATTTGATTTAAACTTTTCTAAATTGTAAGTAACAGGGAAGACTTCTGCGGGAAGTTTGTTCCACATACGAATCGTTCGACTAAAAAACGAATTTTCTCTGTAATGCGTTGTGCGAAACACAGGACAATCAACTACAAACGGATGTGCTCTACTAGATAAGCGAGTATTACGAATAAAAACTCGGGCTCGTGGAATAAGTTCACTTATCTCAGATGAACATCTCCCATGGTAATATCGATAGAAAAGTGTCACACAACCCACATTCCGACGATGCTCCAATGAATCAATAGAGTTGGATACACTACTGTCATTGATAAGCTTCACCGCCCTCCCCTGAACACGGTCCAGAAGCTTCAGAATAGACAATGGAGCCCCTGCCCATATATGAGAGTTGTATTCCATTTTTGGCCGGATATAGCTGGTATAAATAGTAAGGAGATCGGATGGAGTGAAGTAAGTCTTGCACCGTTTTAGAAAACCGAGACACTTGAATGCCTCTTTCGACACTTGAAATACGTGCTTATTCCAACGGACATCACACTGTATTCTCATGCCCAAAACATCAAGAGTATCCGATTCCTCAATACCTATACCATCCATAGTTACAGATGACAATGTCAATTCCACAGCCCGTCTGTGGGTTAACATACAACATTGGGTCTTGCGTGCATTAAAATCGACCTTATTCGCGCGACCCCACTCGGAGATTGTAGAAAGGTCTTGATTGAGTGTGTCATTCATGTTCTGCCGCATGCCCTCTATCTCCAAAGAGCTTGGCCTGTGATCGAATGAAAATGAATGACAAATGTTGCTGTCATCTGCAAAAGAGTAGATAGGGTTGATGGTCTGACCAAGAAGGTCATTAATAAAAATAAGAAAAAGGGTAGGAGAAAGAACAGAACCTTGCGGTACCCCTGAATTTAGCTGAAACTCGTTTGATGAGACCCCATCTAAAACAACACGTATAGTGCGGTCTCTGAGAAAACTCGTTATAAATCGAGAGAAGACATTAGGTTAGGTTAGGTTAGGAAGGGTTATGTACCCAAGGGCACAACTCCACTCGGAGACCAATACGGTCCATTGTGAATCCCTTCAGAGAAAAAACGGTGAGAAAGAGTAGAAATAGACAGAAAACATAGCTTGAAAGATAAAAATAAAGAAAGGTAGAAAGTATATATTTACTCCCCAGATACCGGATCCTAACGTCCCCTTACTAGAAACAGCCGTTCTATCTCCCTGACAAATCTCAGCAAATCAACTGAATTGCATCCAGCGACACACCCGAGTTCGTCGTGAAATCTATCTCCTAGCCATTTCTGTCTGAGACCCTGTAACCTAGGACAGTGGCACATTATATGCTCAACCGTCTCCAGTTCCTCAACGTCCTCGCACAGCCTGCAAAAATCCGGTATGTCCCTGTCCCATCTGCTTGTGAAAGCCCTGACAGCACAATGACCGGTCAGGAACCCCGTAAGGGTCCTGAGACCTTCCCTGTCCAGTCCTAGAAGAACCTTGGTTGCCCCTGCGTCCAAAGCGGGCCATAACGCCCTAGACACCCTGCAGTCCATTCTGTTCCTCCATGATTGGTTAACGGTTTCGCGGAATCCCTTCCGTATAACCTCAAAGTAGTAACATAAAGGGGGCTTTACCCCCCCGTCTCTTACCGCCAAGTCCAGATTTGAACCCTCCCTCGCAAGTTCGTCCGCCAACTCATTGCCATCCACCTTGCAGTGTCCGGGTACCCAACACAGCCTCACCGTGAATGCCTCCATGAGCTCCCTCAGAGCACACCTACACCGTGCGACCAGGCGCGAGCGCACCGTGTAGTTTGTCAGTGCTTTGAGTGCCGCCTGACTGTCGACATAGATTGTCACCCTAGATCCCCCAACGATGTGTCCCAGTATCACTTCCGTCGCCCTCCAGATCGCCAGGATCTCCGCTTGGAAGACACTGCACTCATCTGGGAGTCTGTATGATCTTTTCACGTCAGTGTCAGCAATATAAACACCGGCACCCGTGCCCGTGTCCATTTTGGATCCGTCCGTGAATACTGCCCACCCCTCAAACAGCACATTGGATCCACGCCAGACCTCCCTAATCGGGAAGTCCACCGGAGGTGTTCCACCGAAGTCTAAGGTCAATATCATATGATCCGATATTCCCTCGAGACTACTACCATGATCAAGCAGTCCTACTTCGTACAATATTTTTGTGTGGTCATCTCTCCTAGGTCTTACCAGCGCAGACTCGTAGAGCCTAAATAAGTTCCTAGCAGCCACACTCCTCACATAATGTTCAATTGGGGATAGATGCAGTATGATATCCAACGCTGCCTGTGGAGTACTTCTCCTCGCACCTGTGATACCAAGAGAGGCACTCCTTTGGGCCTTGTTGAGCAACTTCCTACAGCTATCCACTCTCAATGCATCCCACCAGACAGTACATCCATAAGTGAGAATAGGTCTAACTACCGACGTGTAAATCCAGTTTACCATATCCGGTCTTAGTCCCCAATTCTTACCGATGGAGTTTCTGCATGTGTAGTAGGCATTGAGGCCTCTCTTCATCCTTTCCTGAGTATTTCTCTTCCACGACAATTTGCTGTCTAGGAAGCACCCCAAATACTTCGCACAGTCCGATAGAGGCAACTCGACACCATCTAACACTGGCCTCCTAAACTCCTCTATTTTATATTTCCTGGTAAAAAGCACCAGTTCAGTCTTGTTGGGGTTTACCCCCAGTCCCCTATCTTTCGCCCATGCCGAGAGCTCGCCCAGCCTCACCTGCATAATCTCGCTGATCGTGGGCAAAAATTTCCCCCTGACCAGCAGTACTATGTCATCCGCGTAGGCAACGACTTTCCCTCCCCTGGAGTCAAATGTCCTGAGAATTCCGTTAACCGCTAGCAGCCACAGAAGAGGAGATAAAACTCCCCCCTGAGGCGTCCCTCTGGTAACCCTTCTCCTTACGTTATGATCCCCCAGGCTCGAGTTGATGATCCTGCTGCTAAGCATACGGACTATCCACTCAACCAGAAAGCCCCTAACACCCAGCCCCACCAGCGAATCCCTAATGGCCTCGATCCTAATGTTGTTAAAGGCCCCTTCTATATCCAGAAACGCAGCAAGAGTATACTCCTTGTATCTCAGACCGTGCTCAATGTAGCCCACCACCTCGTGAAGCGCACTCTCAACTGATTTACCTTTCAGGTAAGCGTGTTGAGCGTTGCTGATGAGATGGGTATCAATTTTACTTCTAAGATACAGATCTATCAGTCTCTCAAGTGTCTTCAGTAAAAATGAAGACAGACTGATAGGTCTGTAATGCCCGGTTTCGAGTGGCCCGCCCTACCAGCCTTGGGTATAAAAATTACCCTGACCTCTCTCCACCCCCTAGGCAGATGCCCGCCACTAAGGCATTTCCTGTATATGCTCACCAGCAGAAATAGTGCATCGTCCGGGATGTTGCAGAGCATAGCCGGAAAAATACCGTCCGGACCCGGTGATTTATATGGGTCGAAGGTATTGACCGCCCATCCTAGCTTCTCCCTTGTGACTATTTCCTCGATGAGGTCGGATGTATTGTCCAATGTCACAGACATTCCGTCCCCTTGACGATCGTCCATACATCCAATTTCCAAACACCCGGGGAAGTGCGCCTCCATAAGCAAGGTTAGAGAGAAGACATTACCGACACCAAAAGCAACTAGCTTAGTCACGAGTGCCACGTGCCACACACGATCGAACGCCTTAGAAATATCTAGAGCAACCACTTTACTCTCACCAAAGCGGTGGATTGACCGGCTCCAACGTTCCGATAGAAACGCCAACAGGTCTCCCGTAGATCGACCACTACGGAAGCCATACTGTCGATCATTTAAAAGTGAATTGGTCTCTAAATATTTCACAAGATGGTGGTTAACCATGGTCTCCATCACTTTGGAGAGCGCAGAGCAAATTGCGATTGGGCGGTAATTTTCAGGGTTGTTAGCCGCACCCTTTTTAGGGATAGGCTGGACATTGGCCACCTTCCAGCATGAGGGGAAAATTCCCGCACGGTACGAAGAGCTGAAAAGTTTTGCCAATGGACGTGCCAACGTTAAAGAGCACTGTTTCAGCACCAGTGCTGATATGCCATCCGGCCCCGGTGACTTATTTACGTTGAGATCCGCAAGAACCCTTTTGACTGCCCGGGCCCGAAAGAAAATCAAAGGCATAGTATAGGATACCCTTTCGAGAACGGGCAGTGGTTGATCGCTTTCCGGCAAGAAAGAATTTCTTGCAAAAAGTTCAGCGAAAAGGTTGGCCTTATCAACCGGGTCAGTGAATGATTGATCGTCCTTTAAAAGAGTTGGAATAGAAGAACTAGCATTATCCCTTACTCTTTTAACAAACGACCAAAAGGTCTTACTGCCCCGAGGAGCAGAAAGAACTTTGGCACGTAGACGCTGTTCGTATAAAACCTTTTCGCGTCTAAGTACCTTGGCACACTCGGTTCTCGCCTTTTTGCGGTGCAGATCAGTAACGGCGTTCTTATTCGAACGCCAATTACTTAAATCGGAGGGGTATACAAAAATTGCAATTGTTTGCCAGTACTATTTTTTGTACGGTTGGCCATTTCTACCTGGGTGTGAGGGTTTTGTGTGCATCAGTTTAGTTTTCGTAGCATCACCAGACCATTATCATGACACCATTTTGTCACAATATGTAGTTGGTTTTGCATTATCTTTGTGGCAGTATCAATTCTTTCATGGGTGACAATAATTGCAGTGTCATCTGCATACGCAAGCAAATTTTTGTGTATATTAAATACAATGTCGGACATATATATTAAATACAATATTGAGCCCTGCGGTACGGTACGCCTTCATTTGATGAAATTCATGATATTGACACGGTAAGATCTCAGCTCTTAAACCAGTTTAAGCTATCTCCTCGTATACAATTTCTTTGCAGTATTTCAATTAATTTACTGTGGGACAAAGTATCAAAAGCTCGACTAAAATCGATAAATAAAGCTAAGCAATGGTTTTTATTGGTTAGACCTTTGTTAACCCTTTCACTACCGACTTTTTGTTTGTGGATATATTTCTATTTTGACTTCTGATTCTTGTTTGGGGCCCTTGGATTAGAAAGGAAACGATTAACATATATTGAAATATTTCTGTATTAGCTCCTATGTAAATAGCATTCTAAATTTATTGATATGGCTACTCTTTAGATCACATGTTAGTCTTTTGACATTTCTATTATTGTAATATAGCATTCCTTTTATTCACTCTCTCTTCGGTTTTAACTTTTGTAACAATAAGAAGTATTTTTAATAAAGCGTGAATTAATTTGAATTCGTGACGCAAAAAACGCATATTTCGGAGATAAAGACTGATTAAAAAAATCGGACTTAGTTAACAAAAGTCGCCACTATATTGCATTGATGAACTTTTTATGGACATACTGATTTTTTTTAATGACCAATATCCTAATGAACATATTTAAACAAAAATATAGTTTTTTTATATTTTTTTTTTAAATATGTATACACTGTAGGGTACAAGGGTTAATATTTTTGCTTTTCTGGAATCCATATTGGCTGTTGTTTAAAATTTTATTTATCTCTGACGATGACATCCTTTAACACCTTTTCATCCAGTGGTAAAATAGAATTTGTTCTGTAATTGTTATAGTCGGATTTTGTCCCTGATTTATAAATTGGTCGTATAAGATATATTTTCATTAGTTTTGGTGTATATGAATTATCCAAAGACGACTTAATGAGCACCGTTAATATTTTTGCCATTATACTAGCATTATTTTTAAGATCTTTAGGTCTTATGCCATACACTCCTGCGCATTTTTTAATATTTCGATTTTTTAAGATATTAAAAATATCTTAATCACTAGCGTGACTGAGATACATAGAGTTTTGAGCAGTTTTATATCACATTTGTGCACTATGTTTTAAACATTTTGATAAAAATTAATTGCAAAATTTTTTAATATTGTATTTAAGTTTTCATTTTTGAAATTTTGTATCACAGTTACATCAATATTACACTTATTTCGATCTCAGTCTTTATCATGTTGACGTCAGCTATTGTACTATTGTTTTCCTGAAGATGTCATACAATGGATAAAGAAATATCGAAGATAATAATTAAACTAAATTTTAATTTTTAATATTTAATTAAATGTTCCTACAATCTCAATCAATTTCAGGATTCCGTTCGACTGTTGGCTGTAGAAGCATGTGTTAGCATTGCCCAATTATTGCCCCAAGAAGACGTGGAGCACGTTAGTATAAATCGAGCGTATAGATATAAACGAAAATGTTTTAAAAATGCTTAAATTGTTTTACAGTTAGTTTTACCTACACTTCGACAATGTGCCAGCGATTCTTCGTGGCGCGTTCGCTATATGGTTGCTGAAAAATTTGTTGATTTGCAAAAGGCTGTTGGACCGGAAATAACACGAGTGGATTTGGTACCAGCATTTCAAGTATGAAAAACTTTTTTAAAACTATATTTTTATATTATGTGTTAATCATTATCTGGTTTTTATTACATTCAAATACAGTTTTTGCTTAAGGACGCTGAGGCTGAGGTACGCGCAGCGGTTGCAACTAAAGTTAAAGATTTCTGTGCTAATCTAGACAAAGCAAACCAAGTACACATCATAATGACTTCTATTCTACCTTATGTACGCGATTTGGTGTCTGACCCCAATCCACATGTCAAGTCAGCTTTAGCTTCAGTTATAATGGGTCTAAGTCCAATGCTCGGTGCATATAATACCGTTGAACATTTACTGCCTTTATTTCTTATTCAACTTAAAGATGAATGTCCAGAAGTGCGTTTAAATATTATTTCCAATTTAGATTGCGTTAACGATGTCATTGGAATTCAACAGTTGTCACAAGTAAGTATTTTGTTTTTTGCGTCAACAATGCATTATTTCTTTTACTTTTGAATGTGTTTCAGTCCCTATTGCCAGCTATAGTTGAGTTGGCGGAAGATTCTAAATGGCGAGTACGTCTTGCTATAATTGAGTATATGCCAGCACTTGCTGGACAATTAGGTCAAGAGTTCTTTGATCAAAAATTACGTGGTCTCTGTATGGGTTGGTTAAATGATCATGTTTATGCTATTAGAGAAGCTGCTACTTTAAACATGAAGAAATTAGTTGAGCAGTTTGGTGCACAATGGGCAGAACAAGCCATAATTCCGATGATTTTAGTAATGGCACGAAACAAAAACTACTTGCACAGTAAGATTATATCGTTACGTTAACTTAATGGGTAATTTATTGCTATTTGACACTTTTTACAGGAATGACTTGTCTATTTTGTCTAAACATGTTGGCTGAGGTTTGCGGAACGGATATTACAACAAAGTTATTGCTACCAACAGTTCTCATTTTGGCATCTGACCCAGTTGCTAATGTGCGCTTTAATGTAGCCAAGACCCTTCAGAAGATTTCACCCTTCCTAGATAGCACCGTCATTGATTCGCAGGTTAAACCCACTTTAGAAAAACTTAATTCTGATACAGACGTCGATGTAAAGCATTTTGCTTCAGAAGCTATAGCTGGCATTGCTGCGGGTATGTAAACAAAAATTTTCCATTCTCTAAAAGTCTAGGTATCAAGTAGTTTACGAAAAGTGAAAATGTTCAGTTTTGATGAAATTTGGATATGTTCTACATATGCAACCTTTGTAACATCACAGGAAAAAAAAAACGGCACAGTGTCAGAACGGTGTCATAGAAGGTAGTACATGTACTGGCAATGCGTCGAGTTTTCAACTTAAACTGCACTGGAATGATGTCAAAATGATAAAACTAATAAACGCTTGGCCGTACCTAGTCAGAAAAAGACAATCGGACCACCGCTGGTAAAGTACTTCAACAGGTGGTACAAGTGCTGGTAACAAGTACTTTTCCAATTCCAGAAATATAACATTATTATATAAAAGGTCCGCCTGTTCAAAAAGTGTCATATATTTCGTTTTATGGATATATTTTCAACTTTAGCATGCATTGTTGGGACGAAACAAAATGGGTGTCATTCGAAAGATTTTTTAAAGACTTAATTTGGTATAAACAAATTTTAAAAATATTAACCCATTAACTTATTTGCCTTTTTTGAACTGGCATTTAAAAAAAAAATGCAGTTAAATAAAAATTTTGCAAATATAAACCTAAATTATATTTGCAAAATTTCGATAATATGGTTCTCAATTGTAGCCAAGACTTCAAGCTTTAATTTAAGGTATCATAGTATCCAATAGTTTACCTTATAGGGATAGTGAACCTATTGTCCTTACACATATTAACATGCTAATGGGGTGAAAACTAAATATTCCACTTAAATAGATGAAATTACCTGCTATTGAAAAAGTATTTATTATTGACTAATTTGTGTATATTTTGATGCTCACGAGTAGCGTGAGCTGCCACTTAAACCAACCAACCAACCAGAGTTCGTCCCAAAAATTTAATTTTAGGATATTATCACTTTTTTTTAACGGTTTTTGCGTCAATAAAAAAATGGCGTTATTTTTTTTTTTTTTAAACGCTAATTTAGGGTCACTTTTACAACAGAGCAAAAAGGGGATAATTTATATGAAATTTGAACCTGAAATTCGATTCTACGCCAAAAAATATTGAAAAAAAAACTTTCCTGGTTTTTAAAGTGCACCGTTTAGTCAAAAGAGTGAATGGAGAACCGCTAAAAAGTTGTTAAGGTATCAAATTTGTAAAAAAAAAAAAGAAACAAACATTTTTGATATATCGAGACCTGTTAGAAGTGGTTAATCAATAAAATACTGCATTTTAGTAAAGGCAACATTTTACTTACTTTTAACTGGGGTACCATAAAGCGAAAATCTTTACACCATTTTTCTCACCTAAAAATGCTTTTTGATTGTATGTAATAAAAATGTACCTTATAAGTTTTTCGAAAAAATTTGATTTTTTCAACCACTATATTTCCTAAATGGTGCAAATTAAAAACGGGGAGAAAATTTTTTAAAAATAATTTTTTGTGTAGAATTGAAGGGTGATTTCAAATTTCATATAAATACAGCACTATTTGCTCTGTAGAAAGAGGGCCCCTAAACCAACGTTTTTGGCCGAATCGCGCGCCTCTGGAAAGAGTTGGAATTTAAAAAAAATAATAATGCCATTTTTGTTATTGGTGCCAAAACATTTTAAAAAATTATGATATCCCAGAAACAAAGAAACTTTATACTCTTCTGACGATCATCCACTAGATAAGAAAGGTAGTTTACATCTTCACGTATTTAATATGTTTAAAAATGTATGTGAGATCTTTGAGGTTTTATTTTATTAAGCGCGTTGATTGCACAAAATAAAAACTAATCAAAAATAGAAAATTATTATTAGTAGTAGCTTGCAAGGAATGAGTCTTGATAGTGTATACTAAGATCTTAAATAAGCTAATATGCAGAAATGTTCAAAAGTTCTTTGTTTTAAATAACCAAAGCCAAAATTCAGAATTACAGTATACGAAATAATTATAAGTTCACCCATGAAATAATGAATTTCTTCCAAAATATTTTCAATGTTTAAAAGTTTTTGCTACCAAATACAAATAACAATGATACCATCAGATATCAAACACATTTCGATCCATTTGATGCAGTTTTTGCTGGATTTTTAATAATTTTTAAAAATGATTTATTATTTGAATGCGAAATAAATAAAAGTTCAGTTTTCGGCAAAATATTTTTTTTTTCTTTTTCCTCACTTGTATATTTTACAACTTCATTCCATTCATTTAAAGTACAATTTTGTTGTGCAGTGTTCTTTTCTAAAAAAAATATGCAATTTGTTCAAAAAGTGGTAAATCGATGTTTTTTGATAAAAAAAAACAACTAAATTTATGTAAATTCAGCGCTAAAAGTGTTTTTATGACTAGATCTACTATATAAGTAATAAATATTTGCTTTCAAATTATGAAGAAATAATGCAGAACAATTTGTGTTCTGGTATGACATTTTCCTTACCTTAAGACTTTAACGCTACATTTTTGACGAAAATCTATCATAATGTGAATTGTTTTGTCTGGGTAATTATTATTTCTTAATTTTAGTTCCGATTCAAAACCACCTTCCAAATGCATGCGTTTAACTTGGGTCATATGACACTGCTTTAGAGAGAACATTTTGAATTTTTTCAATTGGAGAACCATAGCACGTAAAGTCTTATTTTGACAAAAATTTGATAATTGATAATTGAAAACACTAATTTTATTTTTTATACGTTAACACTAATCATTAGTCCAATCGACTAACATATATGTAACCGATTTTTTTGTTATCTATATATCAACCATCAACACAACTAATATAGGTTGATAATTGGTTCCGTTCACAACAAGAAAACACCGACAAGAGAGTGATCGGTATAAAGAAAAAATCATTCTGTGCAAAAATGTAAGTGTTGTTAGTCGAATCGACTAACGTTAGTTTTCTAGTGTTTTTCTATGCATCAACCATCATTTCATCACACAATTTTGTAATGTTTTTATTGAAATATCTAATAAAAGTTGATATTTGGATCGTTCCACCGACGACTGATTTAACAAGAGAGTTGAGAGTGGTCGGTAAAAACAAAACAAAAACTGTGTGCAAAAATGTAAGTGTTGTTAGTCGAATCGACTAACGTTAGTGTTTTAGGGTTAAAACAAAGCTTCTTGGGTGAAGCTAATTGCATAATTCTTTATCCTTAGAAATAAATTCATCTTAGCCAATTAAAATTTTGTGCACGCATTGGAAGACTCTTGTACTCTAAACTCTTAATAAATTTAACAACAAAGTAAAGTTATTATCCAGAGGATACAGTTGAGCTTATGGTAGATTTTCGTCGCAGAGTAAGCGTCAAAGTCCGAAGACAAAAAACATTGTTTCTTACAGCATTTAAACATAAATTAAAAGGGTTCTATTCTACTCAAATGGTGTTACTCTTAAAAACACTTAGTGTTGATTTTTTTAAAATTTTGTTGCGATTTGTATTAAAAACATCGATTTACGATTTTTTTAAAATAAAGTGCATACTGTTTTAAGAAATGCACACTGCGCACGAAGATTGTACTTAAAATGAATGCAATGAAGTTGGGAAATACGACAATGTGAAAAAAGTATAGGGTGTATAACTTAAAAATGCGTAATTCAAAACAGATGGAGTATCTTTTACACATGGTTTGTATCTTTAAAAACTTATATGGGAGGGCAAACATCTGTCATTAATTGTCACTTATTCATTGAACGAAATAGTGTAAACAACAAAGTTTTTTTTTTGCTTCGAAAATGTCGAATTGTGTGCCAACAAAGCATCAATTGCGGGAAATTTTGCAACTTGAACAAAAGTGCAGCTGATGCCAGGCACGTAGCTAGGGGGGGGGGCTTGGGGGCTAGAGCCCCCCCCGAAATGATTTGACAAATTTAAAAACTTAATACAATTCGTTAAAAAGTAACAATGTTATTGATAAATTTAATATGAAAATATTTATTTTTGACTTAGATCAAATAGGAAATAGTTTTATATGATTCGAATCTTAAAATTTCGTTAGAAAACATCGCCTGCAAATGGGCGGCTATCATTGTTAGAGTTGATTTTCGACAAAAAGCAATAAATAAAATCATTTCATAAGAGATTTCGAAGTCTTTAACTTAAAATATAATCAAAAAATTGTTTGAGACAATGCAAACTAAAAATTAAATATGTCTACACAGAAAAAACTAAAATTGAGTTTTAATTAAAATATTTGTTGTTTCAGCAAAAGTTTAACTGAATTCGGTCGTGTTGATGCAATTGTAGTAACAACTAAAATTTAATTAATATTATTTCCAATTACATATAGTTTTATTCACATCTATTAAAAATTTAATTGAATATTGTTTACTATTGGGAAAAATTACAAAATTTTAAAAAAATCACCAAAATTGTAAAAAAATCGCCAAATTTCAAAAAATCGAGACCATTTGAAAAAATCGCAAAATATGAAAAAAAATGCCAAAATTTAAAAAACAATCCTCAAAATTGCAGAAATTTAAAAAACTCCCAAAATAAACGCCAAAATTCGAAAAAAATTTAAAAAAAATCACCAAAATTAAAGAAACGCGAATTTTCAACTTTAAACGATTTTTTTTAGTTTTGGCGACTTTTTAAAATTTTTGCACTTGTTTCAATGTTGTTATTATACGATATAAAAACTGAAAATTATTTTTATACCAAATTCATTTTCAATTAAACAGTTAATTGAAAGTAAGTTTGAAATCGAACAAAAGTTTAATTGAAATTTTTTCCACAATTATTTTTTCTGAGTATTTTGACATAATCTTTTAAAATGGAGATACCACTAAGACTCAAAATTAAGTTTACTTGTGCCGTAAAAGTCGTTACTTTACTTACTGTGCAATCTTTTTATTTAAATTTGATTTGCTACGCACGCATCTGGTAACATAGTTTTCAGTATTTTTTTTACAATATTGCGATATCTCATATATTTTTTTAATTTTTTGAAACAAATTTAAGCCTCAAACTTTGATCGATATGCATAATGTGTTAACGTGGTCCAATGTGATTTAAATTTTCTCAATTTTTTTTCCCGAGTTAAAACGTTTGCATAAAATAATACATTATTTTATATACACTTATAAGGTTTTGGCTGCCAGTGCATTTAACCGGACATAATTATATAAATTCATATATAAAATTAATTTCGTAGAAAAAATTTAATATGATGTCATATATAGTTGCGTATAATTGTATATTGCATTTAGAATACGCTAAAACTAATATAATTAATAATTACGTTATATTTATATACCTAGACATTGCAAAATTATATATATTTTGATATTATATCATATTTTAAAAAACACAATTTTATTTTAGATAAAATTGTATATTACCCCATGCAGAGTCACACTAGAAAATTTGTCAATTATATTTTGGATGTAAATAAGTATTACATCAATACAATAGTACAATTAGCTGCATCATTTTGTGTATAATTTTATACACAAAATTTACCGCAATTTTTGTCTTTTGAATTGATATCTTTCTGGTTCTTAACCCTATAAAAAGATTTTTTTCAATCTAAAACTCTAAATTTAGTTTCAACGTTTTTTCCGTGTTTGTTATTCAATGGTGTAAGCTAATAAATTCCACAAAATCTTCATTTTCATTATATTATTTTTTATTTTTGAATATAATAAAATTTCCAAATGCTATGGAATTTGTTACAAATTATAAAGTTGTAAACCTTTTGCAAGTGGCTAAAGTCTAAAAGGATTAATAGATATTTCGGATTTTCATGACTTTTTTATATTAAAAACAGGATACAACTATAGCTTATTTTGTATATATCAGTATCAGTTCAGATATAAATTTATACCGCTATATAAAATCGTATTAAATTTTATCGCGTCATTATTCGGATGTTATTTAATTATTTTGCCCATTTCTCGGATAAAACTGTATTAAGACTCATATTAAATTTCGTATGATTTTATAAAGCATCATATTAATTTTAATCGGGTTATTAGAAGTTGAAACTTTTTTACTTTTTTTTACATTTATCAAGTTTTAGCTACCCTAGACGTATATTAGCACATAAAAATATTAAGTAACGCAATTTTATTTTTCGCGGTTTTCAAAAAGTTTTCCGCATAATCCTTTTTTTATTTAATTAAACTAAAAATTAATATTTAGCTAAAAATTTAACGTAATTAGACAATAACGATGCATATCCAACTTAAAGTACACAAACGTTTTCAAATTTGACGTGTTTCGCGGATTGTGATCAAACAGATTAAAGCGTTGTTTCGCGATATAGACATCAAAATTCCCAAAATAATGAATACAATAAGTAAAAAATGAAAAAAATGCATTTTAAGGAAATGCACTTTATGCGGGAGGTTTTTGTTTCAAAATGACCTGAGAAAGCGATTTCTATTATTAATACATGATTGCCCATTACGTGTAGGTAAAAATTTAGCAAGCAAAAAAAAAAAAAAAAAAAAAAAGCTGTTACTCTAGTGTGCAAAAAAAAAAATATATAATCAAAATAAAAAATCGAAAAGCCCCCCCCGAAACAAATTCCTAGCTACGTGCCTGGCTGATGCACATCGATTGATCACCGAAGCTTATACTGAATATGTTACATCGATTTCAACGCGCGAGAGGTGGTTTGTGAGGTTCAGAAGTGATGATTTTAACACGGAAGGCAAGGCTGTACAGTAGCGCGTCCCGAAAAATTTTTTTTTTAGCTTGCCCCCCCCAAATGATGGGGCTTTAGGAGCCTTTTACGGGAAAAATAACAAAAACAATTTTTTTTCACATTTCAATCTTAAAGATGCAACGCTGCACCAAAATTGCTCTACGGAAATTTTTTTAATATTTTTCCCGGAATGTACTCTGTATTGCGCAACTTTTGGCGTCAATTTTTTTTAAAATCAAAAATATTTTTTTTTTTCAAAATTCACTAGGATTGCAATCTTTAGGATCCGGTAGCCATCTGGTTTTTTGTCCAAAAATCCCCATCATTTGGGGGGCAAGCATTTTCAAATTCGAAAAAAAGCCAAATTCGGGACTCGCTACTGTACAGGTCAGCCAAAAAGGGTCCCATTGACTATGAGCTGCTGAAATCGGGCAAAACTATCACAGGGGAACTGCACCGCACGCAATTGAGTCGAAAAAAGACCAGAATATGCGAAAAATTCACAAATTTGCCAAAAAATCCCGCATTTTTAAGTTAAACACCTAATAACAAATTTAAATCTTTTTCTGAAAAACTGAGTATAACATCACTAAACTTTTATTTATTTCGCTGACAAAAACAGAAAAATTGTTAAAAATGTAGCAAAAGGATCGAAAGGGGGTTGGTTTAGACTGCCATTATTGTTATTCTAAGTACATAGGCTTTCAATCATTAAATAATAATAATGAACAGGCTTGACAGACTTGGGGCTTTGTCTCTAAATTTGGTGTTTCTTTTATTGTCTTTTATTTATTTCTGTTTCTATTGAAATGTGGTAGCAAAAACTTTCAAATATTACAAATATTAGTGAATTTTCATTGTTGATATATAAATATTTTTAAAAAATCACAGTTATGTGGGTAAACTTTTAATTATTTCGTCCACTGTACTTATGAATTAAAAAAATATTTCATTAAAATTTTCCATAAAAAATTAGATTGATATAGTCAAGGTTTTCTTTTTTCCACACTTTTTTTTCGTTCCGGGAAAGCGGGAATTTTTTTTACATTTCCCGGGATTTCTTGATCCCGCTCCATAGAATTAATATAAAGTACATTTGTTTTGAATTAAGTGTTTTATTTAAAGGCGCTAAATATATTGCTTGCAAATTAAAAGAAACACTAAAATAATGCAAAAATCAATTTTAACTTAACATTTTTTAGATTAACTTGGATTATGTATTAACTTTTAGCTTTTAAATGTAAATTCCGTAAACAAATTTTTTAATCTTGTATCTCCAGATACAAGATCAAAAACAAAAACATAACAATTTAATTCATAAAAGAATATTAACAAAAAATAATATGGGCACTCGAGATATGAGATCGAAAACGAATACATAAAAATTCAACCCTTAAAAGAGTTAAAATTTTATATAAAAACCTAAATTAACTTTTTCGGCTTAACAAATTATTCTTTAATACACTCAACGCGTTTACTGACTCGTTAGAAAGTCTCTTTCTTATTTTATTAACAAATTTAAATGTTACCGAAAACACTCGTTCGCGTTCTACCAAAGTTGAACCAATAGTAAAAAGTGCGTTGTATTGCATTTGTGCTACAAGCAAAAAAACTATTTGGCAAATTCCTTGCAAATTTTTGAACAAAAATTAGAAGTTTTCAAAAACTCCTAGTTTTTTGTTGTAGTACAATGAGGTGTTAAACAAATATTCAATATTTTGAGTTTTTGACCACTTCCCTCAAAAAGTTTTTAATCTTCCTTTATGGAATATATTGAAGTATTTTCTGATTTAGATTGAGAGCATTAATATCTGCATTAACAACTTTTTCAAATGTTTTTCTCTTCTACAGCAGCACATTCCAATTTTGCCTCTATTTTTATTTCCCGGACAAAATTCCCGGGAAATCGGGAAAATAAAATAATTGAAATCCCAGTGAATTTCCGGGAAGGGAAACCCCGGGAAAACCACTGTCAAATATCTCGCATTTTCCAAATTCAGTCTAATAATATACTAAAACTGCCAATTCGTCAATTTCTTGAAATCATTATGAAGTGGTTTTATTTTTAATTCGTATCCTATATGATAACCAGAAAACACAAATTTGACTTTTTTGCTTTTTTTGTAGAACCACGCAACTAGTACGAGTTCTACCGCCTCTCCATACAAATAACTGTAGAATTTAACATGTAGATGTCATAGGCCTAAAGAGCAAACTACCACTTTGGTACTAGTTGTGCCACTAGTTTAATATTGCTAGTTGTAGGATTATTAGGTCTAAGTCGCATTTAAAGTATTTCGTGTTTATGATTTCTACTCAAAATTAAAAATGTTTATTTGCAAACTCAGGTTACATTATTAAAAATAAATGCAAACGAAAATATTTATATTGAAACCAATATTTATCAAAACTAATATTTATATTGAGATTTTGAAACAGTTTCTATTAAACAAGTACACAGCTGATTACAAACTGTTGTTTAGGACAGCAAGATAGCAAACAAAACTAGTACTAAAGATACACTTGCAAGCTAGCTCTGGAGTGACTCTTTGACACCAGTACTGTGCCAGTTGATGTGCACCTTATTTCAATTCACAATAAAAAATTGTAATATTTATTTGCAGATTATATTTTTAAAAACAAAAGTGGCAAACAAAATATGAATTTCAAAAATTCGTAAGTTTAGATAATCGTTTTTAACAGTCCCTACATATATTTGTTAGTGTCCGACCGAACAGTTCGGCCAGAAAATGCATTTGGTCTGTATTCGGTATTTTAAATCATTATGGACAAATTTGGCGGATAGCTAAACTTCGGCTTTTCTCTTAAATTTTATACACAAATCGAATTTAATCGGCTCAACAAACATGTTTCCAATACCAAAAATTGTCATCATTGCCTCTAGATATCAGAAAACCGACAAAATATAGTTTTTTGACCGAGCTGTTCGGTCGGACACTAATATTTGTATTAGAATAGTACACAATTGGTTCAAAATTGCTGTTTTGAAAACTAGTTTGTATTTTCTAGTCTATAAACTAGAACTTTTTAGAACTAGTTCAACCATTTTCTACTAGGTATTTGTTTACTCATAGTATTACCATATTTTGCAAACTTTTTTAATTAAAATTGTTGGTCTTTTTCTTAAGATTTTTGATCTTTGAAATTGCCTTTTTAAAATTGTAGTCTTTTTAAATGCTTTTTTTCTCAAAATTTTTTGATTTTTCTTCTAAAAAATATAATTTTTTAATTTTTTTTAGTTTTGCTATTTTTTTTTTTTTGACTTTTTTTTCAAATAATCAACACAGATTTTGAAATTTTTTTACTTTCTCTGATGATAAATACTTTAACTTTGACATTGATACGATATCCTGTAGCAGGGCAGTTGGCTTTGAATGCCTCATATGCTCCATTAAACGATTGGGTGCTTGATTTTCATTGTAGATTTTGCAGAGCCCGATGGATTAGTAAAATATAGATGTTTCTCGGTATTGAAATCAGGCTTTTTTTGTAGTCGTCACTTCAATGCCGACCATTGGGAATTGATCCGAATAGTCGTCCATATTCCGAGCATCGGATCACAGACGTTTTTTTATATACGTGAAACACGGTTATAACGAACTTTTTTTATAACGAATGTTTTTTCTGGTGCCAACGCATTTACTAACATATTTCATATAAAATAATACGGTTATAACGAACATCGTTTATAGCGAACTTTTTATATAACGAACAATTTTTTTGACCTTTTTACCATAGACCAATTACCAAGGACTGTTATTTTTGAAGTTACCCAGAACAATAACTTTTCAAAATAGAGAAACATGGACATGTTCGAACTTAATATTCAGTACACAATTTGATTCACTTAATCTTACCAAATGTTCTTAGAATTTCATTAATGACTACAGCTTTTAAATTGAAATACAATTTACGTTGATGCCATAATAACGCAAAATATTATGTCATATGGTCATAGGGCAACCGAAAAAAAGCTTATGGAGCAAACCTTATGTAATTAAACCATGCCTTTTACGAATTTTCATGCAAACTTTTACGCTTTTAACGAACACATTAAACAAATCGTAATTTTTATATGAAAAATGCGCTGCAAATTTTAAAAACTTAAACTTTTTACTTAAAACTTCACTGACAAGAATTAAAATTTGTATGAAACTTAATTTAATGGAAGAATTGTTTCAAAATTACGAAGAAAAATTTAAAAACTTGGCTTGTAGCGAATTTCGCTTATAACGAACTAAATTTTTTCCCTACTAGTTCGTTATAACATTTTTTTTTTATTATTTATTTATTTATTTAATAATTTGAAATTTCTATGCTACAAGATCACATCTTATGAATTAAAGCATATCATACTTAAATTGATTAAATTAATTTAAATTTGACAATGTATAATAATTAAGTAAAAATGTAAAATAATATATTAATAAAAAAAATTAAAATTAATTTATTAACAAATGAAAAAAAAAATATAATTACTTTAAATTGAGATCAAAAGCAAAAAACAATAATATTTTAAAAAAGAAATTGTTTATAAACATGGTTGTCAAACACTACCACGTCCATTTCAATGCCTATGTGAAGGTTTTGAGACCACGATTACAATAGTGGCGTGTGTCTTCTTTTATAACAGGGTTTATCTAAAAATTCTACCCATTAAACGTTACTTAATCAACAAAATAATGTTATAAATAGTCATTTCGGTATTTTGGCGTCATTTTGACAAGATTATTCAAGATATTTTAAAATCAAACAGGTAAAATAACAAAATAAAACCGCCCAGGTAGAAAATAGATACGGTTCAAAAAACAAAGTGCTGTCGAAGCGTTTGTTTTTGATGGTACAAAAAAGGAAGCATTTTTAAAGCGTTAGTTGCTTTATAAAAGTATTATTTTGGATTGTTTTCTGAACGTTCGAAAAAAGCACTTTGGATTTATTTTTGAAACAAAATTTACAAACGGTTATGAAAAAAGAACACGGAAAAGCATTGATTTGAAGCGCTTTTCTAAAGTTTTCAAAAAGCATTTTAGCAGTACTTCTTTTACAAAATACATATCTGATTATTTGAAAAAAACTTGGATTAAATAAAGCGCTTTCAAAATGCCCGAAAAAAGTGCTTTCCCAGAATTTTTTTTAAAAAATAAATTTTAATTCAAAATCAATAAACTAGTATTTATGAAAAATTTATATCTGTAATATTATATAAAAAAAACTATTCTCACATATCGTTGTCTTATATTCAAACGGAGCTATTTACTTCCATACAAATGTTCAGGAGAGTGAAAAAACTGTATAATTTGCTCAAATTAAAAATATTTGCAAATCGACCTTTTATAATATTAATTAAAAAGTGCTACTTAATACTTAATGTATTTTTTTTAATAATTCGTAATATTCGTAAAATAGCTCTATTTCTATTTGAAATTAATCCACATGAGTAGATAGACCACCTAAACTACTTTTATTATTATTACGAATGAGTAATTTTTTACTGGTCCGGATTTAAGTAAAGTTTTGTATGGTAATAACGGAAGTGATGTTGAACATAATTTTCGAAATAATATTATACTGATATATGTACCATGGAAGCTGTATTGTGCACATCGTAAATATGCAACTGGGAAAACGTAATTATTGTTAAGTTAAGTACGCTAAATGCGACGTTGCTAACCGCTTTAAATAAAAGTTAGCGCTTGTTTTCCCGATATTTGTGATATAAAGTTCGATTTTAAAGTGTAATAAAAAAATATAATTTATTGAATTTATATTAGCTTAACAACATTGCATTGCATCCCAATTTTTGTTTGCAAAAACAAATTTATTGCGCATTTTTTTCAAATTTTGATTAGAATTTTAACAATGCTTGGAACATAATAAGAAACAGTATTTTAAAAGAAATTAGGTTAGGAAGGGTTATGTGCCCAAGGGCACATCTCCACTCGGAGACCAATACGGTCCATTGTGAATCCTTTCAGTGAAAAACAGTAAGAAAGAATAGAAATAGACTGCAAGATAGATTGAAAGATATATATAAAGAAAGATAGAAAGGATATATACTCCCCAGAACCAGCTCCTATCGTCCCCTTGCTAGAAACAGCCGTCCTATTTCCCTGACAAATCTCAGCAAATCTACTGGATTGGATTATGGGTCCTGAGACCCCTGTCCAGTCCGAAAAGAACCTTGGTTGCCCCTGCGTCCAATGCGGTACATAACGCCCTAGACACCTTGCAATCCATTCTGTCCCTCCATGACTGGTTAACGGTTTCGCGGAATCCCTTCCGTATAATCTCAAAGTAGTAACATAGGGGGGCTTTACCCCCCGTCCCTTACCGCCAAGTCCAGATTCGAACCCTCCCTCGCAAGTTTGTCACTGATCGGGAAGTCCACCGGAGGTGTTCCACTTAAGTCTAAGGTCAAGATCATATGATCCGATATTCCCTCGAGAATACTACCCTGATAAAGCAGTCCTACTTCGTACAGTATTTTTGTGTGATCATCCCTCCTAGGTCTTACCAGCGCAGACTCGTAGAGCTTAAATAAGTTCCTAGCAGCCACACTCCTTACATAATGTTCAATTGGGGACAGATGCAGTACGATATCACGCTGCCTGTGGAGTGCTTCTCCTCGTACCTGTAATACCAAGAGATGCACTCCTTTGGGCCTTGTTGAGCATCTTCCTACAGCTATCCACTCTCAATGCATCCTACCAGACAGTACATCCATAAATGAGAATAGGTCTAACTACCGACGTGTAAATCCAGTTTACCATATCCGGTCTTATGCCCGTAATTTCAAGCAATAGATACCTACCGGTGCTTAGATACCTACCCGATTTTGTTCGTGTACACGGTAGGTATCTAAGCACCAGTAGGTATATATTGCTTGAAATTACGGCCATTAGTCCCCAATTCTTACCGATGGAGTTTCTGCATGTGTAGTAGGCATTGAGTCCCCTTTTCATCCTTTCCTGAGTATTTCTCTTCCAAGACAATTTGCTGTCTAGGAAGCAACCCAAATACTTAGCACCGTCCGATAGAGTCAACCCGACGCCATCTAACACTGGCCTCCTAAATTCCTCTATTTTATACTTCCTGGTAAAAAGCACCAGTTCAGTCTTGTTAGGGTTTACACCCAGTCCCCTATCTTTCGCCCATGCCGAGAGCTCGCCCAGCCTCACCTGCATAATCTCGCTGATCGTGGGCAAAAATTTCCCCCTGACCAGCAGCACTATGTCATCCGCGTAGGCAACGACTTTCCCACCCCTGGAATCAAATGTCCTGAGAATTCCGTTAACCGCTAGCAGCCACAGAAGAGGAGATAAAACTCCCCCCTGAGGCGTCCCTCTGGTAACCATTCTACTTACGTTATGATCCCCCAGGCTCGAGTTGATGATCCTGCTGCTAAGCATACGGACTATCCACTCAACCAGAAGGCCCCTAACTCCCAGCCCCACCAGCGAATCCCTAATAGCCTCGATCCTAATGTTGTTAAAGGCCCCTTCTATATCCAGAAACGCAGCAAGAGTATACTCCTTATACCTCAGGCCGTGCTCAATGTAGCCCACCACCTCGTGTAGCGCACTCTCAACGGATTTACCTTTCAGGTAAGCGTGTTGAGCGTTGCTAATGAGATGGGTATCAATTTTACTTCTAAGATACAGATCTATCAGTCTCTCAAGTGTCTTCAGCAAAAATGAAGACAGACTAATAGGTCTGTAATGCCCCGGTTTCGAGTGGCCCGCCGTACCAGCCTTGGGTATAAAAATTACCCTGACCTCTCTCCACCCCCTAGGCAGATACCCCCCACTAAGGCATCTCTTATATATATTCACCAGCAGAAAAAGTGCATCGTCCGGAATGTTGCATAGCATGGCCGGAAAAATACCGTCCGGACCCGGTGACTATTTCCTCGATGAGGGCGGACGTATTGCCCAATGTCACAGACATCCCGTCCCCTTGATAATCGTACATACCTCCAATTTCCGAACACCCGGGGAAGTGCGCCTCCATAAGCAAGGTTAGGGTCTCAGAGCTGGACTCAGTCCATGAGCCGTCATTCCTTTGGAAGAAAATTAAATTGAGAAAAAACTGGGAATAATTTATGAAAAACCGTGTTCGAATCAATTAACTCTGCACATTTTTTTCAAAGTGCTTTTAAGTTATGAAATGATCTAAATGCTATTTTATCGCGAATATCTCAGAATCGCTAGCAGCTGAGAGTTTTCTGAGACCAGATTCGTTACAAGCTATTATAAATATACGAAACAGTTATTATAAAACAAAAAATACATTTGTATCACTTAGTAATTATAAAATCAAAAAAGCATTTCCTTTCAAAAATAAACATGGTTGTAGATAGCTCAATCTTATTTGCCAAAAAACCAGTTTTATGATGATCTTTGAAATTTGAAATTAATACCATAGATAACAACTACGTCAGTGAACATTTTGGCATCAAAACCTCATTTTCTAAAATATAAGACAACGTTATGTATTTAAAACGACTGCAAAAAAGTACTATTTTTGTTACTTTTCTAACGCTTTGACAACTTTAGAATTGTAAATTGGTATGTTCTTACAACGTTTACAGACCATGGATAAAGGATTTTAAAAATTGTTTTTCCAACTTTTAGGTAACGTTATAAAATATCGGTTAATCATGGTTACTTGGGTCGTTTCACAACGCTCTTAATTTGAAACCAAGAATGTTAAACGAACGATTTTTTTGACAGTAGAAAATAGCATTTCAACCGTATAAAATACCATCCTCACACTGTAAAAAATGATTATCATTTGGATCGTTTTCAAAACGCTTTAAACCTGTAAATCGGAATGTTCTGAAAACCATTGTACCATATTTTTAAGTGCTTTTAAAACGCTTTAACGATCGTATTTTTCTACCTAGATAGATATATCACAATAGTAGATATTTTAACTATAATTACGAATATGATGTTGAAATTTAAAATTTATTCCGTGTTTTACATTACCGTAGAAATAAAAATTTTATTAAATTCGTTAAGAACGCTGATAGAGTGTTGACTATAATTTTTGTTTGGAAAATGCTTTCGTGACGTTCTAAAAACTTATTATTTTTTTAATGTTAAATTCATTCAAAATTTTCTTCTAAAAGTCTTTCTTTCTGACAGTCATGCTGCACTGAGGCCCTTAATGGCTTATAATGTGTCGTCTGGGTTGGTCATGGAATGCATTCAGACTCTCAATAGGCTCGGTAGGGGCCACTCTCTAACCTTGGGGTGGATTCCTGGTCATGAGAGGCATGAGGGCAACGAGAGGGCAGATTGTCTTGCCAACCGCGGGGCCCGAAGGCCCTTTATTGGTCCTGAACCATTCTGTGGAATACCTGCGGGGTATGTTAGGGAAAGGCTCAGGACATGGAGAGAGTCTGAATTCTCTGGTTACTGGGAAAACTCTCCTGGTCAGCGCCAGGCTAAAAGATTGATCTCTTTTTCCAGTAGGGGGTCGAGGCGACTCTTGTCGCTTGAAAGGGGGGTTTAAGGACCCTGGCGTCGTACTTAACTGGACACTGTAATCTCAGATACCATCTGCACAAGAAGGGTCAATCGGACACGGATATGTGTAGGTTTTGTGAGATGGTGTCTGAGACCTCGGAGCATGTTCTCTGCGAATGTCCCAGGCTTTGTGATAGGAGACTTAGGTTTCTAGGTGATCGCTTCATTTCGCCTTCCGACATCGTGAACATTTTGCCTAATAGGATAATTGGCTTTATAGATAGCTTGAATCTGTAGGTAACTTTAGGCAGCACAAAAGACCTACATTGCGGTGCATAGTGCCTTCTGATCTAATCTAATATATATAAGTTCTCATGTAGTGAGTAAACTAGTTTATATGAATGTTTGATGTTTGGCATAGGATTGTTACCTCTTTCATAACGTGTTCTGATGATGGGAACCTATAAAATTCTCGAAATAGATCTATCAACACGTTCCTGAAAGGGTCAAAGAATACATTTGAAAACAAAAACTTTATAGATTATTTGTTAGGACAATATCCTAATAAAGAAATATAGAGTATGGCCACAAACTTGAATAATTTTCATTGAAATGCATTTTATTTAATTATTTTTCATGTGTTAAATTTTGTTAACCCTGTTCTCAGAGTTAAGGGAAAAACTGGCATTTGCATGAACTTCCGGTCCCTGGTTATTATTTAAGTGCTTTTACACTTATGCATTTTTAACTGCACTTATGCACTTTTAACTACACTTACGAATAAGTCATCACTTCCATGAAGTTAAAAACCATGACGTAACAGACTGCTCCAACATCCTTGCAGAATTTGTGGCCAAGGTCGATGGTTGTTGCCCAGAGATCGATGGTGTATTAAAGTTCATTCCTCAATAAGTTCGTATGCAAGCATAAAACGCCTGAAATTAAAAATAAATACACAAATTATTAAAAATAATTTTAACAAATACTTTCCTTAAAAATATTACACAAAGTAAGAAACACTTTGCATATTTAAGACATTTAAATTGTGCACTTACCATTAATTTACAAATTAAAATAACAATAAACACTTTTTTATCACGCAATTTTAATTAAAAGTATTTTTTATCTTACTTAATTTAATTTTCATTTATTTTTCTTCATGAGGCGCAAAAAATTACATGCGTGAAGATGTTAAACTAGTTTTTGGCAACTATAAGAACAAACATATTTATTTTATAAATGTTTTTTAAATAAATAAATAAATAACATTTTTAAATCAAATATGAAAAATATTTGCTTTAACTATGCTTTTTTCTCTGTGTGGGGAGAAAAGTATATACAAATCAAAAATTGTTTTAACACAACTCGCTGTTATATGAAAATACCTTTCAGAATAGTATGCAGCACACTTTACAGTGGTGTGAATTGAAATAGGGACACTATCATGCAACAAATTTAAAGTTAAAATTAACACATAAATCTTAGGGAAAAATTATCAGTAATATTTTTATATTATTGATATATGATATAAAATCTCTTATTCGAGTGTAAATTGAAATAGGGACAACAAGCAAATTGTACAAAGAATTCAAATTTCTAAAATTTTTTGTTGGTAATATATTATTGGTCAGTGTATTTATTAAATACATTTATTTCTGTATCCTAATTAAGCCAATTTTGGAACTAGAGTCAAAAATGTCTGGAATATAAAAAATTGCGAAAAATTTATAAATAAAAGGAATTTTTTTGTGCCAAGCTGTGTTGTTGGAATTGTTTATCAATTCTAAGATGAACAAAAGAAAGCTGGCTTGCTTTCGAAAATCAAAATTTTTTAGAAATGTTTAAGATCATGCCTAGTTTAATTTTGTTTATTGGGACTTGATAGAAGACATGTTAAATTAAATAATGACGTTAATAGTTTTATTCCACGATTTTTCATTTTTAATTGTAATTGCTGATTATACATATTAGTACTTTGATACAATATTCGTAGATACAACTGTATAATAAATGATACAATTAAAGTGCAAACGATTAAATAACTCACATTTATTATTTTTTATAAGCAGATAAATGAGACATTTAAATATGCAATGTGTTTAAATCTAATTTTTACATCACCACTATTTTTTGTTTGTGTTCAGACTTTTTTAAGAATTTAATACAGAATTTAAGGAGTATTTATTTTCAACGCCTGATAAATAAAAACTGGAAAAGGTAACATATAAACATTAATGGCGCCAGATCGTTTGACATGTCTACTTTTAAGTACAATTTACAAAAATTTGCGATATTGGTTGCAAAATCCCAGTAAATGAAGTTAAACTAGGGATGATGAAAATATATAAGCTTTATAAGGTTTCAAATGGGTTCATGACGTTTTTCTTTATCTTAGAATTGATAAACGACTCCAACAAAATAATAAAAACTACTAAAAACTATTTTTATTTCGCAATTCGTCGCGATTTTCCATATCCTAGACATTTTTGACCCTAATTTCCAAACTTCGCACAATTATGTTACAGACATTAATATATCTATTAAATGCAATGACCAATATTATATATCAAATAAAAAACTAGAAAATAGAATTATTTTATTCACACTCGAATTAGAGATTTTATATTTTTTTTAATGTTGTTTTTCTAAATTACAAACTATAACTTAAAATAAAAAGCTGTTGTTGTACAATAATCTAAAAATAATATTGATAGTTTTCCCCCAAGATTTATGTGTTCATTTTACGTCAAATCTGTGGGATGCAAGTGTCCCTATTTTAATTCACACCAATGTATATGTTCAGAAGGAAAATATTTATCTGGAGGTAAGACTGCTTTTTGGGGAAAAAATCGAAAAAATTTGATTTTTTTTTTTATTAATTCTACTTTTAAACGAATGTAGTTTTTGAGTAGAGAAAGATATTAGCGGTAATCATTCTTGATAGTAAACAACCTTTGTTATCTGGTTAATGGTATACGTTTGATATATTTATCAGAATTTAATAGAACCAACAACAAAATCTATTGCACTAAAATTTACCACACAAAAAACTGTGGTAAACACGCGTGATAAATTTATCAGCAAAAAACAGCAGACTGTTCTGCCGTCCAAAAAATATATTTTGTGTTAACTATTGGAAAAACTTAAAAATTAATAATAATATCGAAAAACTCTGTTTAAAACGAAATCATTTTGCCTTTTGCAGTAAAATATTTGTGATATTTTCTTTTTCTGTAAATTTTGGCATTTTTCTTAAATTAAAATAATCAGTTTATAAATTTACCATACATTAAAAAAACACTCACGCTTTGTGGTGAAATAATCGTAGTAAATATAAAACGTAGTAAATATAACACCAAGAATGAAAACCGCTATTGTATTTATTTTTTTAATTTAATCAAGAATTTATTTAGTTAAATAACCAATATTTTAAAAAGAAATTTAAATTGGAAAAACTGAACCTGAGTCGGAACAAATTTGGAATTTTACATTTTCAAATGGGAATATCTCAAGAACTATTAGAGACATATAAGCATGTTTTTGTTAGTCTCTACTAGCAGATTACAAATATGTTAATTTTTTGAAAATCGGATTAGCAACAAAAAAATGGAGATAATGTTCCAAGTCAAAATAACAAAAAATTGTTGTCTAAAATCTCAATTTGATCTAAAAATTTGTTAAAAACGTGCAAGTTAGTTAGTTACTAACGGCTTTACCAGTTTTTCTACTAACTTTTTTTCTATGGGTGCATGCATATTTTATACATCAGTGAATGTGTCATCAAAAAAGCTTTACATTTTGTCTGTAGTTCCTTTAAAATAGTTAAATTTTGGATTTTATTCGACCTTTTTCTTAGAATGTTGGTTTTCCAAATAATCAAGCTCGAGGTCTTAATTGTTTTTAAAGTATTTTATTTATGTATATAAAAATTCCTTAATTAAGCCAATATTTCGAATAGCTTCGCGGATATTAATTGTTTACATACAAAACACTAAAATAAACTTAAGCTATGCTTGTTTTCTCCTCCTCTGTATTTAGATTAGATTAGACTATAGTGGCACTATGCACCTCCTACCAGGTAAACAGTTCCAAACGTCCGATGGCGTCACTATTCGACCACCAAAATAACGCACGGGTTCCAATTCACAAAACCTGCACGTATCCATAGAGGATCGTCCCATCTTGTACAATTGATACCTAAGGCCAGAGTGTCCCATGAGGTAACCCGTCACGGTCCTTAGTTCGCACCTCGTCATAGACGAGGCCAGATCGCCTGTCGCTGCCCAGGCGATCTGGCCCCAAACTCCGACTCCCTCCATCTTCTGAGCCTCTCTCTGACATACCCATTGGGTACGCCACAGAAGGGTTCAGGGCCAATGAATTGTCGACTAGCTCCGCAGTTGGCTAAACAGTCGGCCCGTTCGTTGCCCTCATGGCCTGGAACCTAGACGATTTAGAGAGTCGATACATTCCTTAACCAGACCAGACGACACATCTTGAGCCCTCAAGGCACCAAGTGCCCCCTGGCTGTCAGATAGAATGTAGATCGTGGCCCCACGTGTCCTCCTCCGCAGACACTCTTCCACACAGATTCAAATAGCGAAGACCTCCGCCTGAAAAACGGAGGGATATTTGCCCATGGGCAGCGCACACGAGGCCGACGACACCCGCCCCCGTATCCATGTTCGACTGTTTCGAGCCATCCGTGAACCAGACCTGTGCACCAACCTCTGGTACCCAAGATCCAGTCAACCACGTGCTCCTGTCGAAAATCACAACAACAAAGTGCCTCACAAATACCTGCACAGGCAGTATCCTGTCACTGACCCTAATAACCGGGTCATCAGCGAACATTTTCGCAATCTCAAGATGCCCCTTCAGATCCCCACTCCTCATGCTGCCAATCTCCCACAGCCTTAGGGATCCCATGCACGCGTTCTCCTTTACAGAAATATGCAAAGGAGGAATACCCAGCATGACTCCAATGGCATCAGTCGGATATGAGTTCGAGGCACTAGTGATACTAATACATGCCAGTCGATAAATCCTCTTAAGAGTCATCTGAGCCCCGAGTTGTTCAACCTTTGTCCACCACGCCAATGAGGCGTATGTGACCATCGGTTTCACAATGGTGTTAAAAGACCAGTAGACCATTTGAGGTCTAAGGCCCCAGGTCCTGCCAAAGAGCCTCTGGCAGGCAAACATTGCCCTAGTGGCCCTTTTAGAGATCATATCAAGGTGCCCATTCCAATTCAGAGACCTATCCAATATAACCCCCAAGTACTTAACGCTATCAGAGAAGCAGATCCTCGTCCCCTGAAGCGATGGCTCAGTGAGACATAATTTACGTCTCCTAGTAAAGGGCACCAGGATGGTCTTCGAGGGATTTATAGTCAATCCCTTCTCCTGGCACCACTTCAAGGTAAAGTCCAGAGCCTGTTGCATGCGCTCAGAAATTGTCCTGTCATCCCAGCCTGTGACAGAAATAACAAGATCGTCAGCATATCCGTAGGTTCTGAAACCCAGGTCTTTAAGCTGCTCAAGCAGCTCATCAATGACCAGAGTCCACAGCAGAGGCGATAGCACACCCCCCTGAGGACAGCCCCTAGTCGCCCATATGGTCCTAGAAGTGTTCCCGATGCCGAATGTAATGACCCTAAAGGTCAACATCTCCAGAGTCCAACTAACGATAACACTGGGGATGTCTTTCCTCAACATCGCAGTCCTAATCGCATCGTGTTGTCAAAAGCGCCCTGAATATCAACGAAAGCACACAAGGTAATTTCGCCTCCAGTGCCTTTTCGATCGTAGTGACAACTTGATGGACAGCCGCCTCAGTGGATTTTCCCTGCTGATACGCAAATTGGAACCCATGAATGGGTTTGCGCAGCAGGTACACATCCCTGATATAGTGGTCCAAAACTTTTTCCATGGTCTTAAGGAGAAAAGAACTAAGACTTATTGGGCAAGTGTTCCGCTTTGCGCCCAGCCTTCGGTATGAATACTACCTAAACTCCGTTCCAAGCCAATGGAACCTGACCAAATAACAAACTCGACTTAAAGATCCTGGCCAGTTGCGGGAGTATAAGATCCATGCTCTTCTGCAGCAGACACGGATACACCCCATCTGGTCCAGGAGATTTAAACAACGAAAATTTTCTCACTGCCCATCGTCTGTATTAAAAGCGAAGCTATTCGAAATATTGGCTTAATTAAGGAATTTTTATATAAATAAAATACTTTAAAAACAATTAAGACCTCGAGCTTGATTATTTGGAAAACCAACATAGAAGCAAATAATTAGAACAAATTAAAAATGGGGTAATTTTGACCCATTTTTGAATTTTTATTCTCTACACCACACCATACACTACTTATTTAAGTGCTTTTTTATATTTTCGACACATTATTTCAAATTTAATTGATCATCTTCATACTTTTTACACAGTAGAGAAAATCATTCTTCGCTGCTTTTGTTTAAAATCTACCAATAATGAGTAACATTAAGGTAATTTTCGATGCTATTTTGCACTCAATGCAAAAAGCACAGTTTGCGTCGTCTTAATTACTCAATTCTGAGAAAATAACGGGCTGAGCTTTTTTGTATTGTGTGCAAATGACAATCGTGAATACCCTCATTAATACATAAAAAAAATAACATGGAACGGATAGGAAAAATTTAATAAAGTTATAAAGTAGGTTGAAAACACATAGAAACATGCAGTCTTTGTGTTCTTTTGTTGCAAGTCTGTTCATTTCAAGTTTTAAACAATTTTTAGTCTTCTTGTTAACTTTTTACATACTTAAAAAAAAAATCTTTAAAACGAATGTACGAAAAGTACTCACGATATGAAACGTTTAGTACACAGAATCGAAAAATATGTTTGTTTTTATTTTTGTATATATAGAAATGGCGTTAGATGTTTTTCGAACTGTCATACCGCCTGTTTTGGGAAAAGCTCAGGAAGCAGTTATTGCAGCAAAAATAACAGCAGCTCCACCGTCTATACAAGATAACAACATAGTAGTATGTCAGTACTTTTCTGTCTTAGGTGTATATATTTGTCTTCATATATTATCATGAAATCCATTAGACTTCAAATATGAATTGACCATGAGTCTCAAAATGATGTTATTGATTTTTTGTACACACGAACTCTTTGAAGCCTATACATCAAAATATGTAGTTGCCGATTAAAAAAAAAATTATATGGAGCTTTATGTAGTCATATCAATTTATATGTGACACTATATGATATGATATAAATAGATGCAATCATATAAAAACAAGATATGTTTTTATCCAGTTTTTGACCTGATATAATTGTACATGATTGTATCATAATCATATTGTATTTAAACTGATACATCTGAATATAATTGGATCCGAGTTTTAGTCTAAAATTGAAGTTTTATCAAAAGTCGATTTTATTGATTTTTTTTTAATAAACATTAAACGTATTAATTTAATAAATTAAATTATTTGGATACTTATAGTTCCCTGGCAGAAAAAGACAAACGACCACCGCTGGCAAGTCACTTTAGCATGTGGTACAAGTGCTGACAGCAAGTGCTTTCCAAATTGATAATATCACTAGACAAAAGGTCCGTCTGTTCAAAAAGTGTCGGACAAGCACTGGCGAAACAAAAATTCCAACGTTGGCAAAATGTTGGTAAAACCATAAAAAAGGTGGCCTAAAAATTTGTTTTCCAAAATAAAAAAAGTTCATGTATAATTTTTTTTGGTACCGCCGGGATTCGAACTCTGTCCGCCAGATTGGCATTCAACTGCTCTAACCAATGACCAAGTAAATGGTAACTACTGGGTAACAGTTGGCTGCTCAAATATGTCATCACTGGCATAAGGTTTGATGGAAACAACTTTCCAAAGTTGGGAAATCAAATTAAAAAAATGGCATTTAAAGAGTTTTTCCAGAGACAAAAAAAATCTATTTTTTATGAAAAAAAATATTAAAAAGTATAAAAAAATAGCACAAAGTATGTTTGCCTGAAACTTCAGTTTTGTAAAATTTAATATAGTTACGTATGACATCATGTATAGTAATATACAATTTTACTTGATACTGTAATTTTTTGTAAAACGGCATATTTAATTGTATCCTATAATATGTTATACCTTATTATGGGGGCCGATCCTGAAATCCCGCTCCCGAAACTACCGGTATTTTCGGGATTTCTAAATCCCTGAAATCCGGATATTTTTCCCCAGAAAATCGATCTGTATATATAAAAAAGTACCATAACTTTGTCACTTTTCAACCGATTGAAATCTCATTTTAGAAATCCTCGTACCATTTTTCCAGGGGAACCGAATGGTAAAATCAGATTTGAAATATATTAAACCGTTTTTGCTCTGTAGAAAATGGTGAGTTACAAATGTTTAAATGTACCAGTCGCAAAAAATACTCTTTTTTACCGTTATTGAGGGTATATTAAAACTTCTCAAACCGGTTTTGTAATACACTCATCTAGACTTACAACCTACACTAGGTAACTTGAAAAGTGATTTGTAGCACCGTGTAATTAATTAATAGTTTTTGTTTGTTTTTCACATTTCAAATTAGTCCCGAAATCCCGAAAAGTCCCGGGATAAAAAAAAATCCCGGGATCGCAGTTTTCAAAATTCCAAATGCCCGCTCGGCACCCCTATACCTCATGTTATTAGACGGGCAATATTTAATTGGAATGACATTTTAAAATCAACTCGAAAATTTTCATTGAAATCAACGAAACTTAAATTAACGAGCATTAAGATAAAGAGGAACCAAAATACTCAGTCCCTATTACATTTTGTATACGAACTGAGTCTGGAAAAATCTGTTAAAACCCTTGAAAAAACAATTAGATTCAAACCAAATGCGATTTGATTAAATTATATCGGTTTAAGTTTTCTTGTGAATAACGTTGTAGAAGATAAGATGTGGTTATATCTGGAACAATACAATTGTTTGAAACAATTCAATATCATGGAAATGATCAAACTTATTAAAAAGCAAAAATAAAATCTAATATGACAAAATCATATTAGATTTTGGACTTGAGGTAGAACAATATTCTAACTAAATATATGCAAAGTGCGAAAAACTATTTGTGTATTTTTAATACAAAAATTAAAACATTTTTGATTTTTTTCACTAAGCTATATATTTTTAAAAAATAATTGCATTTTCACAGCCTCGTTGGACTCTGAAGGTGAAGTGCGATCTGTCACGTAATATTTTAATGTCTATTTCAACCAATTCCGCCTATCGCCGAATTCGAATTCCGATTTTTTTTCTATAAAGCTCCAAAATTTTTTTTTAATCGTTTAACGAACTTTTCTGACATGTTTAAAGTGTAATAACTGTCAAACTGTGTGCATGTTTAGATTAAATTGTTTAACAATTTGTTTACAAGCAATTACTTTTGCGTACTAAAATAATAAATAAAACAATATCGTTAACATTTTCAAATTAATGTATAAAATAACTGTGCCGTTGAAATTTAATGATCAGTAAAATTCAAAATTAATGTGAATAACAAAAACGAATTCATCGGTTTATGTCCCAGTTAGCTAACGGCACATATTCAATGTAAGGCTGTTTGTTGTACATGTATATTTGTGTCCCAACATTTTTCGATTTTCATGGGTGCTCATGTTTAATTTGAATGCTTATGGGGTAAAGTATTTTTGAGATTTTTTCAGATTTTTCGGAAGAGGTTTATCCCAAATATTGGGGGTTTATGACGTTTAATGTTTTAACTTCTAAGTCAATACATATTTTTAAAGCAAAATATACAAATTTTATTTTTATGTGCATAAACGATAAGTTTCCGCAATGCTTTTGTACATTTGCGTACCATATATTTAATTTTTTCGTTATTTTTGAATAAATTTTCTAAATAACGTTTTATAACTTTTAAAACGTGTACTTAAATTAAAAAAAAAACTAATCATGCAGTTTAAAAAATGGATAAATTCTAAATAATTTTGTAAAAAAAATATATTAATTTAATAGTACTCTTTCAGAGTTATACCTATTAAAAACTTTGTACCATTGTATAAAACTAAGAAAGCTAAGAAACTGTTTGCCAGTTTTGCATTGAATTTGCTTTAAGCGAAACTCAATTTTACTCACGTGAGTGAGTGTGCGTAGGAAAGTATTCTTCGTGAGGAGTGTTCGGGAGACAAATTTTAGCTTGAGTAGAATTTTAGAAAAATATCTGAATTTACGTGAGTGTGAATAGAAAAAATTCTCATTAGTGATTGTGCGCGAGTGTATTTTTTTTTTTTAATATTGGAATTTTTACTGGATCGGGGGATCCTGAAGATGAAGTGCGATGAGTCTAAAATTTCACACGTAATCTCCATGTCAACCGATCGAAATCCAAACTTTTTTCTATAAATCACTAAATATTTTTTTTTTATTGATTCAACGAACTTTTCTGACATATTATTTGAAGTGTAATAAATTATTTATTCACTTAATATAACAAATATTTATTTATTTATTTATTCACTAAAGATAACAAATATCAAAAATGAATAGTCTGCGAAAAGCGAAAAATCACATATTCAAAGTTTAAAGAAAATCCGATAATATTATTAGTTTTTACAATGGGTACAAAGCTTTTAAGGGGCGACATGACATTCGCGGTAGAGAAAACAGACCTTTTTTTTAAATTCATCTCAGTCAAACACAAAAATTTTTCCAAAAAAAAAAAAATTCAAAAAAATATATTTTTCCACTCCAACATGGTTTTATAGAGCTCCAAACTGGCGGCAGAGAAAAAAACGGGGCCTCGTGGTTGCAGCGCTGGGAGTCGCAAAAATTGTCCGATCTGGAAAAAAAAATTACTTTTTTAAATCTTAACAAAATTGGTTATCGTATGACACGAGCTTTTTTTTTAATTTTTTTTCGATTTTTTATGAATTTTTAAAGTCAATATTTTTTTTCGAAAAAACACACTTTTAAATTTGGAACATCACCAAAAACTGAAAAAAAATTTAAAAAAAAAGCTCGTGTCATACGATAACGAAATAGCAGATTTTATAATTTTTGCTGGGTGATTTATTATATTTTGAAAGAAGTTATCTTGCAACACAGCATCAAACCCAATTTCAACACTTAAACACAGCCCAAATTTCTGTTTAAAAAAAAAATTTTGTTTTACTCCTTGCTTGGTTACTGAGTTGGGCAGAGCTGGTGATGTAAAATAAAGAAGACGAGTTGAGTACAGTATACCAGAGTCACAGAGTCAGGAACGGAGAGAAAATTAAATTTTTTCACAAAATTATTTTGAATTTGTCAATTTTTTAAACTGCATCATTAGTTTTTTTTTTTTAAATTTGCAGAAATTTTAAAAATTATAAAGCATTGTTTTCGAAAAAAGTAATATACGGGACGTAAATGTCCAAAAGCATTGCCGATACTTATGATTTATGAACATAAAAATAAAGCTTGCACATTTTTCTTCAAAAATGTTGACTCAGAAGCCAAGAAAATTTTGGTTATTGACCAAGTTATAAATGAAATTCATAAAACGTAAAAAAGTCCCGATTTTTGGGTAAAAATCGATTTGCTCGACCTCTAGTCATCTTCCAAATAATCTAAAAAAAAACACAAAAATACTTTACCCCATAAGCATTCAAATTAAGCTTGAGCAACAAACAAAAATTTTTTTGGGACACCCTAATGTATATGTATTTTGTATATGTTTTAATTTTAATATTTTCCCATCCTTTTTTCTTGTTTGAAAAATCTTGTAAAATTTAATAACAACTGTCTATTGTTGCATGTTTTTTTTATTTTTATTTGCAGCGTAAACATACAATTTTTGTCCAACATTAGCTGACTCTAAGAACGGAAAAGAGTAAATCGCATTGGCTCGAAGTGACTACGACTAAGATAATTTACATCATATATAAAGAACTACTAAATTACCAACCCAAAGTCTTATAACTTATTGGATTTGGTGTAAACATAAAAATAATTAGATTAAGAAAAATTTATTAATTTTATGGTGATTAAAAACAATATAAAATTAAAGGCATTCAAATAAAAATAAAAAATTTAAAAGAAAAAAATATTGTATTGATCTCTTCTAACCAGAAAGTGAATTAAAATTAAAATACAGTAAGTATTTTTCAAACATAAATTCGGTTAATTAACGTAATTTCTTTAGTTCACCGATTAAAGTAATTGATCTGGTGCGACATATTATTTGATATGGTCCTTGTTGATATGATTTGATTCTGAAAGATCAATTATTGTAAATTGATATAAAGTTCGGTATATATGGATCGGAGTTTTGGTCTCATCTCGAAAAGTAAAATTATATTCAATTTTATACAATTTGCTGCAAAAAGGTATACAGTCTAATATCGCTCCGTTTAATTTGCTACAATAACAATTTTAATCTAAACATATTCAATTATTTAACAATTTACAACAAGTAACACAAATTTGTTAAACAAGTAAACACCATATATGGTGAACCAGAGAACTTAAATCTTTAGAGAAGGTGCATAGAAAGCTCACTTTTTCGTGTTTTTTTTTTGGCGGGAACTATAACGTATCTAATACAATATCCGCTATTGTCGGGGAAAGTGGATTTCACATCGGCATACCATATGTTTGATGGTATACAGTTTTTTCATATATAAAATAATTATTGCCATTGAGACAAAATTGCAGCAATTTTAGAAATTGCGCCCTGGGTATTTTTGTTTGTCTTTGTAGAATGTTCCATTGTGTCATTATATTATTTATTGCCAGATGTATTGGTATATTGGTAAATAGAGATACCACATCTAAAGAAATTAGGATTTCGTCGTCGTCCAGAATTATATTGTCTAATTTATGCATTTTTGATGTTATATTTGTCCAAGATTATGTTCCTCAATATATTTCCTATATATTTTGAAAGATTATAACACGGTACTTCCACTGATGATGAGATTTGGCGAAGTGGTGTATTGGGTTTGTGGATATTAGGAAGGCCGTATAATCTCGGGGCTGTGGCTGAATTTGATGTAAGCTTAATTTTCTCGTACCTTGTGATGTATTCCTGTTTGTACAGATAAATTAAAAATTTGTTGTTCGTTCGTTGCAGTTTTAATGTTGGGTCAATACGTATCGTTTTATATGTTGTCTTATCTTCTAATAATTTGCTCATCTCCCTTTTGTAATCTTCTTTATAAATAACCACCGTGATATTACCCTTATCAGATTTTGTGATTACTATGTTGTCCTTGTGAGTTTTCAATAGTCATTTTGTTTCCTCGTATATATTTAAAATTAATTTCTCTTTTGGATTGTTCCCGCCGTTCTCGTATGTGTTATTATTCTATTTGCAATTTTAGATCTAATTATATCCTTTTCTCTATCATCATCTAGACTCTGAACCCATTGTTCAAGATCCGCTATGAGATATATACTCGAAAAATTGTTATTGCATACTGGGAGTGCAAATTTTGAACCTAGAGAAAGTAGCGATTGGCTTTCGTCTGTAAAAACTACGATGGATTAAACCTAAGGTTATATTTGTCAAGTTGTTTCAGTTTTAGATTGCGTATTTTATTTAAATGAATTTGATTGTCTGCTGTTTGAATGTTTTTGTATCTAGTCTTCTGCCTTTTTATGAAATTATCAAATTCTTCTTCGCTTAGTGTTGATTTTAGATTTCTTTCAATAAAATTCTTCTCTTTTTTACATTCTTAATAATATTAGTTTCCTTTATCTCTAGATTTAAAAGTTTGATGTGATATTTTTGTTCTACCTTACTTAGTTCCTGTGATATATCCGAACAAGTGAAAAGTTGCATAGTTGAGTTCATAGTTGAGTTCAACAGATGCATTGGTGTTAGTCCATTACTTCGGCATTTTAACAGGTATTTAAGTTTCTCCATTTGTTTAGATAATCTCTTTGTTTCCCTGCAAAATTTCTTTAGTAAGTTACAGGTATCCACGTCATATTTCAGTCTTATGTGTGCAAAAAAGTTCTTCATATTGTTGTATTAGTTTAATAATCCTATATTCGGCGGGCCCTCCGATGATTTCAATTGATTATTAGTATTATCGACCTTTTTAGTAATTATATGTTAAGATTTTTAGAAATATCTAAAGTGGGCTTCTAAGGTCATTTGTTTTCAAAATAAATAAAAGACTATTCATTTTTCATCCGACGTTTAGTTGGATAGTCCCAACATCCTCAGGGATAATTTAATTAATCTGGCAACATTATACTTGTTTATCTATAAAAAAAAATATCTGTGTATTTTGTTGTTGTTAACTGTTGCTAAAAAACAGTTATGTCTTTCTTTATGTTTCAATTGGTATGAAGTTGCAAATATTTTTTTTCGATTTCTGAAAAATGAAAAATTTTGAGTTGAGTCACTTTTGTACTAGGTGTGCGATATGTATATAGATAGATTTGATTGAATATAAAAGTCAGTCGGAGTCAAGTTCTCCAACAGAACAGAACAGAACAAAACATAAATTATTATTAAATTAAATTATATGCAAACGCTTGCCATTTAAGGGGCGTGAAGGAATGGATGAATTTTGTTTTTTAAAATTTCTTTCGCTTGTTGGAATGAGGGGTGTTTAGGTGTGAGATTGAATTGTGTTAAAATTTGTACCAATGAGGGGAGGATAAAATATGTTTCTAATTTAAGGGGGCGAGAAAGGACAGGTAATTTGTTTTTGCTGTAGTATGAATGAGAGGACTGGATGTCGGAATTGTAATATATAAAAAAGATGAGTTGGCTGAAAAAGTGAGGAAGGGAAACAATTATTAGGGCATATTTTTAAAATTTATTACAAATTACATTATTTTTCTTAAAAATAATGTGAATTTTGGTTCAGTTTTAAGCTACACTCAAATATAAAAGTACGTAAAATTTATAGAAAAATGTGTAATTGTTACACATTGCTTTGCTAGTATTAATGTCAGCAGATCGTTTTGCTAATTTTATCAATATGTGACTGTATTTTTTGTAGTAAAATTAAAATAGTAGTAAAAGTTACTAAAATTTTAGTAAACTCCAAATTGTAGCGGATTATTTATTATATACTTACTTTACTTTACTTACTCATTACTTTTTATATATTTTTAACGTTACTTGATAATTTTGAATTTAAAATTAGTTGCATATACATATACAATGAATATTTTCATTATAATTAATTTTAAACATCTTTAACGTAAAATAATCATTAAAGTCGAGTAGTCATTAGAATTGAGTACTAATTTATACTTCACTAATGTTTTCAATAATTAAATACAACTCTGCGGAATTGGCGAAGAAGTTGTGATTAAATACAGCTCTGTAAAGTTAACGAAGAAGTTATAATTGAATACAACTCTGCATAGAATGATCTATTTTGTTGTTACTGAACTAACGAAAATAGTTCATTCTCGGTTTGTAGGTTGGTTTGGAAAGACGGTCAGCTAATACAGTCGCAATACAAGCTTCATGACGCGTTGGCTGTCGTTGCTTGTTTGTCGGCTGTACTTAGCTGAATAAGGGAAAAGTGTTGTTGGACTCGATAGGGGACGCTTCAACTTTTCTCTTTGTCTAGTTTTTTCATACAAACCTTTCGTGTTTGTTTAAGGAGCATATACACGACATGTATTTGTCATCTGACATGTCAAATTTCCCACTGCAAAATACATACATGTCGTGTGTGACCTTTTTAACTTTGCTTCTGTAAAAGTCAGACGCAAAGTCATCTGACAAAATTTCAATTAGAGCGTGCTCTATTTTCTTCTGACAAACCATCTGACATCAGCTGTTTTAAATATGAAACAAAAAGTTGTCATAAATCCATGCCGTGAGAAAACAAACAGCGGCGGTCCCCTATTGACGGAATCATTAGCCGGCTAAAGTTAACATTTTACAATACCAATAAATGTATATACATTTTCCCATTTAATAAAATTATGTACATATATAAGTTATTATATTTAGGTGAATACACCTAATGACAACAAATATAACAACAATAAATCATTGCACTAGTTCTTTTAAACTGATACACAACAACAACAGAACATTTACCTTTACACAAATAAGCAGAATACAAAAGAATCATTTACCTTTACACAAATAGGTTATTGAATAAGCATAATTTTGGTTAACCAATAAACAAACCTATTTTAATAATAAAAGTAAGCATAAACTATTATTGTAGAATAATCATTTTAAACAAACCTATTTTAATAATAAAAGTAAGCATAAACTATTATTATAGAATAATCATTTTTGTAAAACTATGTTAAGTTAATAATAAGCAAAATTTGTGTATAAAAGAAATGAATTAATAAAGAAAAGATTAGAGTTAATTTGAACAGCAGAACCGTCGTGTATTTCATTCCGTAGAGTAAAACCTCATAACTGGCGCCCGAGCAAATAATAAAAGTCCAAACTGGGAAAAATATTTAAAATCTAAGTGAAGTGAAGTTTTAGTGAATTTGATTTATCCTGAATAACTGCAAGGACTTAAACAATCTTAGTGTACAATATTTGAAAAACTTTTTTAGTGAAAATCCTAAAATAAAACAAATATTAAAAAGTAGTAAATCCTTTATAAAAAGAAAAGGATATTGCAACAATAACGGAATTCCGCGGCGGTATAAAAATAAAAATCGGAAACATAAGAAACCGAGACTGCTGGACATCACACTTCTCACCCGAAAAGAGGATTTCACATCGTGTCGTCACCCGTACCCGAGTAGGAAAATATCCAAAAAGGATTCAACGGAACGTCCAGAAGCATGCTGATCTTCATACTGCTGTAAGCAAACCATTACAATTATATTTTAAGAAAAACAAACTTAAATCAAAATTATTAACAATTTTTAAACAAAAAAATATTTCTTTAAGAGATTTTTTAAAACAAATTTAAACCAAAATTATTAACAATTTTTAAACAAGAAATATTTTTTTTTAAGAGATTTCCTTAAGAGGAAAATTAAAACAAATTTAAACCAAAATTATTAACAATTTTTAAACAAAAAAATATTTTTTTAGAAGAAAACAAATTTAAACCAAAATTATTGCCAATTTTTAAACCAAAAATATTTTTTTAAGAGATCTTCTTAAGAGGAAAATTAAAACAAATTTAAACCAAAATTATTAACAATTTTTAAACAAAAAATATTTTTTTTTAAGAAGAAAACAAATTTAAACCAAAATTATTACCAATTTTTAAACCAAAAATATTTTTTTTAAGAGATCTTCTTAAGAGGAAAATTAAAACAAATTTTAAATCAAAATTATTAACAATTTTTAAACAAGAAAATATTCTTTTTTACTAAGAGATTTTTTATGAAGAAAATTAAAACAAATTTAAAACAAAATTATTAACAATCTTTAAACAAGAAAATATTTTGTTTACGAATAAAATTAAAACGAATTTAAAACAAAATTATTTAATAAAAAATTAATACCAAAATTAATTTTTAAAGGAACTTTTTTACTGTATTAAGAGAATTTTTTAAACCTCTTATTACGTAAGAATTCAGAAAATTTTTATACACAACCAAACTTTAACATTATACACTTTAACAAGACACCCTATTGACTATTCGTCCTTAATAGAATAATTTTTTTAAAATGGATCAGATGAGAGAATCTATAACCCAACTAACTGGTGCTCTTAACGCCCAGATTGAACAGGTTAAAGTACTCAGTAATAGAATGACCGATCTTGAGAATACAATTCATCGTCCTCCCCCTGGAGAACCGACACTACCTGTACCACGGACGGAAACAGACCTACAAGAGATTAGAAAACTTCCAGATTGTGTCAGAGATCTTCAAATTTTTGATGGGAACCCCGTACAATACATTTCATGGGTCCACAATGTGGAATCGATCTTAAGGGACTATGAAATTATTAGACATAAACCTATATACAGGGCGATCATACAACACGTCCGACAGAAAGTTAGGGGCCCCGCCGACACAGCTCTGATCTCTTATAATATTTTTGATGATAGCTGGGAAAAGATAAAAAACTGTCTGTCATTACATTACGCGGATAAAAGGGACGTTCAGACATTGGAATATGAACTGAGCGTTATGCGTCAGGGGGGCAATACAATTGATGAGTTCTATGCCAGAGTGAATCATCAATTATCTCTTATAATAAATAAAATTAAAACGGACAACTATTCAAATGAAATCGTTGAAGCTCTAGTTTCGACCTATCGAAATAGAGCTCTGGACGTCTTCATTCGAGGGATCAATGGAGATGTTTCGAGAATGCTTGCGATTCAGAAACCTAGAACCTTACCTGAGGCCTATACTTCATGCCTTGAATTTCAGAACCTCAATTTTAGGAATACTTCCATTCACCCACGTTATTCTAACTCTATAACTTCACCACTTAATCAGATGTATAGAGCTAGTAAACCTAATGTCCCACCAAGAAATCTGACCCTAAATGAGAGAGTTCGTGTTTACAATACGCCAACTCAGCAATTTGCACCAAACTTGCCACCACCTAGGCCCACTCAAACTAAACCACCCATACCAATGGAAGTGGACCCATCCGTCAAATCACGTCATATAAATTATATGAACAGACCTGAGAAGTCTCCATTACCAAACTCAGCCAACTCTTCTAACATTCCGCGAAAGCAACAACGCCTATTTAACACGGAAGTCTTCGAGTCTGAACAGTTTCCGAATCAAAACTTAGACTATGAAGTATACGATGAAGACGAGGACAACTCCGACTTGGCAAATAACGACGAAGTATACGATGAAAATCAATTAAATTTTATGACGCAGGCCTCTCTAGCGTAACCTACATAGAACTCTACATAAGAAACGGAAAAGCCCTTAAATTTTTGATAGACACTGGGGCAAACAAAAACTTTGTGTCTGAGGAAATATCATTTAATTCCAAACCTGTGAGATCCAAATTTAAAATTCATTCACCAGCGGGGCAAATTCCGATCACTCGGATGGTAGCGGGAAAATTCTTTAAAAGTCTAGGAATAGAGAAAAACCTTGTTTTCTTTGTTCTTCCTGGATTACGATCATTTGATGGCATTATATGCGACGACACCCTTAGGGAGCTCGAGGCTATAATCGATAGGAAAAACAACGTTTTGCATCTCCTTGGTGATATACAGATAAATCTCAAGGCGAAAGTTTCAAGACAGGTAAATAATATTAAATTCATACAGCACGAGGAAAAAGATATCGGAAAATTGATAAATGAAAACGCCAAACTAATTTATAAGCCAGGAAAAACAAATGTTGTAGCCGACGCACCTTCTAGGTTACCACCAGAATTCAATATGTTATCATCATCTGATGATAATTCTCAGCATAGCGCCGAAGAAGACAGTACCCACCTTATACCACACTGTGAAACTCCGATAAATGTTTTTAGAAATCAAATTATATTTTCTGATAAAATAGGTTCAAATTATTATGAAAACCCACATAAAAATTTTCAAAGGCACTATGTTAAAATCGGAAGACTCAACAAAAATAAACTGACCCAAATTTTAAAAGAAAAATTGAGTCCTACAGTGTTGAATGGCATCAAAATTCCTGAAAAAAAACCTTGTAATGCTACAAGAAGTCTATAAAGAAAACTTTTCCAAATTTCGGATAAGAATTACGCAAAGACTTGTAGAAGATATCAGGAATGAGGAACAACAATTACTAATAATTCAAAATGAGCACAAACGAGCTCATAGAAATTCCGAGGAAAATAAAAATCAAATCTTGGAGAAATACTACTTTCCGAAAATGGGAAAACTAATCAGAGACTTCACTAAATCTTGTGAAACTTGCAACAAGAACAAATATGATAGACATCCTCCAAATCCAGAATTGCAACCAACTCCAATACCAACATACCCCACAGAAATGGGGTGAGAAATTTATTACATGTGTCGACAAGTTTTCAAAATATGCCAAATTTTTTCGCATTAAAAATAAATCAGTTTTACACATTCGGGATAAAATGATAAAATTAATTCACTTCTTTTCTGCACCAAGAATACTTGTAATGGATAATGAAGGCAGCTTCATTAGTCCTATAGTGCTTAATTATATAGAAGGCTTAGGGATTGAGACTTATTTCGCACCCCCACAGAAAAGTGAAGTAAACGGTACGATTGAAAGGGTTCATTCTACAGTCATCGAAATGCTGAGATGTCTTCATGAAGAATATCCAGATTATACCTTAAAGGAATTAGTTAATATAACAGTTGATAGATACAACAATACGGTGCACTCGGTCACAAAGAAAAAACCGGTTGACATTTTCTTTGGAAGGACAGAGAGAATTAATTATCAAAACCTAGCAAACTTTAAAGAAGTAGTTAATAATGATCTGAGAAAGGAAATTGCTAGAAATCAAAAAATTCAACTTTACAGGCAAAATGCTAAGAAGAAAAAACCAAAGAATTACAGTTCCGGAGATATAGTTTTTAAAAAGAATAAACAGATAAAATCGAAGGATAAACCCTTATTCGTGAAACAAGTTGTTGGAAAAGATAATAACGTTACGATTACCACAACTGAGAACAAAAGAATTCACAAGTCCCATCTCAAGAATTAAAAACCTTTTTTTTCAGACTAATAATATACCAGACTACTGCAACTGTAGATATCTACGAATACAACAACCCACTAGTAACAGTAAAACAAGGTCTGGGAAAAATCTCTAAAGGAAATTACAAAATAATACACACAATCAACCTGCGAGAATACGAAAAAGTTGTTGAAGATATTAAACCAATAGTTCGCTATCAAATAAAAAACACAGGAACATTGCGCCTACAAATAGAACATCAAATTACTAAGATAGAGAACCTCTTGAATCAACTTCACGTTAAAAATTCGAAAATTAATAAGAGGTCGGTAAATTGGATCGGGTCCGCCTGGAAGTGGATAGCGGGTAATCCTGATGCTACTGATTGGGACAATATTCTCAGTAAAACAAACAACGTCATCAACAATAACAATAAACAATACACCATCAACGAACACTTGATAAAGACGACTAATAATCTACTAGACGATTACAATAGAATTATATCCGAGGTAAATACAAATTATACTGCTAAATACGCACAGACACTCTTTAACAAACTGGGGTTAATAAAAGATGAAATAGCTCAAATTGTGATGGCAAGTCAACTTGCGAAAAGTGGTATAGTGCATTCTCAAATATTGAACAAAGGTGACATTGCAAATATACTTTCTCAAACTGAAACACTTCCTTATAAAAACGAACTGCAAGCTCTTCAATTTGCAGAACCTTCAATGGTCATAAAAGATTCCCTTCTACTATATATCGTTTCATTACCTCAAACTGAGGATACCTTATTCAATAATATAATTATTCGTTCGACAGTTAATAATAACAAAAGAATATACCTTAAGTTCACTAACTTGTTCGTATCTCACACGGAAAAGTATGGAATTAAGGAAAAATGCTTAGTAATTGAAGATGTAACAATCTGCAAGGCAGAACAAGTTGAAATCCTAGATTCAAATAATTGTATTGCTAACTTAATTAATGGGGGAAATGCAACTTGTAAATACCAGATAGAAGATCAACCAATAATTGAACTTATATCTGAAGGCACAATCTTCGTCACGAATTATATTGGAAACATTTCGTACACTAATAATTCTCAATTTTTAAATGGTACATTTATTATAAATTTCTTCAACGAACCTGTCACTCTGAATAATATAGAATATTCGAATTGGCAGACAACGTCTACTCAAATTCTGCCACCAGTACTACAGAGTAACTTGACAGAAAAGGAAATCAAACTTGACTTAAAATACCTACACCATCTCCACTTGAAAAATATTGAACATTTAGATAATCTCTCCTATAAAGGCATAGTTTCTATAGGTTCCAACTTCGCATTAATTATTATTGGACTCTCAGTAATATTAATGTTTCAATTGTATCCCAGATGTAAAAACCATCAAGAGACAGTACGGTTCCCAATATCTACAGAATTTCCTGAAATCAGGATAAATTATCCGTGATTTTTTCTGTTACTTAATCAGCGGGACGCTGATGCTTGAAAAAAAGAGATTAAAAAAATAAAAGTAATTCATTGCTACACTAGCATATATATATACAGATTCCTGGAATTCCTAGTTGGAACATAGGGCCATGAGTTTTAATTAAGTTTGTAAGATTTTAATTATTTTGATAAAATCGGTTCTACGTCTTTCATGTTATCATGCACGAATAGCTGTTTTTTTATTGTTGCAGGATGGAGTCCACTTCTTTTTTCGTTAACGCAATTCCCAGCAAAAGAAAAAGCTTGTTCTGAAGATGCTGACGTTTCTGGAATCCCAAAACACAAATAGGCCAGTTTTGCAACATTAAGAAAATGATAAAAAGAATAATCTGTTTTTCAAAAAAACATGTTGCCACAGTAACGCAAATTCCAACTTCTTTAAACAATCTTAAATATACTCAGTAAAACTAAACAATTTTGATTTATATTTTAGAGTTGCCTTGCCGCAAAATATAGATCAAAAGATTTAATAGTAATCTACTTAGCTAAAAGTAAACTATAATAAAAAAAAAAATTAACATTTCAGCTTAGCTATCAAAGTCGGCTAAGAATTTTAGCCGATGAAAGCCGCATGCTTCGGCGGCGGCTAATGCAAGTTGGAATTATACGGCGGCGGCTGTGCGCCGACTTACAGCCGGTCAACTTCGCCCTCTGGCGTTTACTTATTAAAGGAGCATATAGACGACATGTATTTGTCATCTGACATGTCAAATTTCCCACTGCAAAATACATACATGTCGTGTGTGACCTTTTTAACTTTGCTTCTGTAAAAGTCAGACGCAAAGTCATCTGACAAAATTTCAATTAGAGCGTGCTCTATTTTCTTCTGACAAACCATCTGACATCAGCTGTTTTAAATATGAAACAAAAAGTTGTCATAAATCCATGCCGTGAGAAAACAAACAGCGGCGGTCCCCTATTGACGGAATCATTAGCCGGCTAAAGTTAACATTTTACAATACCAATAAATGTATATACATTTTCCCATTTAATAAAATTATGTACATATATATGTTTATAAAAAGTTTCATAATTATATCCCAAATTGGTATGTCCGCATTTAAAGAAAAATTATTTAAGATGGCTGAACTATTTTGCGGCGCAAAAAAAATTTTTGCTGCGGCAGCATGCCATGTTGAAACCCAGATCGACTTTGGTGTGTGCTAAAACTATAGCAAATTTTGCTTGATTCTGATTCCTCTTTTCTTTTTAATTTCGATTTCATTGCAGTTATAATTGAAATTACACTGCACACTGCAATTGCATTATCCTTTGATTCCATTTGACTATCACTTTTAAAAAAAAAATATTTTAATAAAATTTTCGCACTGATCAGCTGTTGAAGAAAAAAAACAGACTGTGTCAGAAGCAAAAAACATGTACGTTTGTGACCAAATATTATAAACCTTATGTAAAACAGCAATTTTGACAGACATGCACAATTACATGTGACTTGAAAATTTGACATGTCAGATGACAAATACATGTCGTCTATATGCTCCTTTATAATTAAATACTATTCATTCTCGGTTTGCAGTGACGTATAAATTAATATTAAAATCTTTACACTTTAAAATAAAACTATAAACATTATTTTGGAAATTTAATAAAATTTATTTTAAAAATAAAAGACTAATAAATACGCACTACAAAATGGAAATTAACAAAATTTTGTACTATATTAGTAAAATTAAAAAATAATAAATCAAATTAATTTACCTTGATTACAATTATGCGAAATTATTTATGAAATATTTTCATCAATATAATTAGTGCAGTTAATATTTAAGTACATACATAAATAAAGCTCAAGATTATAAAAAATATATCAGCATTTTTTTGCTAATTTTAGCAAATTGGGCTTCAAAAGTTAGTATAAATAAATTAGTTAAATTTGCAACCAAAATATTTTTATAAAGTTTTATTTATTAACTTTAAATTTTTTTAATTATTTAGTATCTTTCCTAAAAAAAATATATATTTTATATTTATAGTTTTTCTAATACTTTTGCCCTTATTTACTAAAAATCAACTGGGTCACTAAAATGAACGATTTTGCCCAACTCTAATACATGATTGTATGTTTTTTATACAAGAGTGTAGTTAAGTCTTTTTGCATTAAGAAATACTTGTAGTTACGTCGGTTTGAATTTCTTTAATAAAGTCGCGTTTTTGATCGTAGGAGTCTAAAATTTTGCGTGAACATGTAGTTTGATAAAACGAACCATAATCAATAAAAAACTCGATTTCGAATTTTTGTGTAGTTACGTCCGTTTGCATTTAAGGTGACGATATTATTATTTAAATTAGCTAAACCTTTTACGTTAGAAATTGATTTTAAAAACTTAAATAAGCGTTTTTTTATATTTCGATTCGAATTTCCGAACTTTAGAGGATATTTAAAAAAAAAAATTAAGTTTTAAAAATAATTTAGGGTCTGCAGAAATGAAAATTGTATTTATTTGAATAAAAAGAATTTAAAAAACAGATTGTATCGTTTTTGTAATTTATATACAGAAATTTAGGGAAAAATTTTAAACATAGTTTATAAAAGCTATTTATGCTATTCATAATACTTATGAAGCACTACATAAATAGTTATGAAACTTCAACATCATATTTGTGAAACATTTCATAAATATTAAGAAGCCTGTCATAAATTCGCTCTTTTATGACACAACTTGGTCATATTTATGAAGTGTTACATTGGACGAAAATTATGAAGTTTTTGCAAATATAACACAGTGCAACACGAAAAAAAATAACAATATACGGACACCACTACGTGATAAAAGACTAAAAAAAAAGACCCGTGTCTTCCAATTTTTCCGAAAGTCATCTCCTTTTTTGTTTATGGGCCGCCAAAGATTTGGGGCCTCGGTATCATTTTCGCAAAAAAGTGATAATTTTCTCAGGCTCATATCTTGCAAACCGTTCAGAATTTCGATTTACTCTCTATGGCAAAGTTGTAGCTCTTGTCATAAAGAACAAAAATTGCGAACATATAAAATCAAAAAAACTTCACCTTCCAGATCAAAATCGCAAAAAACTTAAAAAAATTCGATTTTTTTTACCTTTTTTCCCGTGTTTAGGTCCATAGGTAGCAAACCGTTCAAAATTCAAGGAAACAATCAACTACAAAAATTTACCTAAGATCTCAATATACAAATTTCTAGAACATATAAACTAATGTAAATAAAAATGCATTTATTTTACATGTTTTTCTCGACGTTTCGTCAATTATTTGTTGACTTTTTCAAGAGACGTCTATTTAAATTATAAAACATTATGTTAAAAACAATAATATCACACCAAAAACATATTTCATTTACTTACAGTAACATAAATATTTTGCTAATTACATTTAAATTAATTTTATTTTATATTAAACATAAAAAAACAAAAACATTTAACATTCAACACGAAGTTTTTCCTTAATAAACACGGCTTAAAATATGTATAATAATCACAGTTAATTTATTGTATGGCAACGATGTAGCTAGAGTTGATCTTATTGGTATCTTCCTTCAAGTTCATCGTTTTGTTTATGTTTTTTTGTATTCTAGGGCTTTCCACTGTGTACCTCTTCCTCTCATTATTTATGTTGTCCAGTATTTTAATGTTGTTAAAATCAGCTGTGTGATTAGTTGTTTTTATGTGTATTGCTAATGCACTTGTCTCTCTTCCCTTGATAATGTCATTTTTGTGCACGTTCATTCTTGTCTCTACACTACGTTTAGTTGTTCCTATATAAATAAGATTACAGCTTTCCTCTTTATTCCCCCCGCAACTTACTTTATACACAACATTGTTTTGTTGTTGTTTAGGAATTGGCGCTTTTATTTTAGAAAATATTCTATTGATTGTTGTGTTTGGCGTATAGGCAAAATTGATTTTTTCAGTATCCATTGTGTTCTTCATGTTTTTATTGTCTGTTAAGCCTGGTACATATTGTACACTGTAAAAAATCTTTCTTTCAATATTATCTGTGCTTGGATTTTTGATGTTATTAGCAATTTTGATCTTGGTTTCGTTAACAAGTGAATTTATTAATTTAATTGGAAAGCTATTGTCTTTAAGAATTTTTATGATTTTTATGTTATCCGCTTAATTCTCAAATAAATAATCAAAACTAAAAATAATAACGTTTTTACTTACCTGTTCTTGCCTTGTTTTACCTGTATTTAACTTAAACTATTACTTGCTATCATATTTACCTTTAAACTTAAAATAAACAACCTAGATTACTAAAACAAACTTAAAAAAAATCCAAACAAGAGATTTCAAAACACTTAACAGTACCAAGGATTATGAAGAACTAGGATTCACAGAACTGTGCGCGACGCGCACATGATCGTGCCAACGCCCCAACGTGTCATCGCTCACAAAGGCAGTTATGGAGGCGGAAACATTTTTAGACAGTGGTTTTATTTACCCACTATTAATATAATTAATTTATTTTTTAATGAAAATGAAAATTATTCAAGTTCGAGACCATACTCTTATATTTCATTATTAGGATATTGTCCTAACAAATAATCTATAGAGTTTTTGTTTTCAAATTTATTATTTGACCCTTTCAGGAATGTGTTGATAGATCTATTTCGGAAATTTTCTAGGTTCCCATCATCAGAACACGTTTTGAAAGAGGTAACAATCCCATGCAAAGCATCAAACATTCATATAAACTAGTTTACACACTAAATGAGAACTAATATACATATATATGATCTCGAAGTTAAAGATTATCACCATTGATCAAAAAATAAATTGAAAACTTGTTTTATCTGTGTATGTTTACCTTGGGTAAATATTCAATACACTTTTTTGTTTCATTTCCTTTTTATTTGTAAATTTGTTTTTAAAAAACATTAAATAAATATATAAATAAATAAATAAATTATATTAATAGTGGGTGAATAAATCCACTGTCTTAAAATTTTTTCGCCTCCATAACTGCCTTTGTGCGCAATGGCATGTTGGGGTGTTGGCGAGCTGGCACAATCAGGTGCGTGTCGCGCACAGGTCTGTGCATCCTAGTTCTTCATAATCCTTGAACAGTACCAGCGTGTGGTGAAACACACTGCAATTTTCCGGGAAACTGCTGGTCGGAAAATTTCCTTGCATGTTTCAAAATGTTAATAATGATTAAAAAATACGTCCCTGAAAGTTTCATCAAAAAAGTCCAACATCTAAATTTCTGGTAAGAAATGGGTTTAAAATATTTTTAAGGGAACTTTTTAATTGTACATAATCAAAAAAGGCATAAGATACACTGCCTTTTATTTTCGGGTGTTGTTAGCCATATATAACAAATTTCGTTGTATGAGATGCTTGTCGAATTTTTAAAAAATAGGCAAGTTTTGGCAGACAATTTAACTAGTCCCTTAAAGTAGATACTTTAACTGTTTGTCTAAAACAAATTTGATGCTGATCCGTTATGTTTCCTAAAACTTATCTCTTAGAGAACTTATTTATTATTTTCGAGAAGTTATTTCTCAAATTAAATAACACTTTTCAGGTTCTAGAAACGTATATATGATATGAAAGCTAAGAGTTATCTGAACTTTTAAATAAATAAAGAATAAAAATAGTTTTACGCTTTTAAAAATTGCAAATTTTAAGTAACTGTAATTTATATATCACTAAAAAATATTCAAGTTCAGAGTACCGTTATTATGTTACTGTCGAAAAAATTTTCAAACTTTTTACATTCTCCTACTCAATAAAAAGTACACTTTCATATTTAATTAAAATTTTTATTAAAATTGAAAGTCAAAAAAGGAATTTGTTTGGCCAAATCTTACACCGTGCAATGCCAGCAGCAATTCATTGGAAATGAGCTGATAACTTTTATTTTAATTTATATTGCAGAAATTGAATTTGTATGTTTAGTTTTTGATATAATTTTATTATTTTAAATAAAATGTTATAAATAAAAAGAACGCTGAAGTTTATTTCAATTCACTTTATTACCAAAAAAGGAATTTTAAAAATCCTAGAACAAAAATATAATGTTAGCTAAGGTTTATATTAATTATAGGCAAATTTCATTTAGTTACTTCAGTATAGTTCCAAATTACAAAAAAAATATTATAGTTATTGACACCCGGTTTTAGTAACTTCTTATTGTTACAATCAACGTTATAAAGTCTTTTAATTTTTCTATTCTTCTTTTTACAGCTGCATACATAACTAATACATAGAACTTTGGCATAAGTACAGTAAAAATTAACGTTATATATTAACCCTTATTAGGGTACCGTACCTTTCTTAACACTACCCCCCGGTATGTCCTTCTCTGGACCTACCACGCTATTCACGGAAAGTACGGCAATTTTAGTGGCTGGTCTCTCATATGTACCGGTTGCAGTTTTGACGAAAGCACTTCGGACTTGTCCATCAGCTCCTTTCTTTACGCTATTGATTCTACCTTTTGGCCAGCAGTTTCGAGGGTTATTTGGGTCAGCAATATATACTACATCTTCGACTTCTATCAGTTTTACTTTATGGAACCATTTCGATCGCCTGGTAATTATGGGCAAATACTCTCGTAACCAGCGTGTCCAAAACGAGTCTGCTATTTGCTGTGCTATTTTCCATCCACGTCGTAAAGATGCGCCATCACTATCAGGGGACGCTAGCGGTTTCATTGCGTTGGAACTTCCATGAATAAAATGATTGGGAGTTAAAGACTCTTCTTCGCCTTGTTCTATTGGAATATAAGTAAGAGGACGAGAGTTCATTATGTTCTCTACTTCAGCAATGGCACCTCGAAGTAGTTCGTCTGTAAGTCTGTGTCTTGGTAGAATTGAAGTTAACGCAGATTTTACAGACCTTACCATTCTCTCCCAGGCCCCTCCCATATGTGGTGAAGATGGAGGGATAAAGTTCCAGGAAGTCGAAGATGTAGTAAAGGTCCTTATGATCTCGTCTTTATCCATTATGGCGAATGCTTCAGTCAATTCACGTTCAGAACCGCGGAAGTTGGTGCCGTTGTCACTCCACCATTCTTGTGGGGTCCCACGTCGAGCAATAAAACTTCTTATAGCGACTATACAGGAGGCGGTAGATAGCGAGTACGCAATCTCAAGATGTATAGCGCGGGTGGTTAAGCAGGTAAGTAGAACTTCATAGCGTTTCTCGGAACTGCGGCGAACCACCACAGATATTGGCCCGAAGTAGTCGACGCCGACGTACGTGAAGGGACGGCAAAACGATGCTAGTCTCGGAGCCGGTAATGCCGACATTTTTGGTGGATTTGGTTTAGCGTTCTGAATAAGGCAAAACTGGCATAGTTTTCGTACCTTTTTCAATACGGACCTGAGTCCAGTGATCCAAAATTTTTGACGTATTTCGTTTACCACTGTTTCATGATTACAGTGGAGGTATTTTACGTGAAAGTTGGTCACCAGAAGAAATGTGACATGGTGTTCTTTTGGTAAGATTATGGGATTTTCTCGCTCACACATTTGTACTCTACTTTCTAATCTTATAATTCCATTTTCATCCAAATATGATGAAAGCTTAAAAAGTGGGCTAGATGGTGGCAGTGCACGTTTTTCACTTAACAGAACTAATTCGTTGTTAAAAACCTCCCTCTGAACACATCTCCAAATCATGATTTCGGCTGATGCGATATTCTCTCGAGTTTTTTTATCGTTTATAATCTTACCGCCTTTAATTTTGCTTTTGAAAATTTGTACGGATTGTAAGAACGTAGAAGTTGCACCGACAAAACGTGACCACCTCGAAAAACGTTCGGGGAGTACCAAAAACTTGGTATATTGTATTTTTTGATGAAATGCTACGTACTGAGGTCTTAGTTCTTCCGCCGTATTGTTTTCTGTTGACTCTGCGGGCCACTTGTTGTGTTTGGTTAGAAGAAATTCGGGACCGTTAAACCAACGACTATTTTGAGAAAAGTTTGGAGTTTTCTGCCACTTGGTAGCCTCATCAGCCACATTGTCGGCCGATGGAACCCATCTCCATTCCTCAATTTCAGTTGTTTCTAAGATTTCACTTACCCGAAAGGCTACAAATTGTGAGTACTTACGGTGATCTGAGCGGATCCACGATAGAACCGTCTTTGAGTCTGTCCAAAATACGTGACGTTTAAACTTTATTTTTAGCGACGATACTACACTTTTCACCAAACGGGTTCCTAAAAGTGCAGACTGAAGTTCCAACCTAGGAACGGACAACATTTTAAGTGGAGCAACTTTTGTTTTGCTTCCGATTAAGCTACACTTAATAGTGTCACCAATAATGTATCGAACGTACAGAACTGCTGCAAAGCCGCTCTCGGAAGCGTCTACAAACGCATGTAACTCTAAATCACTTACTTGGTGATTGGTTTCGTAAAAATAATATCTTGGAATTGTAATATGTTCAATGTCTGGCAAGTGTTGAATCCAACGCAGCCACCTAGCATACTCCGCATCATATATGCATTCGTCCCAAGAGCACCCACTTCGCCAAATCTCTTGTAGAACAATCTTTGCATACATAACGTAGAAACTGACAAGACCAAGCGGATCAAATATGCTCATAACAGCACTAAGAACTTGTCGTTTTGTGGGTCGGCACCGTCCATTGAGATATTCACAAACTTTATACTTTTGTGAAACTTTAAAGGAAAAACAGTCCTCTGAGGTTAACCACCACATACCTAGGACCTTTTCAGGCCCCATGACTTGGTCGACATCTAAATTCAGGTCATTTAAGTCGGCACCGTTAAGAGCGCGTAAGGCTTCTATAGAATTCGATCTCCAGTTCCTTATAGTGAAGCCTGCCTGTGCGTGAATATAGCGAACGTCGGTTGCCAGCTGCAAAACATCTTCCTCTGTGTCTGTACTATCTAGCATGTCATCAACATAGTGGTTATCGACAATGGACACCACAGCTCTGGGATGTGTACTGCGAAAATTTTCTGCATTTATATTTTTAATGTACTGAGCGGCACAGGGGGAGCATGTGGCACCGAAAGTCATAACCGTTAGCGCATATGTTGTTGGTTCTTGGCTCCCCTTTTCATACCACAGAAACCTCTGGTAGTTTTGGTCCTCTGCATGTATTTTGACCTGGTGATACATTTCTTTAATATCGCCACTAATAGCAAACCGCTTCAGACGAAAACGTCTTAAAACATCCACCAAGGGAGTAGTCAGATCTGGCCCCTTCAACAACATTGAATTTAGCGACACCCCTTTTACTTTTGCGGCTGCATCCCACACTATACGTAGTTTAGAAGGTTTGCTAGGATTTATGACAGGAAATATCGGAAGGTACCAGCAATCGGTTGGATCTTGGGCAGTATCTGGTAGCCGGATGGCATATCCCTTAACTATGTAATCTTTGATTTTTTCTTCCATCGATAAGTATAGTTCGGGGTCTTTTGATCACTTTAAGGAAAGGCACTGTGCTCTTCGCTTAGCCATTGGATAACTATCAGGGTGCGGTATTTTTGGATATTTCCACAACAATCTGGTCTCATAATGATGGCCTAAACTTCGGGTGTTTTCCTTTAGTTGCTTGAAACCTTACATTTCTTCAACAGATGTGAGCTTCGAATATTCTTTATTGACGTCCAAGTTGTCAAATAATATGTATCGTTTAACGGTTTGTAACAATTCATCACATTCGTTAGACCTATCACAAGTGTGTACTGCAGTGATAGCAATTCCATCTAGTTTTGATGAGCATTGACCCTTAATGGTCCAGCCGAGACGGGATTTTTCAGCAATGGGTTCAAACATTGTACTCTCCCTAGAGGACAGACACGTCACCAACCAGCAATTGTTCAAACCAATTAGAAGTTTTGGTTCTGCATCACTATATGACGTTAGTGGAACCTCTTTTAAGTACTTGTATTCCATTATTAGCTGTTGAACATCTAAGGTTTGCCTAGGAAGATTTAAACTTTTTACAGTTTGTACATTATTTAAGTCAAAACGTTTTTTTATTGGATCACCTGATATCTGAAGATTAAGCACCACAGAGTCATCTTCGTAGCGGTGGGTGTTAGCTGTCCATTTCAAGCATAATGGGCTAGGTGTCCCTTTAAGTTTCAAGTCGTCGAGCAGACTTTCTTCCATCAAAGTAAAAAAAGATCCGTCATCGATGAATGCGTATGTTTTTATTTGTGTCCCATTTCCGTATAATATAACTGGCAAGATACGGAAAAGTACAGCATTATTTAGGTTTTTAGCAAAATTGCTAATGACTCGCTGCTCTTTGTGAAGTAGGGGATGATGCGAAAACTGGCAGTTGTTAATTCCACACAATTTCTTTGATTCGCATTGTGCTATAGGATGGGGTTGAAGACATCTGCGACACAGTCCATATGATCGAACCATCTCCCATTTCTTTGTCCTGTCGAAGTTTTTAAATGATGCGCATAACGATACATCGTCACATGCATAACCACCACAGGCAATACAATTATGACGAGTCAGCTGTGTATGGGTGTTAACACTGCCTCGTTTAGTCGATTTGCCAGCAGGTTGGAAGTCTGGCATTAAAATACTATTTGCACCCTGGGCAAACTGAAAAAGCCATGCACCAAAATTTTCCAAATTACACGCTGATAAAGTTAGCTTGTGCATGCCCCAGAAAGCAGCAATAATTCCGGGAAGTTTCACCACAAGTTGTTGCTCAAGCTCTGGGTTGTTTAAGTAATTTGTTAAATTAGCTGATTTCATAGTAGCAATGATATTTTGAACCTCTAGGGCAAAATCTACCAACGATTCTAATTTGTGTTCTTTTATAGGTGAAATATCTCTTACACGTTTTAGCAAAATGTTAAGGATGATTTCAGGTCTACCAAATTTTATTCGCAGTGTATCCATAATTTGTGGCACACATGAAGCGTGGTAAAGTAAATTGCGAACGGACTTTAGAGCTTCGCCATCTAAAGCAATTCTTAAACGGAGTAAATTTTCAATGTCGCTGAAGCCGCACACGTCCGTTGTCTGTTGATATGTAGCAAGAAATAGGGGCCAATCTTCTGGGTTACCAGAGAATTTAGGCAAATCCTTTGCAAAACTTTGACGAGCGGCAATTTGTTCACGTGTAAGTCTGGTAACCTCATTTGGTCGGACAGCAGTTTGTTGTGTTTTAATTGTTACGTCAGCAATCACACCGGGCAGCCATTGGGAGGTTCCGCTTGGCTCTCGCGAAATATTATTTTTTAACTCCATTTCATTCATTTTATCTATCATGGTGTTAATTAAACTTCTCATTTGGGTTATACCTGCATCATCATTTAGTTGAGGCACTTGCTCATGCTGTTCATCAAATACTCTGGCGTTTGTACTTTCCGCATTTGGGCGACGCTCTGTAGTTATTTGTTTCTCTTTTTCGGGCCAGGCTTCAACATCATCAATATCATCGCTGTCAGACTCCATTTGCTTTAATAATTCTTTCTTCTTTTTCAGGAGTGCCTCTTTTTGTAACAAAATCCGTTCCTCATCCTCTAATATTTTCATTTGCTCAGAAATTCTTTTAGATTTGGTTGCCGAAACAGAAATATTATCACCTGGTTGCTTGTACATGGTAGTGACAGCGGTAGAAGTTTTGCTACGGTTGGGGTTAACGTTGGTTTGACTCTGCACTGTTACAGCTGCTGCAGAAGTTGCAAATTCAGTGCATGGACGACATACAAAATCCTTATTGGCGATGTCTTCTGTGACACCAACACAAATAAAATGGTACCAGCCGTCACACTTATCAAAACAAACCATTTCCTCATTATCTTTTTCAACGCACAATATGCAGCTTTTATTTTCTTCTGTTGCCGGCATCTTGTATCACAAATATATGTATATGAAGATTTTTAAAAGATGTTATAAATAAAAAGAACGCTGAAGTTTATTTCAATTCACTTTATTACCAAAAAAGGAATTTTAAAAATCCTAGAACAAAAATATAATGTTAGCTAAGGTTTATATTAATTATAGGCAAATTTCATTTAGTTACTTCAGTATAGTTCCAAATTACAAAAAAAATATTATAGTTATTGACACGCGGTTTTAGTAACTTCTTATTGTTACAATCAACGTTATAAAGTCTTTTAATTTTTCTATTCTTCTTTTTACAGCTGCATACATAACTAATACATAGAACTTTGGCATAAGCACAGTAAAAATTAACGTTATATATTAACCCTTATTAGGGTGCCGTACCTTTCTTAACATAAAATTTTATAAAAAATTTTCATAAGTACACTGTTTTTATTATTAATTTATTATTTACTTTATTAGTTGTTTTACCAATTCTTTGCCAACGTTTTAAAATTATGATTTTGGTACTGGCGAAGCACTTATTGCCAGTTCTTTGCCAACGCTTTAAAAAAGAAACGGCCAAGCCCTGACCAGTGTTATCATTTTGGGGTTGGCAAAGCATTTATTTTATCAATAAAAAAGCTCTCCAACGTTTAAAAAAAAAAACGGCCAATCCCTGCCCGGTGTTATCATTTTGGGGTTGGCAAAGCACTTAAATCTTCAGAAATCCAACGCTCTGCCAAAGCTCATACCACCGTTGAAAGCACTGCCAATGCTTTGCCGTTCGTATTTTTGGCGTAGTACGTAGTACACTCAAATAAAAAAGGCTATAAAAGTTACAGAATGAACTGCTCTATCACAAAAAAATTAACTATTGATGTGAGCAAGATTATTAAAGTTCAAGACCATTTGAATTTTGTTAAACAAAAAACCGTGCAATGTTTATTTATTAATTAAAAAATGTCTTTATCCGCTAATTTAAAGCAGTCTACTCACAGGTAGATGTTTCATTTCGCTTCACCGAAAATCTTCAGAGGACTAATGTAGAAGGGGTAGAAGATTTACCCAAATTATAATTTTTGAAGGAAAAAGATCAACGCTTTACCGTACTGTTTTATTTACTTGATGAGAAGTAAAAACAAAATTGGGAGAATTTAAATAATTCAAATCAAAAATAAAACATTTTTAACTAATTTTAACGAATATGAATTTTCATGTACCTTGCAGATTTACGAGACATTTTAGACCTATGTACTTAGACTATTATCACCCAATTTATGCCAATTCATATAATTTTCGCAGAATTTGCAGTGACTACAACACGTTTCATAATATCGTTGATTTTAATCTTTATGTTGATAAGATAAAGCGCGCTATAATTATGCCCAGTTTTTCACTTCGTATTTAAATGCCATTTGGACTTTAAGTTCTATTTAAATACAAACGTCAGTTTTTAATTTCAAATTTAAATCACATTTAAGTGACAAATCTTGGGCATTTAAAGTCTATTTAAATTGTACAAATATAACATATGATTTTGACAGTTTGTTTTTTTTCGCGTGGTAAAACAAACAATAAAAAATAAATTAAAATGAGTTCCGATGAAGAAGATATGAGTGATATGAAGATATGGCTTATGTACGTGTTGGTAAATTGGCTATTAAATTCACGCTCCACATCCTTCCATGCATTTAATTTTTCCTCTGCATTCACTCTGTCCATTTTTTTGATTTCAATTATGCTGCTGTACTTTTTTACAGCAGCCAATAAAAATTCAACTTCTATTGCACTGAAATTTTCACTTCTCTCCATTTTTATTTTATTAATTTAATTTAATTATATATATTCTAATTTAATTATATATATTTTATTTATATATTTTATATTTTCTGTTTTTTCTATTCTTTAAACAGCTGTTTTATGAATAATGATCATTCATTTTTTAACATTTCATGATGCTACCATACTTTTGTCGCAAATAAATAACAATTATCATTTAAGACTGAAAAACTGAAACTGTATTTGAAATACAACTTAAATTTAAATGGCAATTAACTAATTGCATATTTAAATACGAAGTTAAAACTGGGAATTAGACTCCTTAATTAATAGTTGCTTGTAGTTGCATCACATTTTGTTGATGAATGTTTTATTTTTACACCGTTTCTTGTTAGTATTATTATTATTATCAGCTGATGATTTAACCGAAAAAGAGAGATTTTTAGTATAACATGATTAAATCAGCCATTTTTTTTTTTTTGAGATAAATAAACAATATTTAGAAGTACATTTTAGTGTAAAACATACCGGAAACATTGAAAGATTTTACATTCCAAGGCACACTCGTTTCATTGCAAGCCACTTTTCGCTACCTGAAGTTGAACTACTTCTCCAATATTTTCTCTCATTGTCTGGTATATTTGATCTTATCGTCTTATATCCATTATTAATTATTAAAAATATTTTAAAATGTGATATGAATTTAAAATTGTTAAAAGAGCTTTTTTAATTATTTCTTAATAATTTTTTTTAACCTAATCGCAACTTAAAAATATTCTAAAATTAATTTATATTATCTAATTGATAACAAACCACGGCGCAGTCAAATACCTGTCAATGAAATAATTTCCAATGAAATAAGTCCCAAGAAAAATAAAATAACTTCAAATCAAATAACTCCCAAAAGTAATGAAATAATTTCAAAGAAATAAATGAAATATAACACAGTACAACAATTTTCAGCTGATTGATTCGGGACTCAATTCTGACAATTTTTTGTGAAAGCAGCTCCAAAAGAACTTCTGCATCATTCGTTTGGTCAAGTTACATCAAATAAAATTTTAATAATTTTTTGAAGTTAGTAAGTATCGTATAGGGGAATTTGTCACGTTTTAGGCTCTTTTGTTTGACATAACTCGAGAACCACTAGTCGGATTTTGCTGAAACAAATTTAGAAAAATCAGGAATTATATCTGTTGATATAACGTTTCGCTACATAAGCAACAGTTTCGCAGATATAAATAAATGTATGAAGAAAAAAAAAAATATTTTTTGCCTAAAAAATTAATTCATAAAAAATCTAAAACGGTAAAAACTGTCAAGTCCTATTACTTTCACATAACCTATGAACAAAATGAATCATGAAAATCGATGAACGCGTTTCGCTTTTATTCACAATTAAGTGAAGGTATGAATTTCAAAAATTTGTTCCAGATATGCACAAAATTCTTTGGAAAAAATATTGATGACTTTTTTTATGATTCTCAGAATTAAGAAAAAAGTAATAAACAAAAGGTTATTTGATTTTTATGATTGATAGTTTACTAATATTTAACTAAATATTAGTAACTTTTAGTATTTTTTTTTTACTACTTTTACTTTACTAAAAAATTGCAGTCATGATTTGCTGAGCTAATATTAGCAAAATTTTCTGTAACAATTGCAGTTTTTTTCTGTAACCTTTACAGCCTTTTTTTGAGTGTGTAAAACGACTTCGCTAATCAAAAATCGATGGTTAATTCTACACACAAAATGCTACGCACAAAAAATTCCCAGGGAAAGGTGTTGAAAGCATACTTATGGCGTTTTCTTTTCTGGCAAAAAATGTAACATTTTGTTTGCCCTTTCTAAAAAATTGCACTTTTTGTGTTCTTTTCTAAAAAATTGACAGCACTTTAAAAAGGAATCATGTTCTTTTAAAAATATGTCGCCCTATTAACATGCAAAAATGTTGCCATTTTCACCCTTTATAAAATGACGGGGTGAAAATGTTGCACTATAAAACAGCTGATTTTATAGTTTTGTTTTGAAAAAAAAAAAATATTTAAAGACGAAAATTAACAAATTTTGTTTTATAAATTATAATAATTTTAAAAAATATACATTTAAATTGCTAAAAATGGAAAAAGCTGCTGTAGTGATATGCGTAAACAATGTTGTTGGGGTACTAATGGATTCTTCCTCATCATCAGATGAAGAGGAAATGTGTGTTCTGCAGGAGCGAAATATTGTGCTTGCATCAATTCCTGAATCCATTTTAAATAAAAAAAAATAATTAATTAAAAACAATTTGAATGCCAATTTGCAATTTGCCGCTTTTTTATTTTTCAACTTGTTTTCTTTTATACACAAATCAGCTGTTCTAAAGCAGGGCAGCATTTTTTGTATAAATTCATGTTTTATTGTGACTATGAATATGGCAGCATATTAAGAGGGTTATGACAACATTATTTAAATGTCACTTATAAAAATGCAACATTTTTTTGTCAAAAAAGAAAACGCCATTAGTAAAATGTTTTTCATCTATAGTAATTAAATGTGCTAAAGTCCCAAAACTTATTTAACAAATTGTGAAAAGCAATCTGATGTAGGCGTGTCCCTATCCGGATTTCATTCCTGCCTAAGGAAATCTTCAGGGGACTTTGTTATTAGAATTTCTAGAGATATTTGTTATGTTAAATCACAAACTCAATGAGAATTTCTTGTCCTCGTCTAGGAGCGAGATTCAAAATTTAAAATATCAAAGAAAAAACAAAAACAAAAACAACAACAAAAAATTGTCACAATTGGCTTTGTCATCTTCCAAATACTACTCTGTTTTTTTGACAGACCTAGCAATGTAGTGACGTTTATTCAATTAAATCAACAATAGAAAATCATATGTTTTCTATTAGTGTCAGTTACATTTAAATTTGCACAAGCACCTGCATATTTGTTATTTAAATTTATTTCGTTAAAATTCGGTCGATTTTACCACGTGTAGTACAAATTGTGTATCCCATTTAGTAAATTTTATCTTAGCATTTACATGATTTTCCTAAGATAGTTTTCATGTGACAAGTCACATCATACATTATGAAAAATTACTTAACATTTTTCTCTATGTATAAAATTGTACCTATTATATAAAATCTTATAAAAATGTCAAATTTATATTGTCAACCTTTAATATTTGTTAACACTTTTTAATCAAATAGAACTTTGTAAAATTTAACAGTGTTAATATGGACGAACAGAGCACATAATAAGTAATTTATTTATTTCATCTACAGAATTTAATTCTTACAGATTAATAAACTAGAAGAAAACTTAAAAACTAATTATAATGTTTAAATAAAAACAACTTAAACTTATCTTTATTTACATTACAGTTTAAAATTGGAGCAAAACTATTACATAAGTGTACACATCTTGTAATTTTAGGCGTAGTTTGTGTTCTATGAACAGATTCTTCGAAAATCGGGTTTACTCTTAAATCTCTTGGAGGGCGATATAATATAAAATGATCCCTAATTTCGGAACAATTTATTTCACCAGTTATAACATTATAAACAAACATTATTGCTTAATATAGCCTACGATCTTCCAAAGATTGTAAGCCTAGCATTTTCCTCCTGTTTTTAAGACCGATTTAACAAAAATCTTTTGAACACGTTCAATTCGATTTAATGTACCTATTTGATTCGGACACCAAACGGAATCAAATAGGTACGGACCAACGAAATAAACAACGTTTTAAGCGTATAAGGATCTTTAAAATCCTTGGAATTTCTCCTTACAAAGCCAAGCATACTATAAGCCTTAGAAGTTATACAGTCTATGTGGCTAGAAAAAGACATTTTGCTGTCGAAAATAACTCCTAAGTCCTTCACCTCAACTTAACATGTAAATGAAGAACCACCTATATCATAATCGAAAACTATAGGATTTAAACAACGACTGTACAACATTTAGATACATTTATCCCTATCTCATTCTCGATGCACCAATCGGATAAACTTGTTATATCAGATTGCAGTTTACTGCAATCATCAATATTAGATATTCTTGAATATATTTTCAAGTCATCAGCAAACAAAAGACACTTTGAATATTGTAAAATTAACGGTAAATCGTTAATGAATATAATAAAAAGTAAAGGGACAATGTGGATTCCCTAGGGAATACCAGAATAGGCGTCAATTAAACGCGAAGAAAAAGAATTGCCAATTGAAACAGTCAGATTTCTGTTTAATAAAAAATGTCCGCAATAGAAGATTATGACTTACGGTATCAAAGGCCTTAGCAAAGTCTGTATACTTATTGCATCCATTACATCCTCAATACTAATATTGAAATCTAATAATATGCCAGAATCCTAACCAGACTGAAGGTTATCACTAATAGAAATAGGCTTTACAAAAGTGCTTTGAAAGTAGTCCGCAAAAAGATTGCATGATTCATCATTTCCATCAGACACTAAGTTTACATAAAACATACGCTTAGGTATGCCATTATTATCCTTTTTGCTATTAATAAAATACCAGAAAGCTGAAGAATCAGATTTTATTCTGGTCTCCATATCAAAAAAATATTGTTTAAAAAGGAAATTTCTAAAGAAATCAAATTCGTTGCGTACCAAAATAAATTTACCTCGGTCTACATCATTTCCAGAATTCTTAAACTTTTTATAGGCTTTGTTCTTAACGTTCTTCATGTGGCACAGCCTAGAATTGAACTAAGGAGGTTTATGATTTAACCTTAGCGTTAATAGAGGGACATTTAATCTAATGGCCTCATCAAAATGGGTACAAATAATTGAGCAAATAGTGTCCGGATTGTCTAAGAGAGATATCAAAGACTGTTTCAAAATACTCATTTAGATGACTGAAATTAGCTTTATTAAAATTGTATTTAAAAATGGGTACCGAAGGATCTTTATCGTTTCTCGTTCAACCTTATGGTTGAACGAGAAACTGGGTTTCTAGCCAAATTGCAAGATGCTTTTACATAATCGTTGGCAAAAATTAAATCTAAAAATCTACCCATATCGTTCCTATTACCATTAAATTGTTTAAAATCATTAGACATAAAAAATCCAGTTACAAATTTATCTATATCATCAATAATATTATAGGGTAATAAAACATTTTCCTCTAATATCCAAGAAATATTAGGTAAATTAAAATCGCCTAATGTATAAAATATAATATATAAATATATAATGATTTAATTCTAAATTATCATTGATTTTTTGAATATTTTCTAGATGCATTCGATAAATATTAAAAGCACTTTCAGGTGGAATATAAGAAACAATAATAAAAATAATATAATTATTAATAAATGTTAATTTAACACAAAGTTGTTCAATCTCATCAGTGTGACCAAGGGCTATAAATTCTAATTTGAAGTCGGCCCTTACTGCAATTAAGATGCCACCACCTTTGGACTTCTCTGATATGGTAGAACAACGATCATGACGATAAACAATAATCAAAATACGTTGCACTGTTTATTTTATTATGTAGCCACGTCTCAGTAATGACAACAAAATCATATTCTTGTGACAACATAAACAATACAAAATCATGTGCTTTAGTTCTCATTCCACTTACATTTTGATAGTACACATTGTATTGAAAAGGTTGAAAATTATTACCAGCAGTAGGTGTTGTTGTTGTTGAAATGTTAAGTTGTAAATCAGACAAAGAAGAATTTGAAGATGAGAGGGATCACACAAATAGATCATTAGTTAGTTAGTTAGTTCCTTGGTGTTGAAGCCGGCGACTCGTTTTTTGCTTTGTGTTGAAATTTTTTTATCTTTACACCATAAGACCAGTGCTCAATTCTTTTTATTTGTCTTTGAAATTGAGAGGGAATAATTAGCAAAAATCTTATTGATCTAAAGGCCTCATTAGTTGTTACTTTCTGTTGCCGTTCTGTGCCGTTCTGTTCTGTAGGTAATATTTTGTAATTACTTTTTCTGTGAAAGGAATCAGCTGTTTTACAAAGTAAAAGAAAATCCAACCAAAAACATTCAAATCAGGGATGATAAATGCGATTTTAAAATAGTACCAACCTAAAATAGTATTTTTTTGGCATCCAAATTTAAAAAAAAAAATTAGATAAAAATTAACAAACAACAAGTGCATGCATAAATTTGGTTTTACAAATTTTTATCTTTGTACCCTCCAAGATGAACAATTACAAATGAAACAACAAAAATATATTAAAAAAAAATATGTTTAGAGGCGAAAACAAAATTTTGAGGTGAAAAACTTTTTTGGATGTAAAAAAAATAAATTGTGTGGTAAAAACATTTTTGAGGTAAAAAAATAATTTGAGGTGAAAAAAAAATTTTTGTGGAGAAAAAAGAATTTGCGCTGAATTTTAAATATTATTCACCTCTTAGCGTCTGTTGGAAAAATATGACGTTATATTTTATACACCAGGCACTACAATGAATTCTAATAATATACAGTGCATTATACACCAATTTGTATGGAAAATTTAGAGGTACTTTCACATTGTCACTCATTACTTTTGAACCGCTGGACCGATTTTGCTCATTTTCAATACCAAACTTTTCGAAAAAATGTACATAAAGCTATGTAAAAACGAGCAGTGCGTACTAAGAAAATTAGCCGATATTAATATAAAAAATTATTAAAATTGTTAGATTTCTTCTTAAATTCACCAAATTTTTAATATTTTTTGAATGTGCTATTAATATCTTGCTGTATTGAATAACGTTTCTCACAGTTTTTTGAGAATTTATAATTGTGATTGGTTGCAAACAAATTTGTTCGTGAACTCATTTGATTTTAAAAACACGCTGCTAATAGTCAATTTCACATTTTTATAAGATTTCTATTATTTACTTTTTTGAAAATCCAAATTAGTTAATAATTACAACCCATAGTGATTCAATAATTAGTTTAATCGATTACTAAAACTCTAATATAATCATCCGCACTCAGTGAATTCGTGTGATTGAATTCACAACGTTTGGTTCCAAATTAGTTCATTGTTCATACGGGACTGCAAATCGAATTAATAATTATAATTATTGAACTTTAAAGGGACCAAGAAATTCATACATAGAAAAATTTGTACATCTGAGCTTCAAATAGTACCATAAAAAGTACTATAGTACCAACTTTATCATCCCTGATTCAAATATTGAGAAAAAGATTTCACAACAAACCAATACATACGCACTTTATGCTGTCACTTAACGTTGAATTCCATTTTCAATAGATTTGTCCGCAACAGAACAGAACGAAAAAGTGAAAACTAACTACACATACAGACTTCCAATTGAACAGAAACAAAACAGCTGATTCGTAACTGAACAGAACGTACAAACTAATTCTGCCTTAAGTTGAGTTAAATCGACATCACGCTTTGTTAAACGAAAGCACTGTATATCTTCCGAACCAATGGAGAGAATTTTACCAACATGAGAAAGTTGTTGTATCCCTGTGTAATTTAGCAACATGCAAGCTCACTTTGGATGATGCAGCTTTAATGTTAGAATTAGCATATAGACTGCCAGCAACAGAATTGTTGTTATTATTTTGATAGTTGTTTTGTTTACGTTTAGTCCCGGTTCACACACGACAATTTTACTTGAGCAAGTCTCGAGTTTATAGAAGAGGGAGGAAAAGAGAATGGAAGGGGGTACAACACAAAGTTGGCTGAAGGTTGATATACGAAAATTGCTGAAACAAACTTTTTCTGTGTGAACACAAGATCAAGTTCAAAGGAGAATTGAAGAAAACTTGCGCATGTAAAATTGCCGTGTGTGAACCGGGACTTATTTATATTTTTGTGTGTTTTTATTTATCAAAGGATTGTTTTTAGTAGTTTTTTTAAATTATTTACTGGCTGTAGGTTTTGTGCTCTATCACTTTGATAAGTAGTTGCAGCACTTGACGAGGTTAATGACCGAGCATAAAAATTGTCATTTAACCTTGAAACTTCTTCATAATGGATGTTGGTATTTAATAAAAGAGATTTTTGTAATTTTTCTAACTCTCCAGAAATTTTTAAAACTTGTTCGGAGAGAGATTAAACTCTCGACAACAAACCAATGTTTAAAAGATTTTTATCAATTTTAGAACATTTGGGATGGAAATGCAACAGACAACCGGTACGCTGGATATCAAAATCGTCAGTAATATGACCGGAACACGAACCACATACGTCGTTTGGCATTTTTATTTTTAAACTTTTATACAACGAAAGAAAAATAAACGTCCGTTCTCTTCAGAGATCAACTATCAACTTGTAAATATGTGTTTAAAATTATAATGCTTTTTTAATTATAAAAAAATAGATACGGCACAAAACAAAAATGGTGGGGTTTTAATTGTGTTTGATCTTGATTAATGAAATTTCTATTCAACAAATAAAATACTTTTTAAATTTAACTAAAATCAAGTTAAAAACTATTGTGCGTGTTAAATCCCGGAATCCTGGCATGAAAAGCTACGAAAGAATTAAGTATATTAATATCAGTTGCTAATGATAATGATTTAATGATAAATTCAAACTCTAACTAACCCTCCATCCCATAGTGCAGGAGGGTATATATCACTTTGTCAAATGTTTGTAATTCTTTTAAAAAAATTCTGGGACCCCATAAACTATATATATTCTTGATCAGCATGAATAGAGAAGTCGATATAGCCATGTCCGTCTGTCCGTCTGTCTGTGTTAATACAAAATTCTCCGCCAATACAGAAGAGGTGTTGCTAATTTTCAGTCAAATTGTTTGTTGATATCATGTCTAGTGAAAATGATCAAAATCGGTTAACGCGTTCAAAAGTTATGAGTGAAAATGTGAGAATACCTCTTAAAATTTTGAATCAAATTTTAAAATATTCTATTTATTTCATCATACATACATTCAATGCTTATACACAAGAATATACGCAATCAGGGATGGCAGTCAATATCGCTAAAATACTGTCTCCGATTCAAACCCCTTCCAACTGACTATCGTTATCCCAAAAAATACCGTTACCGAAATAATTGAAATACCGTTATCTGTAAAATACCGTTACCGATATAATTAAAAAATCAATATCTTAAAATGCCGTTACCGAAATAATTGAAATACCATTATCCGTAAAGTACCGTTACCGATATAATTGAAATATCAATACCATAAAAATACCGTTACCGAAATAATCTACCAATATCTGAAAAAAAACTTCTTTAAATATATATATTTTCCCAAAGTATGATCATAAACTAGAAAGTCATTAAAACTCGGGCATAATGGGGTTAAAAATTGTGGTGTGCATTAACATTACCTGAATAACTTAAATAACGTTACCCTTAAAATGCCGTTACCAAAATAACTGAAAAATCTTTTCCCTAAAATAAAGTTACCGAAAAACTAAAATGTAACGTTATTTTATATCTAAAATACCGTTAGCGAAATAAATAAAATACCGTAAAGCTAAAAGCCCGCAACCGAAATAACTGAAATATAGTTACCCCTAAAATAACGTTACCGAAATAAAAGAAAATAGCGTTAACCAGACCAATAACCATATAGAATCGGTTACCATCCGTGGTCATAATCAACACGCACAAAAACAAAAAAACCCACAAAATATTGTTGTTGTTTTTTTCTTTTGTAATACAGGGTGGCTGATAAATGCCACTACAAAACAAAAACGTAATAACTTTTTTTCTGAGTTATTAATCGGTTCCATTTTTTTTTTGTTTCATTGCTTCGTCTTTCAATTTAAGGAAAACGAACGATTGGGGTAAAGAATAAAAAAATATTTATATGTATTGAAAAAATTTTATTTGATTTTCTTAATATAGCACTATTTATCAGTGCTATATATAAATGGTATGTATGTATGTTTAGTAGCAATCGCATGCAGTGTTGCTAGGTTTGACGATTTATCGTCATTTTGACGATATTTAATACCCAAAATAACTAAATGATGATTCCATGATTTTTGCTGCCAACAAAATTACGAATTTTTGCCAAAAGTTTAATATATCAGCAAAACATATTTATTTGTCACTGGATCTACTTTTCGATTTATATTATTATCGATTTATATTATTTGAAAAAATACCAGTTTCTTTCTTTTTTGTGTCTCGAAAACACTCTAAACACATAATATATATATTTTTTTAATTTTTTGACAAACTTAATTTTATTACACTTTTTGTTTGATTTATGTGATGTATAGTATAAACATATCGACGATTGATTATAGGAGAGCCGCACCGACCAAAAACATTTTTGCGAGAAAAACGATAAAGAAAGCTTACAACAAAATTATTAAATTTCTACAAGATAGGTTTTCTTTTTTGTTTGCTATATCTATAGCTGCATTTATTATAAACAATATTGTTAATTTTTACGCCTTTTTGCACTGAGTATCCAGAGTTATTAACAATTTTTTAAAAAAAGATATTTTTATTATATGTCCTATAAGCCGTTTTTATCACAATTTTATTATTTTTCTTTCAAGTAGGTCAAAAGTTTTTTTTTCCTTTAACCATTATAAAACTAGGTTGTCATAGTGCAAACCAATGCTTAAACTTTTTTATTGTTTTTTGTTCTATATGCTTTGCTTATTTCAAATGTGTCAAACCAAGATTGACGAATAATGTTTTAATTTTTCTATGGAAAGTTTGACTCATTGGCCAAAAAGTGGTCAATACACCATACCAATGTTAAGAAATTTGTAAAAATAGGGATACGCAGCACATACTGGGCTGGATATCTCCTAAATGATACGAGGTATATAAAAACTGATTAAAGATTTAGAAAGAGGACACATTAATCATATATAATCAATTCCTAACTCAATTTTGAAAGAAATGGGTCTCGCCAATATTCATTCGACGATATGTGTCGTAATGTAAATGGGTATTTAATAATTATTTCATTATGTATGTCTCCGCAAGCGTGTTTGTAAAAATAATTCTAAATCCCATAGTGCGGAGGGTATACACACTTTGTAAAATGTTTGTAATTCTTTTAAAAAAAAAATCTGGGAAAAACCCACAAAATATTATTGTTGTTTTTTTTTGTTTTGTTTTGTAATACAGGGTGGCTGATAAATGCAAAAACCAAAAAAAAAAAAATTAATAACTTTTTTTCTGAGTTATTAATTGGTTAAATTTTTTTTTTTTGGTTTCATTGATTCGTCTTTCAATTTAAGGAAAATGAACGAATGGGGTAATGAATGCTTTGGAGGCTGGCGTTTCCGCATAAACAAACTTAACGGGCACATTAGGCGGCACTCCTTCGAGCAGATTGGGCTCGTAAATTATTTTGTCAATCGTGGGACAATTATTAGGACGCCTTTTAATCAAAATTTCTCAGTTCGAATGTAAGAATCAATTGTTGCCATAGTTGCCGCAATACAAGTCAATGCTAGAGTTTCGACATGGAATATTTTTGCTCATATATGTATCACCAGACAGTCAATACGGACAGTTCTGCTTAAGGATTTTCATTTCTCTCCTTTAAATAAATCAAATAACAAGTAATTGAACGCAGTAGACTTGCCCCTTAGCTTGGAATTTTCTCTGTAATTTGCACGGAATTTCGCTTGCATTTGATGTCATCAGGCGTGTTAGTCATTTTAATTAAATTGTTTCTTAAAAGTCATTAAAAATACTTAATAAAAATGTATGGCTTTTCAAATGTAAAAACAAAGAAATATTTGTATGTATTGAAAAAAAACGTTATTTAAATTTCTTATTGTAGCAATATAAATCAGCCACCCTGTATGTATGTATGAAGGTTTTTATAACTGGTATGTATGTATGTATGCATAAGAAGCAATCACATGCAGTGTTGCCAGGTTTGACGATTTATAGTCATTTTGACGATATTTAATACCCAAAATAACTAAATGATTTTTACTTCCAAAAAATTTACGAATTTTTGACAAAAGTTTAATATGTCAGCAAAACATATTAATTTGTCTCCGGATCTCTTTTTTGATTTATATAATTTGAAAAAATACCAGTTTCTTTAATTTTTTGTGTCTCGAAAACACTCTAAACACACAAAATATTTTCTTTTTTAATTTTTTGACAAACTTAATATTATCACACTTTCCGTTTGACTTATGTGATGTATAGTATAAACACGTGTGTTGTAATGTAAACAGGTATTTAATAATTATTTCATTATGTATGTCTCAGCAAGCGCATTTTTTTAAATCTTTTTTTTTAATTCGCGTATGCTTTTTAAACCCTAAATTCACTAAAACTAATTCACTAAAACACTAATTTCCCTCTGAAATTCTATAAAAATAAAATTTGCAAAATGGATCTTTGTTATAAAGAATTCATTTTATTTAAATTGTGTGTCTCGTCAACCAGCCTCCATACAAATGATGTCTGATATAACGAACTTCTTATATCCACAGATTTCATAAATACTTCAATTTGCATTTCCCTTTAATTCTGTCCAATTCGACTGAATATATGTAACTGAAACGATTTCCACTTAAACTATGTTAATGTAGTATTTACAAAATAGTTCAAAAGTTTCTACGTAATCACCTTCTTGGACCCCTAAATGTTTTTTTAAAAGTCCATGTGAAAAAAGCATAACTTTGCTTAAAATGTAATATTAAATTTCTGTCAGTGCATGCAAACGATTTCTCAACTCTTTCTACAGTTTTTATCAATTCTGTAAATTGTCACTACTGATTTTAAACCCAATTATTATCCCAAAAAAAAACTTCCTTCATTGAGAACAAACCTGCATAATAACTTTGAACATTAATTTGTGTTTCAGTGAAAAATAAGATGAAAAACATTTATTAAAATATAATATTCCTAGTATGTTAAGATCAAATCGGTATGTTTTTCGCTAAAATTAAAGTGTTTTTGTATTTAATACAATTCATTTTCGTTACATTGCTAAAAGCCTATTTTGTGACTTTTTTTACTAAAATCACGGGTTTTGTTTTATAGAAAAATAATTATTTCAGTGCTACATTATATGTAAATATTTCATGTACGGATAATATTATTTTCTACAAATATTGATTACTTTGAGACATCGATTTGTGCTTTTCCCCTATTTCAAGTGTTATAAGCAAACTGCATTTAATTATTGCAATAAGCTGAGTTTATTTATGTCCACAGAATCCTCGTTAATCGAGTGTTAGATTTTTTTCTACTAAAATCGTTTCATTTACAAAACAAAAGTTTTTTTCCTAAGAATATTTTTTTCTATTATTTTTTTTTATAAACTTCCCTTCACAATTTAAAAGGTGGAGCCAGTTATTCTTCAAATTTGGTCCTTTCTCAATTACAATTATGTAGATATTAAATTAAATTACTAATTCACAATATATTTATTATTTTTAAAACTATTTTTTTCTTATTACTGTCCCTTTAAACCTATCCCTTTATAACTTAATAGATGGCGCTATTGACAATTTTCCCAATTGAACGTTTCCATCAATTGCAATTGGATTCTTAAAAGAATAACAATTGGATTTTAAATCTCAATTCAAATATATATTTAATATCATAGAAATTAAACATAGCGATTTCAGCGCCTGAATATCGAGGATTTTTTAATAGCAAAGACACAAACCATATGTATTGAATTGTGTAAATCTTTATCTGTATTTATATACAGTGCAATTCGCTTTTAACGATAATTGATACAACATTTTTTTCTTCACCCCAAATACATTATTGTTATTTTTTACAAAGAATATAGATATATATATATATTGTTTGCCCTTTCACTGGCTAATTCAAGCAATGAGATGGAGGGTATCCAAAAATTCGGCACAGCCGAATTTAATCTTTTTTATACCAAATTCGGCACATCGGACTTTAATGCTTCCACTTGTTTTAATTCTTTTCTTTAGGTTTATGTATTGGTGTTTTATGATGAAGCAAAGTAAGAGGGAATCTAGATGTATAAAAGGAACAATAACGTATTTGTGGATGGTAAGAATAAAAATAAATTACTGTGTTTGTTAAAAGAACCTAAATTATATTTTTAATACACATTTGACAAAAAAAAGCATTGTTATTCAAAAAATATTTCAATTAAATAAAATTCTTGGGAGTTTTTAATAAAAAAAATGTATTATATTATTAATATTTCTGCTTAAATGTCATAAAATTAAAGAGGAGTTTTTTCGACTAAATGACATTATATATTACTGTGCCACATAGTCAAAAGTGTGCATGATGCAAAAATTAGGCAAATCGGATAACTCTAAGCCGTGCACCTTTGAGGTCAAAGTTCAAATTTTGGGAAATTCCTTATATTTTACTATAATTGTTCTAAAATTATCGCTTTTTTACGTATGTTGATTAAAATTGTTCCCAAAATTTATGTCTGAAGTATTTTAAAAAATATTCAGAAATATTTTCAGTGATACGGAGGTCAAATTAACACTTGTTCTTGAATTAACTTCAAACTAAATTGATATGCTCATTGCAGTTTTAGATGCAGTTGGAGTAAACTCACCAGAGTATGTTATTAATCGCACTTCTATTCATCAACAACGAGATGCCTTCAGAAAAGCAAATAGTATTAGAACCGGTTTAAAACTTAGAACCAATACTCAGCCACTTACAATACACTGGGATACAAAACTTTTATCTGGCATATCAGGAAAAAACGAAGACCGTCTATCTATAATTGCAACCGCTCCTGATTTTGAGCAAATAATTAATATTCCTGATATACCGTCTGGAACTGGTTTGGAAATAGCATCCGCAGTTTATGATTCTTTAGAAGAGAATCAAATTTTGGATAGAATCGAATCATTTGTAATTGACACAACCGCCTCAAACACCGGCAAATTTAAAGGGGCTTGCAATATTTTAGAAAAAAAGATAAGAAGAGACATTCTGTTAATAGGTTGCAAACACCAATGAAACAAAAATATGTGCTGGTCGAGAAGTAAGTTTATTTAAAAAATTCAAAAAGCAATGGTCAAACGTAAAAAAGAATGAATATTTGACGGGATTAACGATACCTCGAATAAAATAAATATTAGTTAATGAATGCGCTAAAATTTTAGATTTTGCAAATAATGACTACTCGTAATGACTACAAAGAGTTCCTGGAACTAATAATTATATTTCTTGGTGGAAGTCTTCCTAGTGGCATAAATTTTTTAAGCCAGGTGCTCTTCATTTAGCCAGATGTATTTTAAGGGAAGTATATTGACTTAAGATATTGATATTTCGCAATCAATTCCCAGAAATTACATAATTGGAAATAAATGGTCTAGTTGAAGTTGCAGGCTTTATTATAAAGTGTTACGCGTTTTCCTGGTTCCATTCAGATAAAGCCGAGCAAGCTCCCTTAAACGACTTAGTATTTTTGAGAAATTTGGAAGATTATTCAAAAATAAATGTACAAATTGCAGATAGAGCCAAATCTAAGTTTATTAATCACCTGTATTACCTTAATGAAGAATGTGTTGCATTCAGTTTATTTGATGATAGAATAGACCTAGAAACTAAAACCAAAATGATCGAAAAAATGTTGACGTTAATGGAAGATGAAGAGTTGGAGGAAGGAGAAGAAATTTTGAAAAAGTTTTTAATTAAAAAAGAAAATCTTAAAACTTTTTTTGCTAAAGATAATTCATCAATTTTGATAGAACTAGTCTCTAAAAATACGAAAAAACTTTTGAAGAGATTCCAAATTTCAATGAATTTTTTACAACAAGACCCAAGTACCTGGAAAGAATGTGAAGAATATAGAAAAGGAAAAGATATTATTCAAAAACTATAGATTGTAAATGACTGCGCCGAGCGAGGTATTAAGCTTGTTGAAGATTATCATGAAAAGATCACAAAAGACGAAGAACAGCGGCAATATTTATTCAAAGTAAGATATTTCTAAACTTAACTAATTTAAATAATTATTGTGTTTCTTTTCAGGTTGTTCAAAACTATCGACAACAGTATACAAAGCATGCTAATTTACAAAATTTAAGAAATGAGTACATTTAATAAAACTTATTGCAAAAGGACATTTACTTTATTAATATTAAAAACAAAATTTTGTCAAAATAAAACTTTTGCTTCTTTACGAAAAAAAATTCACATATAACTTTTTTTTCAATATTGGTTTTGAAGTTTTGTTTTTAATGGGTCATTGTGACAACCGAAGCACAGTAGGGTAAACCTGTATGTTAAAAATAATGGTTTTGTGGTTTAAAATTTATGTTTTACACTTAAAGAAAAATGGATTTAAGGCTAATTAAGGAAAATGGGTAATTTTGACCCCCGTATCACAAAAGGGTTAAATTTACTGAAAATATTTCTGAATATGTTTAAAATACTTAAGATATCAATTTTCGGAACAATTTTAACCAACATACGTAAAAAAGCGATAATTTTAGGACAATTATAGTAAAATATAAGGAATTTCCCAAAATTTGAACTTTGACCTCAAAGGTGCACGGCTTAGAGTTATCCGATTTGCCTAATTTTTGCATCATGCACACTTTAGACTATGTGGCACAGTAATCCGCTCATATTTGGATATAATTCAAATATAAAAAGCATTATTTTAGCTCCATTACAGCTGAATATACTGAATTTCCTAAAATTTGAACTTTGACCTCAAAGGTGCACGTGATCGAGTTATCCGATTTTGCTCAAATTTTCAGCATGTGAGTTTTAGACCAAGTGGCACAATAATCTGCGCGATAATCATTAAAAATCGAAAGTTGATTTTTCATTGTCACCCTACTTAATTTCATTATACAACCACTTTAAGTGTTAATGAAATATTTTGCTGGAATACCAAATTAAAGGGCAAGTCCAAAATGTCAAAAAATTTATTTTTCCAACAAAAGCTTTGCTTACATATATTTCTTAAACTAGTGCTCCCAAAATCTATTAGAAACTCCAATGCATAAGATTTTTCTAATATTGTTGTACACTAAAAAAAAAGTCAGTTCGAAGGGAGGATCCTTGCCAAAAAATTTGCTAAATTTAGCAACATTTTTTCTGAATTTACAATTTTTTTTTGCTGATATTAGCAAATTTTTCTGCAAGGATCCTTCCAGCAAAAATGTTGCTGACTTTACTGACATTTTTTTTGAGTGTATATACTTTTTGAGTGTATTACTAAATATTATGGGTTTACTTCTTGTTCAATGTATTTAAAACCGGGAAGCTCTGTGGGATCAACATACTTTGTACCGATCAAACCACGTCCAAAGGGACTCGCACCATTTGTCTGCAGAAAATAGTCTCCACAAATACTAAAACATATTGAGTTAATATAAATATTTATTAAAATAACTAAGTTTATAAAAAAAAGACTAAAGTGTACTTACTCTGTGGGACAATCATGCCCCATAACTACGTGTACATTATCATCATTAATAAGTTTTCCATTTTTAAAGTCAGACCAAGTTTTTGCTTTAACGGCATTAAATTTAATGGGATATTTATTTGCAACACTTTCGGCCCAAAACCACCAAGATCTGCGATGACTCGATAAATCTAAAATATAGACATATAAACGAACAGTATAATAATAATAGTGCCTCTGCCTATGTACGTATATAATACCATTATCGGAAAGCATTTTATAATTCCTTTTCGGACAACCGGGCTGCAAAGATTTTCCACTATTGGGCCAAAAGTCTACGGTGCCAGTGCTGGTTGGGGCACCGTAAATCCAAGCATCTGTGTGAATTACGTCCACGAAATCAGCATCAGATTTATTAATATGAGACGATAGTATTCCCATATAGAACAATGGAAAAGCGGGATCCAAAGCAGATATTCTTTAAATAAATACAATGGTTATGTTAAAATAAAATTTAGGCAACAAAGGAACAATAACCAACCTTTTAATATGTTTAGTTTTTTTACTTCGCTCATAGATTTCTCTACCAATAATACCAGCCATTTGTCCACCTAGCGAATGACCAACAATATGAAATTTATCGATGTCCAGACCCGTTTCGAACTGAACTAGCAATTCTTTAGCAAGTACTGGTCCGAGCTATAAAACAATAACAAAATAGTATATAGTAAGGAAACTCTTAATGGTACATGGATCCACTATGTTTCATCTTAAACAATTAACCCTTTCAGGAACATGTCTTTTCTGATAAAGCAAATTTTTAAATTTTAACGATTTTCGTGATCTCTTATATATCTAAAATATAACTGCTATTTGATGACCATAGTTACAGCTTTGGATGTACAGGGAAGAACGTATGATATATCCTTGCAATTAAATTGAAAACTTCATCTATTTTTCTATTTTAAAAATATTATAAAATTCGTTAATCGAATATGAAACATTTTAGCACATAATAATTTATATTCCACTTAATTCATTTAATCAAAAAACCCTTTATTTTAATAAAAGATCATTTGTATCAATTGTTTTTCAGAAATTTATCAATTTCCCAAAATTAGCCCACCTGACGTACAGATGGCGGTTTGAAAAAAATTACTTTGGTGAAAAGTGGCGAACTTATAAAACATATGTTTTAACTTTCAAGGCGCCACGTTGTTTAGTATTATTTTTTAGCCATCAAAAGTAAACGATCTTAGTGAATTTACAAACATGGAAAAAATTGGAAAACATGGAAAAAATTGGAAAAATTGTACCAATATTTCCAACCAATATTAAAGCCGAACTAGATTCTACTCTGGGGGAGTATAGTCGTTTACGACTGTGAAGACGAATAAAATTAAAAGACGATGTTGTTATGTTATGTTCAGATATTCAACTGTTTATTGATAAGCAATACTAAAACTAGCTTAGGCATTAAAACAAATGTGCATACATACTACCTACATGCTAACATACGAAGAGAGCATGACGTATACCTGTAAACCTGGAACGTTTAGAGTTTCATCGTGTGAAACTGTATGTTCAGCATAAGTCTGACATTGAAAATATACACCAGTGTCTGGCTTTGAAAATCAGTTGGGAATAGGTACATGTCATAAAATATTGGATGGAGTTTAAACGATTCCGTACTAGCTGCAAAGATGAGCTTCGTAGTGGTCGAACAATTGAGGTGTACACACCAGAAACGGTTAAGAAAATCCACAAAATGGTATTGAATGATCGTCGGCTGAAGGTGCGTGAGCTGACTTAAGTGATAGGCATTTCAAAAAGAGCTATACATCGTATGTTGACCTAAAATTTGGAGATGAGAAAGCTGTTTGCAAGATGGGTGCCGCGTTTGCACACAATAGAACAAAAGCAACGTTGTGAAAAAGTTTCAATAGAGTGTATGCCGAAGTTTCACCGCAGTAAAGCCGGGTATTATGCTAACTTTTTGCTGCGTTCAAGTGATGAAATTAAGTAAAAAGGACGCATTTGGCGAAAAAGAAAGTGTTGTTTCATCAAAACAATGCACCAGTTCACACATCCACTATTGCGATGGCCAAAATCAGCGAATTAAATTTCGAATTACTTCATCACGCACCTTATTCCCCAGATTTAGCTCCCTCGGATTATTTTCCATTTCCAAACTTGAAAAAATGGTTCGGTGGTAAAAGATTTGCCAACAATGAAGAGGTGGCGTCTGCGGTTGTTGGCTATTTTAAGGAGGGTATCGACGGCATTGAATACCGCTGGAAAAAGTTTATCGAGCTAAAAGAAGATAATGTTGAGAAATATAGAAAATTTTTCCCAAATTTGTAGTGTTTTCTTTGTTGGGTCGGTTAATTTTGGGACCGCACTCTAATATCAGAAATTATCAATTGCATTTAAAAAATTATTAATTAGTTTTCAAAAATTATCAATTGTGTTTCAAAAATTGTCAGTTGTATTTCAGAAATTTTCAATTGTATTTCAGAAATCATTAATATTATTTAAGAAATTATCAAAAGTATTTCATTATATTTTCTAAAATGCAATTGATCATTTCTGAAATGCAATTGATAATTTCTGATAAACATTTAATAATATCTGAAATACAATTAACAATTTCAGAAATAAAATAATTAATTTCTGATCTTTGATTGCAAATAAAAATTTTCGTTCTTGATAGCATTTATACAAGGGTTGCATTAATACTATGATTTTATGCTACAAAGCGTAAGCGTCTGTTTTTGTGTGTATTGTATGTTTACAACCCAAGCATTTCAATGTTGACAAAACAGCTAATTTCTAACGAAAATATATTTTCTAGCGATTTTTAAGTAGACTTTAGCGATTTTTTCAAATAAAACAGGTTGGCATTATTCTTCGTTCTCAGTGGATTTTTAACTCTGTTGTTATTTTGTGTGAATATCAACTTTGAGGAAAAAGATCCATTTTTATATTAATATCGTATTTTTCTTTTTTTTAAGTTTGTTTTTTGATAAAAATTTGTGTTAAAATCAGTTGTTTTTTTGTAAATATTTCTGTTCTTTTTTTGTTTTCCGGCAAAACTTAAAGATGTTAAGTATTGTAAGTTTGAAAGGTTTGAAAGGCCCAGAATATGCAATAGGTTTTCGTCTTGCATATAAATAAAAGTCTTGCATATTTTTATTTCATGTATTTTGTTGTTGTGGTCTTGCATACTCTTGTATTTATACAAGATCTGCAAGCTTTGAAAGGTCTGCAAGGGTAGTTTGCTACCAAGAGCGAATACCGCTAATATCAATTTAGAATTTTCTGCATTTGAAATAGAAAACTTTAGTTTATTTGATTTTTGTTTTGATTTCATCTGAAATGGTAAATAATTTTAACAAACTCGTTTGTAGCCTGACAACTATAATAAATTTTATAGAAAACAAAATTCTGACAAAACTGTATCAAATCGCTTCTAATTGTACATTCAGGAAATTAAGAAGGTATAAATGACTTAAAATGGCAGTTAAAATTACTACAAATGTAGTCAGGAAATGTCATAAAAATGACTAACCATATAGTCAATTCAAACTATTGATAAAACAACTACAATGGTAATAAAAACTACTATCGAAGCGGTCAAAAACAACTTTAAATGAATGCATAAACCATATAAACGAGCAACAAAATAAAAACAATGCACATAAAACGACTACATACTACTGTTTTTATCAATTATTTTTTCTATATTTTAAAAATATACTTTAATTAAAAAAATATTTTTTTCTAAAAATGTTAAGTTTTCTTCGATCTCCTTTTATTTTATTCGTTTTAGTTTAAACGAGCTTAAGATCATTTATTTATTAATTATTTATTTCCAATATTTCGTCTCCACATTGGTTGACTTCTTCAGGGAACAAATATTACAATTTGAAAAACTAGTTTTAATAATTAAAAAACTTATAATAATTTTTTTTTAAAAAGGCGGGAAATCAAAAAAATATTTTCTGTCAATACGAAACAATAAAAATATCCCAGAAGTCAAAATTAAATAAAAATAAAAAAATCACAGAAAACAAAAGTAATTATAATAATATTTAAAATCTTAACTAGTATATTGAAATACATATATTATTAAACATCATAAAAAATTATCTTAGTTTCTATTAACTAAATGTCTGTAATTTTGTGCAACATTAATGCTTGTGTAAATGGTACTTTCATTATTTGTAACATTTCTAACATATATCTGCGTTTGTAATTATTCTCTGTGTTCAAAATTGATGTAGCTATTTAAATAGGGAACGATTGACAAATAGGGATAAATTGATGTTGGAAAAGGTTAATAGAGCTGGAAAATTCTTAAAAGATAATAAGGATCTACTTATTTTAAATGCTGATAGGGGGAATACAACTGTGGCAATGAATAAATGCGATTTTATTTTAAGAATGAATAATATTGTAAGTGATATTAACACATATGAATTAATAAATAGGGATCCAACTAATAGCTTAAAGATGACAAATAATAATTTAGTTGAGGATATTTTCAAATTGAAGATTATTACATAATTGGAAAAGAACAAATTTAAGACAAATATATCTACAGCACCTAGATTGTATGGAGTACCTAAAATCCATAAAGAGCAATTCCCTTGAGGACTAATATGTTCATTTGTTAATTCTCCATCTTATGAACTCTGTAAGTACGTTACAAGTATTCTTAAAATGTAAAAGATTCTTTACATTTCAAAGAAAGGATAACAAATTTACAGATACAAGATGATGAAAAATTAGTTTCACTTGATGTTGTATCTTTATTTCCAAATATACCAATAGATATAGCTCTGGATATTATTGATGAGAAATGGAATAATATAAAGGAATACACGAAAATAGAAGGAACCTTTTCTTACATATTCTAAAATTCTGTATAGTAGATAACAGATATTTTAAATATGATGGTAGAATATATATACAAAAAGAGGGACTTCCAATGGGATCTCCAGCTTCTCCAGTTGTAGCTGATATTGTAATTTACAAATAATTAGATTCTTGTATTGAGAAATTAGATGTAAAACCGAAATTAATCACAAAATATGTTGATGATTTGTTTGAATTTTAACGTCTTTTTCAGACAATTGCAATTAATACAATAATTAATATGCAATTTTATTTAATTTTAATTGTGAAAGGCGTGGTAGAGAAGAATGAGTGTATTTTCTAAAAATCATAACTACATTGAAAATTTTCAATTTTCTGAATCAGACTGCGCAGTTTCTGGTATTGAACCTTCGTCAGTGACCCTGTTTTTTTGAGTAATGTAATATTTGTTATGTTTTTATTTGTTCGATTGCGTCTATATGAAATTTTCTGTGCAATCACTGACCGTGGTATAGATAAACTGATTTCTAATGCCACATGAACTCGCACTACACGTTAGACAGAGTGCTTTAGCCCACTGATCTATGGTCAGGTCGAGTTTTGTTGTGATTAAAACTAGTTTTATTTAATACACGGTGTTTTTGTTCTTGCACACATAATCTCAGAAGTACAACTCCAACAACACAACAGTTCTATTTTTAGAAACTTACCTCACTCTAATATCCACTGTTTCCCCATATGTTGTAAGTGATGCCACATCTATGATATATTCGATAGATGGCGCTTACGTAGTTAGGGAAGAATTGTCAGAGAGCAAAGTTTGATTTTTGTTTGAGTTTGAATTTTAACGTCTTTTTCAGAAAATTGCAATTATGATTTGTTCTGCATTATTCCAGATGGTTTAGTGGATAATATTTTGTCAACATTTAATTCATTTCATGTCAATATAAGATTTACAATTGAAGAGGAATGTAATTCTAAAATTCCCTATTTAGATACATTAATAATAAGAAGGGATAATAATTTAGTAATAGATTGGTACCAAAAACCTACAGCTTCTGGAAGAATTATTAACTATTATTCAAAACACCATTAGAGAATTATAATTAATACTGCAAGGAATCTAATTGAAAGAGTTTTGAAGATTAGTGATGTAGAATTTCACGGAGTTAATATAGATAAGATTAATAATATTTTGAATGATAATAATTACCCTATTCAACTAAGCTGTAAATTAATAAGACAATATAAAAATCGAAATAATATAAATATAAGAACGGTTACTGAACCTAAAATTTATAAACCTCTAACTTATGTTAATCTTATATCTGAAAGATTAGAAAAATCAAAAATTTATAATAATAAGAAATATTTAGTGGCACATTACACATTAGGTAGATTATTCAGCAAAACTAAAGATAAAATATATAAATTAGAAATGTCTAATTTAGTTTATAATATACCATGTAAGGGTAATGATAATGAAAATTGTAACAAGGTATATGTAGGTACAACAAAGAATAAACTAAAGACTAAAATTGCAGGACATAAATCTGATCAGAAACACAATAAAACTACTTCTACACAGAAACCTGCATTATCATCTGTAATAACTCTAATCATTATCCAGATTTTGATAATACATCACTTTTGAACACAGAGAATAATTACAAACGCAGATATATGTTAGAAATGTTACAAATAATGAAAGTACCATTTACACAACGCATTAACTTTAAGACAGACATAGCAAATGTTGCACAAAATTACAGACATTTAGTTAATAGAAACTAAGATAATTTTTTATGATGTTTAATAAAATATGTATTTCAAAATACTAGTTAAGATTTTAAATATTATTATAACTATTTTTGTTTTCTGTGATATTTTTATTTAATTTTGATTTCTGGGATATTTTTATTTTTTCATATTGACAGAAAATATTTTTTTTGATTTCCCGCCTTTTTAAAAAAAATTTATTATATGTATATAAGTTTTCTAATTTTTTAATATTTAATTATTATTTTTTTGGAAAAGTATTTTTATATCACAGTATAAACTATAAACTATTAATTCACTTTTTGTAGAGAGCCGACGGACCGCGATCTTCTATTTGGAGTATTTTATGCTTGATACCTCCAATAATGCTATGGACGACATTCATGTCAACTTTTTTACACTGCTTGAATTTTTTCTTCATTGCATTTTGCTCCCCAACCATTTTCATACACTTTTTGTCATAAAATATTCCAAAGACGTGCTTTTGGGACGTTTGGAGAATTTGCGTATTTCGGTACAAAATATATGTTTTTTGTATTAAGCCATCCTAACGTCTTTTTGGCATAATGACAGTTTGCTAAATCGGAAGTTCATGCCAATGCGTGTTTTTCCCCTTAAGTCTAAGAACAGGGTAAAGAAAATATGTATCTTTGCGAATCAAAGTATTTGAGTAAAAATGGTTTCGATTTGTTAGCGCATATTTTGCTATAAATGCATATTTTTGCATATTTGGCCTTAAATGCACATTTTTACTCATTTTGCTTTGAATACATAATTATATATATTTTTACTTATTTTGCTTAAAATGCATATTTTTTTGCTTTTTTCTTAGTTTTTCTTAAAAAATCACTTTCAATTATATATTATATTTGACGAATTTAAATTTGCTGTATATTAAAAAATATTTGGTTTTTAATCATTTAAATTATGTAATTTTTTATCAATACAATTGCTAAACTACAGGAATTAAATCCATTTTTAACACAAGTAAATTTAGTTGACGTTGCTATGAAAAATTAATACATTCTTCATAAACTCGATATTATTATTCAAAAAAATTATGGTTAAAATTTTTTGGGTTTTACCTCAACATATTGCGATTCAAAATCAGATAATCAATACACAACAAATGTATTATTATCGTTTAAATAGCACTAATGAAAACTGGTGCATCCCTTGTGTCCGTAAAATTTTTCAATAAAAATGTTTTCTTCTTCTTCTTCCTGTAAAGAGACTAACTAAAGTAATATTCTACAGTAATTAATATAAAAATTAATTACGATTGTCATTATCTGACGGTTGCAAAACACTTTCTAACATGAAATTTGAAGAAACTTGCTTAACGGCGACTCAATCTCTAACCTACACTTGGTATCCAACTATTGTATGTGAATAAAGCGCATCATAAAACGTGATAATTACTTGTGAAAAAGAGATAGGATAAAGAAGAAAAAGCATTCTAGTTGAGAAATGAATTGTGCATTGGTATTAGTTATTTCTGTCTCTTCTGATCGAAACAATACTTGTGTGTACGTAGTGTGACCAAACTCCACTTTAGCTACAATCATCGCTGTGTCGACCGTGGCTCAACTGGTTAAGAGGTGAGATTACGATGCATAGCTTGATGCTAAGGTAGTGAGTTCAAATCACAGTACGACACCAAAAAATAAAAAAAAGTTTTTCATATAGAGCAAATTAACAATATAAAATACTTTGTTCAAGTGACACATAAATTAACCACTGACGAGTCCCAGGAGGGGGACGAAACTGCGGCAGTCTGGTGTATCCCTTGTGTCCGTAAAATTTTTCAATAAAAATGTTTTCTTCTTCTTCTTCCTGTAAAGAGACTAACTAAAGTAATATTCTACAGTAATTAATATAAAAATTAATTACGATTGTCATTATCTGACGGTTGCAAAACACTTTCTAACATGAAAACCGTCGACGTTGAGCAGTAATTTTTTATGTTAAAAATCTAAATTTAAAATTTTACGTTTGAAATTTTATTAAACTGAAATGTGCTTGCTTTGGAGGGACTAAATTGAAGTTTCTGTCCCTGGTTATTAAATATGGGGTCATATTAAATAAGATATGAAGCTCCATATTTTTTATTTTCTTCATTTCCCTGGTAAAATTTTTAATATGGAGTCTAGTATAACTAAATCTCATTTGATAAGTTCATATGTATAAATACATTAAAATTGGTCCAAAAAATGGTTCATCTAAAGGGTGTTTTTAAATTGACATGAAATTTACTTAATTTTTATATGACTTTTTAAGTGAAAAAAATGTAATTTCAGTCATTAAAAAAAAAAAAAAACAAACCACAAATAAACTTTAGTCAATTTTTTACTACATTTGTTTTTAATTTTTATTATAATTTGTGGATCATTTTATCAACACTCACAAAAAAAAAAACAATATTTAATGTTGCCTAAAATATTCGGGTGATTTTACCTATTCCTAAGGCAACATAGAGTTTGCTATGTTTTACAGCAATATTGCCATACAAAATAGGTATTTCTATTTGACTTTTATGTTTGAAAAATCACCTATAATTTTTGTTAAAATTTGCCAATATAGCTTAAATATAAGGTATTTTTATTTTAAAAAGCTCCCCTAATAATGCAGTTTTAAAGTTTATTAAATCTTCATTTATTATTTATTTATTTATTTAATTTATTTAATAAAGAATGTAAAAAAAAATAAATGTTTAGTTCGCAAATGATTTTATTATGCTAATTACAGATATTATATTCGTACCTACATTATACAACCTAACATTAATTTATTAATTGACCACTTTCAGGAATGTGTTGATAGATCTATTTCGGGAGTTTTGTAGGTTCCCATCATCAGAACACGTTTTGAAAAAAGTAACAATCCCATGCAAAACATCAAACATTCATATAAACTAGCTTTCTCAGTAAATGAGAACTAATATATGAGTTCGAAGTTAAAGATTATCACCATTGATCAAAAATAAATTGAAAACTTGTTTGTTATGTGCAAGGTCTACCTTTGGTAGATATTCAATACACGTTTCTCATGTAGTGAGAAAACTAGTTTATATGAATGTTTGATGTTCTTTCAAAACGTGTTCTGATGATGGGAACCTAGAAAATTTCCGAAATAGATCTATCAACACATTCCTGAAAGTGGTCAATTAATAAATTTTAAAACAAAAACTCTATAGATTATTTGTTAGGACAATATCCTAATAAAGAATTATAGAGTATAGCCTCGAACTTGAATAATTTTAATTTTCATTGCACAATTAAAGGTCGAAAAAACATAATTTTTATTTTTAATAAAAATTATATCAAACTTGTTAAAATTATTGTTTCTTTCATAACCGTTGCAAATTTTGTCTTCCACCAGTGAATTAATAACTTTTTAGAACAATTCTCAGTTTCAGATTATTTTATTCATTTTGTTTTTTTTCTAAAAGTTTGCCTGCCAAATTTTAGAGTGTAAACGAGGGTGATTTGTAACTGGATTTAACGCGATTTTAAACCAGATTTCGTGGAAGTGTAAATTCATTATTAGGAAGAAATAATCTTCAAAGACATGTTTTCCCCCAACCCCAAGTAAATTTCGATGCCATTAGTTTTGTCCTCTCTATCCCATACGCTGGTATAAAACTGTTTTATAATTACAAAAATCGAATACGCTACTTACTTGCTTAGCATTAACAACGGCATCAAATGCATAATTTCCATCTGCCAATTCTCCCCAATCTAAAACAATAAGATTCACGTTTTTTCGTTCCAAATATGCATTAACTATTACATGGACACTTTCTATATCAGGATCCTCCAAATATCCATGTAAATAAAAAACAGTTTTAAGCGATTTATCGAATTTCGAGTCCTCAATAATTGATTTGAAGTCATCAATGTTGTAGATTGCCATATCAGCATATGTGGGCCTATGAGTTACAATTGGAATGGTAAATAATATGATTTAATACTATAAAATTTATATAATTACCCATAGTAATGAATTAGTTTCGCACATGTTAAGTCTGCTTTCGATTTAGCCAAGCCCAGAAATAACCCTAAAATAGTTTTTTAATAAATGGTAACGAAATGTTATAAAACTACGTACGTACTTTTCAGTTACAGTCACATCGCTTATAGTCGGTCCATTTATAGTCGGTCCATTTGTCACCTAAAAATTTCATACAAAATTTGTACGATATAATCACATTTGACATATATGTCACGTTAACAAAAAGATTACAAAAAGTTAAATTATATGCATATTATTCAAGTTATAGTCAAATACAAAAAATTTCCAAAAATACTTCTGAAATCTTAAGTTCTAAACTATTTAAATTTTCAGATTCTTAAATGGAAATCGAAATCAGAAGATTGAGCTAAACTTTTTTGTTATTTCAACTTTTCCACCCGTTATAATACTAACTAAATTTTGTATACACTGAGAGAATTCTCTGCATGTTATTAATGAATTTTTGCATAGAAGCAATACTTTAACTCGTACTTTAACTCGTTCATTAAACTAATGCAAGTATTCATTTATAAAAAGCTTAATTTACTCATTGAAGAAGTTGGATTAACAACAAGATTTTCATTAATTTTAAGAAACTTTTCGTTCACTTTATGAAGAAAAGTTTCATAGTTTACAGAAAATTTTCATTATTTTTCGTCCACTAAGATTCTCTCTGTGTAGTCACCTTAATTGATTGATGACTATATCCGAAGTCGTTTATATTTCAGTGTAGAAACGGTAATGACATGACATTACTTTTCTCACTACCAGAAATGATCAAAAATAATAAGGGCATAATAATTAGTTCATTTTCCCATTATTTCAATACAAAAAAATAATATGTTACAAATATGTAGTTGTTTTTTTATCATTATTTGAAATAAGAAGTAATGATCTAAAAATTTTTTGCAAATCAATTTTTAGACTCAGTATTTTTTCACTTCTAGTAAGTACATATATAACCACTTATTATTTGTGCAAGCAAGACATTTATGTTTTTATCTATCACGTATAACATATCGATTTAGCTCAGATGGTAGAGCGCTTCACTGACAACCTGGAGACCCAGGTTCGAATCCCGTCTGGGCACATTTTATTAAAAAAAAATGTTCAATAAAGAAATATTTTTTTATTAAATTTAGTTTTTTTTTAAATTTATAGAAAACAAACTTTGTTTGATTTCAAGGCTGTTTCTATTTAATTTAATGTTGTTTCTACTAGTGCGGAGTTTGAATGCAACTAAGGTATGTGACTATAAGCGAAAAGTGCGTATAAATGAATATATTAGTGTTTTTTTTTCAAAAAAAAAAGTTTCGAACAAAAAAAATTTTAAAACAGTTTAAGGTCAATCGGACAATGTTAACCTGTGCCACTCCGATGTCAAATAGCATATGAAAATTTTACTAAAAAGAAATATCTTCAACGTGCTCATTCTTTATGAATCTTTAGTCATGAACATTAGAGTTTGTTGTTCGGTTTTAACCGAAACCGCGGTTTTTCAAGTCTCAAAAACGAATCCGAAAACCGGTAAAAATCAATCGGGTTTCAATAACTACTTTAACCAATAACAAATTAACATTTTTACTAGTGTTTAGAGATGCCCCTAAACTAATGCACATTAGTATACCTTTATATTAATGAACGCCACTAAATAATATTCTGTATTCCTTCCCATTTTTAATCCCTTCGTTTACTAAAACTAAAATTATAGGGAATTTACACTGTAAAATTAATCTACTAAAAATATGATTAACTAGTTTACTGTTTACAAATAATCGAAGATTTCATTAATTGCGATTACAATTAAAAAATATGCCGTCAATCACGATTATCGAAAAATTGCAGTATTTTTAATTTAAAGCAATTTTTTCAAATTATTTTCAAAAAAAACTAAATTCAGTATTTTGGATTAATATTCGATTTTTTAAGTTTCCCTGCGAGAAACATGATTTTAAGCGTCGACACTAGGGCGGAATTTGATTTCCACTAAAAATGGCGTATTTTTCCTATATTCTAGAAATTTTTTAAAAATTATCTCAGAATTTTTTGTTATTATTTTTTTTCCATATATCAATTTTTTCCTCAATTTCACATCACAAAACTATTGGACCTAGTGATACAACAATCCAAACATTAATTAATGGAAAGTGTTGTTTGTTTTATATATTGGAAATTAGATATTTTTTAATATTTTATTTAATGAAAAAAAAAAAAAATAAATATAACAATAAAAATATTTTAAACTTATTTATACACGCATTTTTTATTTTTTTGCAGCTTTTTGAGAAGTTGGCAAAATAACTTCACAAAACAACTATTACTAAAATACAATATTTTTGGTTAGTTACTTTTTTTCAATGACTGTCAAAAATAGTTATTTTACATTTCCCCACAGTAAAATGACTACAGATACAGCTAAATGACTATTACAGTTTATTTACTACACGAATGACTGACATCTAGTTACAGGAAGAAATTTCTGAGTGTATAAAATTATATTCTTCTAATTTTTTTAATACGATGCCATTTATAATTACATTTTATTACATAGCGCCCAACTTCGGTGTTCCCATAGCAATTAACCACACCGAAGTAAAATAATGAATTACGACCATGAACCAAAAAGTTTCAATAAGTTCGCCAACTCTCCATCAGGTGGACAACTGTTCTAAGACTTGCCATCTAGCGCAATTACAGTGTTGCCATATCTTTCCCCACCTTTCATCTCTCCACTATCCCCTTTCCAAAGAAAGCAACACATTAATAAATAGGAAGAATTTCCTGGGTGTTGCTTCTCTTAAAAAAAAATAATAAAAAATATGTAAGAATACATGTATAATTAGATATGACACAAATCAAAATTATATAAAATATCATATACTGTAGTATTAAAAAAATGTATTTTATTTTGGATAAAACGATATCTTGACCTATTCATAGTTATATGCAAAGATATATCGTCCCAACCACAGATCTTCTTTTATATAAACTATATATTGCTGCATTTAAAGTCTGATAGCTGTATATTGGTCTGTCCCGAATTTAAAAAAATTGCGAATTTCGCCACGTACTCAAATTATTGAGCATGAAAACCAAACATTTGTTTTAGTTTAGTTATAAATAGTTGCTAATAGCGGTCTTCGTAGTGTGTTTTTAACATTTTTGGACAAAGTAGAGCTTAAAAATTTAGCAATGCTGAGCATATCATAGGAAAAACATTTATAAAATTTCCATAGATTATTTTTTTTCAACAAATTATTATTTTTAATTTTTTTTATTTTCCATTTTTTAAATTTTCCACTTTCGGAACACCCTAATGTGTATTAAAATTTAATAAATGTTGTTCGGTCAGAATAGCACCTAATTTATATCACTTTGTTTTGTTTTATATTTGTCAATTTATTCTTTTATCCATCTGATAAAAGTACCTATTTATATTGTATATATTCAATTACCTTTTATTTTAGATCACTAATTCTTGTTTCTTGCTTTGTCAAATTATTAACGGTAAATTAATGTAAACTCTTGCTTATTTTATAATTTAGTTTTAACAAACTATTGTACAGTCTAGTATTCGATTAGCAATAAACCTATTAAGAACAAAACTCGCAAGTCTTTCTTTTAACATTTAGTACAAATTTGCCAGACTAAAACTCGATCTAATTATATTTAGATGTATCATATACAATTATATCTGGTCAAAATCCGGATACAAACATATCTGCTTTTTACACAGAGAGAAAAAAATAGTTAAGTCAAATATTTTTTATATTTGATTTAAAAATATTATGTGATTGAAAAACATTTATAAAATAAATATAAATGTACTTAAAATAAATAAAGTGTCCCAGTAAAAAAATTTCGTGTTTTTAGAAGCAGGATAAAACAAATGAGCTGATGTTAGTGCTTACAATTACATAATATTGAGAAGCAGCAAAAGAAACGAATAATTTTCGCATAAAAATAAACAAACAAAAATGTTGAGCTTACTGTTTACCCTAACCAGGATGCAGGTTATAAGCAGCTTACCCTAATCCCTTACAAGGATGCAGGTTGTAATGCAGAAAGTTTCATATCGTGTATTATAAACGATCTGTACCAATTTTCCCGAGTGATTTCCGATTGTGTTTGCTGTTTTCGAGTATGTAATAAAAAATAATTAGTCATTTAACAGTTTCTGAAGAGCTAGCTCGTGGAGCGGTAAAAAAAAATGATTATATTATATGTCCAAAATGTTAACAACAAAAAATTAATGTCTGTAGAATTTTACGTTAAATAAATTATGTCTGGTATATTAATGTTATGATTTTTAATTGTAATAATATAGACATAAAAAATATGATTTTACTGCAAGCCATGAAATCACAGCTTTTTATAAGCGCTAAAATCAGCGCTTATTTTGCCCAAACGTAATGCTTCCAAGTGGGAATTCGCCATATAAAAATCATAGCATATGTAAGCAGGTTTGTGAGGGATTCTTTTTGACTTACTCCCTTACAAACCTGCTTGTATGTTAGCAGAGTTTTTTACTGGGGTGTATTACTTGTTTTGTGTTTAATTAAGCTAATTAGACCTATCTTCTTTTAGTGTAATTAAAAATGCATTTAAATTCCAATTTTCTCCGACGTTTCGTAGATTTTTTGTCTACTTTTTCAAGGAGTTGTCTATTTAATAAAATAAAACATTAATTATTACAATATTCCTACATCAAAACAATTTTCAACTTACAATGTTAACGTTTTTCACATTAAACTAAAATATTTTTACATTTAACATAAAAACAAAAACACAGATTTTACATTTAAACACATCTTAGCTTAGTATCACAGTCTATTTCGATAGTATATCTCTTCTTTTCTATGCTCTCCTTGTCTATTATTTTTACATTGTTAAAATCAGCTGAGTGACCTGTTTCCAATATATGTTGTGATAATGCCGTTGTCTCTTTTCCTCTATTTATATTCATTTTGTGTTCTGTCATTCTTGTTTCCAAAGTTCTTTTTGTTGTGCCTATGTATATTAGCTCGAGTTATAGTAACAACTGCAAATACAACAACAACAACAGATACACCAAAGAAACCACCCAGATTAAATAACTGCATCAACATATAAAAAGACAACTGAAACCAAAACAACAACAACAACAGATGAAGTAAATTAAGTTAGCCACATAAATAAAATAGCCATATCGGCATATATTTTTGTCATTAAAAATAAAATAATTAAAACCTTTTTTTATAAACAAATTGCGAAACCATTTATTGAACACAATTTACGTAAACACTTTTGTATTTAGGTAATTGCAAAATCATTAAAAATAAAATTATTAAAAACTGAACAACAGTGTGTTATTTTTTTAAACCAAATAAATTCACATAGTTAACTGGCGCAGTCGGTAGTTCCTGTAGTTCCTGTATAAAGAATAAAAGCAACGGATTATTGCAATACATCGAAGTGACGGATCATCACTAAGGAACATCTTTACGAAGGTTAATCGTAAAAAGCGGAACAAAAGAACCATAAAACAACAATGCAGATTACAATTATTATTGTGTAAGTCGAATATTGAATATAAATAAATTAAAATATAAGTGAAAATCTAATACGAAAACAAATATAAAAAAAAAGAAACAAATAAATAATAAAAAGATAATTAATTAATCAAAAATTGATATATACTAGTTCATAATTACATACACCTCGACGAATATAAAATAGTTTACCTTTCCGAAGATTAATTATTTTATATATACGAAATAAACAAATTCATATATTTTTAAAGACCAGCGATTCTCAAGGGACCCTCCTGTAAATCTCTTTAAATATATGTTTTGTTTAAACACAAGTAAAACACTATATGCCTAAATTTCGTCCCTACTTTATTCCAAAAAGAACACTTACTCCTATCCCAGAATCTGAAATTGATATGAGTGTAAATCAAGATAATCAAAGTAATACTACAATGAATTTCACAAATAATTCATCTTCGACAGTAAAAAATATTCTGGAATCTTTAATGATCCCAGATGCTGTCAAAGATCTTCCGAAATTTGACGGAAATGCTAGATTGTTATACGATTTTATAAATAATGTGGAGGAAATTCTTTCGATATTGTCCCCCATCGATGGCACTCCGTTTGCCAAAATGATCTTAAGATCCATACGTAACAAAATCGAAGGAGAAGCAAACGAAATATTGAACATGTACAGCACAGATTTGAGCTGGCAGAGCAATAAGACTAATCTTATATTACATTACTCTGATAAGAGGAATGAGACCTCATTAATTCGAGATTTACATCTCCTAAAACAGAATAATAAGACATTAGAAGAATTTTATAGCTCAGTGGTGGAAATTCAGGCTACAATAAATAATCATTTAATGATTCATGAAGTAGACCCCAATATAATCACAGCTAAGAAGGATTTGTTTGCCAAAATGTGCCTCAACACATTTTTGTCCGGTCTTAAAGAACCACTAGGTTCCTCTATTAGGGCTATGAAACCGGAAAGATTGCCAACAGCTTTTTCATACTGTATTACTGAGCAGAACATGTTCTATATACGACAAGAGAGTAGAAACCTAGTAAAAAGGCAAGAAACCCATAGAATTTATAATCCACAACAGTTATATCCTCATTATCAAAAACCATTTACCCCAAGATTTCAACCAACAAACAATTACAGACCACAGCAAAACATGAATTATAGTCCTCCCATTTATCAAAATAGAACACAATTAAAACCCAATCAGTCATTTACTAGACCCCAAATAGCATACAATTTTAATACACCAACACCTAGACAACCATACTATCCCACAACCACAAATAACCAAAACCAATCCAACAATTTCAAACAACCACAAATAAACACTAACACAAACTATCAGATACCGGAACCCATGGACACTAGCTCAGGTTACACTCACCTTAGAAACAATAGTGGACAAACACGAAGACTTCCAAGGGAAGTTCACCATTTTGACCACAATTTTGGAAATCCTCATGATACTGACCAGAACCCCTTAAATTGTCATGATAATTATCATAACTCTCGGAATTTCGACAATTATTATAACCCTGAGGACTATGATGTCCCAAACTATGTGCCTGATATGGACAATTACAACGAAATTGAAGACGTAGAAAATTTTCAATTATATGCCTCCAAAACCCAACCGGATACTTAGATATCAACAAACATGGTAGTAACCTCCCTTACATAAACATTTCGTCCCCATTTGGACATCCACTCCGTTTTCTAATAGATACAGGTGCATCGGCATCTTTTATTAATCCAGAATACACCAAACAATTGGATATAATGGAATGTACACCAATAATGATAAATACCGTGTTAAACAAACACCGATTAGATACAAAGGTTAATATTCCTACGTTCATAGAATTTCGAGAAAACGGAAACATGGAATTTTATATTTTCAAATTCCACAATTATTTTGACGGTCTTATTGGATTCGATATACTTACCGAATTAAAGGCGAAAATAGACCTCGAAAAGAGGCAATTAATCACAGGTAATTCCTGTATCCCCTTGTCCTTTAAACCAAACTTAACTTCGGGTAAATTTCTAATAGCACCAAAAACTAAAGCTGTTATTAAAATCCCTGTGGATTTGGAAAACGGCGATTTCATAATCCCCACTATCACAATTAACCCCGAGGTAACTATTTCTCCAGGCATGTACAAGGCAGAGAACTGGTACAGCTTTGTTGAGGTGAATAATAAATCAGTTACTGATAAAATTATTCTAATCGAAAGTCCAATTAAAGTGGATCCAATCACGGATTCATACTACAGGGAAATTAACAATATTAACCTCGAAAGTCCTCCTGAATACGAAAACCCTGGATTATTGGAAAATCTTAGAATTGACCACTTAAATTCAGAGGAACGAAAGGTTATCACAAATTTGTGTAGGGAATTCAAGGATGTTTTCTTCCAAGAGAACCAATCTCTTACCTTCACCAATAAAATTAAACACGACATCATTACAAGGGATGACATTCCCATCTATACGAAATCGTATAGGTACCCCTTTGTCCATAGGACTGAGGTACAAAGGCAGATTTCAGATATGCTAAGCCAGGGCATCATACGGGAAAGCTACTCACCCTGGAGTGCACCAGTATGGATAGTCCCGAAAAAAGCAGACGCTAGCGGGAAAAGAAAATGGCGTCTGGTTATCGATTATAGGAAACTAAACGAGGAAACAATCTCGGATAGGTACCCTATACCGAACATAAATGAGATATTAGACAAACTCGGTAAATGCATGTATTTTACCACGCTGGATTTGGCCAGTGGATTCCATCAAATAGAGATGAATCCAAGGGACGTTTCTAAAATCGCATTTACAGTAGAGAATGGACACTACGAGTTTGTAAGAATGCCTTTCGGGCTTAAAAACGCCCCATCGACATTTCAGAGAGTAATGGATTGCGTCCTTAAAGATTTGATTTGATTATTGTGTATTCCACCTCACTCCAAAAACATGCGGAGAACCTAGGGAAAGTCTTTGGAGCCCTCAGGGGGGCCAACTTCAAAATACAACTAGATAAATCGGAATTCTTGCACAAAGAGTGTGCATTTTTAGGTCTGTTATAATTGACGACAAATACAAGAAAACTTTTGAAGTTTGTAAAAGCCTCCTAACTAACGACCCAATCTTACAGTACCCAGATTTCTCAAAACCATTTAACCTTACGACAGACGCAAGTAATTTTGCGATAGGAGCCATCCTGTCACAGGGGCCCATAGGGAACGATAAACCAATTTGCTACGCAAGTCGCACACTCACGACATCGGAGATAAATTACTCCACAATAGAAAAGGAACTCTTAGCCATAGTTTGGGCTACCAAATACTTTCGGCCATACTTATTTGGTCACCGTTTCAGAATTATAACCGACCATATACCCCTCACGTGGATTATGAGCCTTAAAGAGCCAAATTCAAAACTAATTAGATGGAGGTTGAAATTGGAAGAATATGATTACGAAATTATTTACAAAAAAGGGAAGCTGAATACAAACGCAGATGCCCTTAGTCGAATAAGAATTGACCCTCTGGAGACTCTAAATATGAATACATTTATACATTATCTAACCAGACCACTTCGGGTATTACCATTCACTCTGCAGAAGAAAACTGCGATGATGGTATACCCATTTTAGAGAAACCAATAAACGACTTTAATTTGCAAACCTTATTTTTTAAGGGAAACTCTAGTCCTAGCACAAAATTCGAAGTAATTTTCAAAAACAAACATAGAAAAACCTTCACATACCCCGATTATACAGAGGAAATTATAACGGACATTTTGAAAAAGCATCTTGCCCCCAATAAGACCACGGCAATTTTCACAGATGACGAATCTTTTCGTGTAATTCAGAATGTGTACGCAAAACATTTCGCACAAAGCAAAATTTTCCGTTTAGTTAGATGTACTGAAATGGTAGAAGACATAAGGGCAAACGATAGTCAGGATAAAATCATTCAGACATCCTCCAAAAACTCAATTTGAGAAACCCCCAACACCTACTAAACCATTAGACATAGTACATATAGACATTTATACAATTAGCGGAAGAAATATTTTAACGATTATAGATAAATTTTCCAAATTTGCTGCCGCCTACACTTTAACAGCGAGGATGAGCCTTTGCGTAATTAAAGCTTTAAAACATTTTTTAAGCCTACACGGCATCCCTAATGAAATCGTTTGTGACCAGGGAACAGAATTCAATTCAAACCTATTTAAAGCTTTTTGCAAACAATATCAAATTGACTTGCATTTTACATCCTTCCAACAGTCAAGCAGCAATGCCCCTGTAGAAAGACTTCATTCAACGTTAACTGAAACATACAGACTAATAGTGGAAAAGGCCAAGAATAAAAAGTTAGAAATGGATCACGATGATATTCTAACGGAAGCGATCATAACATACAATAATGGAATCCACTCTTCCACGAAGTTAACACCTTTTGAACTTTTCTACGGAAGAACCTATAAATTTGACCGACAGATTATATTCAACGATGAACACGAATACCTCTAAAAAATTAATCAATTTCAAACTCAACTTTATAAATCTATTAGGGATAAATTGGAGACCGACACAGATAAACGCATTGAGAAACTTAACACAGACAGACAGGAACCAATAAGCTATGAGGAGAACGACTATATTTACAGAAAAGAATGTAGAAGAAACAAACTTACACCAAGATTTTCTAAGCATAAAATAAAACAGAACAACAAATCAACATTATTAATTACACAAAACAAAAAACTACACAAATCTAAAATAAGAAAAAAAACGATTTTGAACCCAAATTAATTATACAATGTCCATTTCAGATTAATAACCACAATACATGCACAAACACTAAACATACAAAACTTAAGCGACACACAAGGTTTACTACAAATAAAATTAGGTACAGCCAAAACAATAACAGACTACACCAACCTTATGCATATCATAAGACTTGATTCATATAGTAACAATGTTGTGAAAATCGAAGAATCGTTAAAACATTTCACACTTTCACACTATAACAAGGGTTCTCTCGAAGTAACAAAATATAAGCTGACAGATCTCAAGAATAAGTTGAATTCAATAACACCTAGATATCGGAACAAAAAAGGATTATTTGATGGTATAGGTTCAGCAATAAAATTCATTACGGGAAATATGGACAGCAACGATGCCTCTCACATTAATGAAATAATATCCAACTTGACATCAGGGGTACAAACCGAAATGAGTAGACAAAGTGTGCTCAACACCAAAAATTTTGAGAGAATAGAGAACATTACAAATCATATAAATAGGGAACAGGATATTATAGTTCGGTCATTACAACACTCACAAAACGACATTATCTCTAATTCCAAACTTATTAACGACATTCAGTACTTGGATCAGATCAATTATCATATCGGTTTATTGTCGAATCATATTGCAAGCATTTCCGAAGCAATGATTTTATCTAGATTTAACATCATACCAAAAATGATTTTAAATATAGAAGAACTAAACGAAATCGAGAACAATTTGAAAAATCAATCTATTAAAATCGATACTATAGAACATTTGTACGCACTCTTGGAGTTACAAGCCTACTATAATAACACAAATATCATTTTCAATATTCTTATTCCTCACATCCCTCACGATCAATACATAATTTCCCACACAATCCCCGTACCTATTAATAAAACAAAAGAAATAATAATAAAACCATATATAATCTATAACAATGAAAAAATTTAATATTTCGATAAATTATGCAAAAAAAATTGAAAACCTGTATTACTGCAAAGAAAGTCCACAACAGGAAACAATAGAAAAATCTTCATGCTTTGGGAAAATCATAAATAATCAGGAAGCCAACTGTAACCTCAACGATGTAGGACATTTAACGAAAGTTTCACAACCCGAACAAGGACTTGTGTTAATAAGAAATCTGCCACCACAAATAGACATCATGCGACGCGAAAAGACATGTTATTGAGGGAAACTTATTAATACATTTCAAAACCTGTGATCTTATCATCAACGAAATTACCTACAAAGATAACCCAAACACATATTGGGACGAATTTATTCTAAACCCATCCACACAAGTAAGCATAAAACCTCTGTCCACAATAGAAAGCTTGAGTATACCCAAACTTAAAGAGTACCATTTAAAAAATAAACTGGCCATTGAAGTCTTATCGAATAATACAGAACTACACAGACACATAAACTACGGCTTCCTAGTAGCAGTAATTGGTGTAATAATCATCATTGTCATAAACAAGCGGAAAACTAAATTTACTGTAAACGAACTTCCCACCACTAATATAATCGCTCCTGACCATCAATACTTTTGGCCATCGCTCCATACTAAAGGGGGAGGAGTTATAGTAACAACTGCAAATACAACAACAACAACAGATACACCAAAGAAACCACCCAGATTAAATAACTGCATCAACATATAAAAAGACAACTGAAACCAAAAAACCAACAACAACAGATGAAGTAAATTAAGTTAGCCACATAAATAAAATAGCCATATCGGCATATATTTTTGTCATTAAAAATAAAATAATTAAAACCTTTTTTTATAAGCAAATTGCGAAACCATTTATTGAACACAATTTACGTTAACACTTTTGTATTTAGGTAATTGCAAAATCATTAAAAATAAAATTATTAAAAACTTAAATGTAAGCACTTTTGTATTTAGGTAATAAGTTTCATTTTAAAAAGAAAATAAAGAATAAAATTGAAGTAATTTGACAACAGAAGTGAACAGTGTGTTATTTTTTTAAACCAAATAAATTCACATAGTTAACTCTCGCAATTATGATTGTCATTTCCCTTACATTTAATTTCGTAAACAACATTATTTTGTTGTTGTTTGTCAATAGGCGCCTTAATCTTAGAAAATATTGCACTTGTTGTTTTGTTGGCTTTGTAAGCAAAACATATGTTTTCTGACTCTATGGTTGCCCTCATATATTTGCTGTCAGTTAACCCGGGAATGTATTCTACACCGTAAAATTTTTTCTCAACATTATCAGGGTTATTACCTTGTTGATAATTGTTAGTATTGTGTTTCATTTGTTTGATTGTGTTTTCTATTAAATTATGGATAAGTTTATAAGGAAAACTATTGTTTTTAAGTATTTTCGTAATTAATTCTTTGTTTTTGATGTGAAATTGTTCATCGCTAATTTTAAGTACTCTATGTATAAAACTTTTTTTTTGTATTATTATATTTTGTAAATACATGGTAAGTGCATAATACCCAACAACGTTTATGTACCGCTCACTGTACGGTATTTACGGAATCCAACTCTGTTTACACACCGTTATCTGGATCCGTATACGGACTCGAAAACGTATTATAAGGAACACCGAAACTGATTCGAATCCATTTCAAATAATTTTATTTTGAGAATTATTTTTTATCTTTTTTATAATTATATTTATTAAAACTTAAATTCACACTATATTTACATCCGGTTAATTTCACAAATCTGGTCAGAGCATCAATGTTCAATTATGGCCCATAATAAATTCTTATATCTGAATATAAAAGAAACATTTAATTAGTGGTTATATTCACAATGGGGTTTTTGCACACGATGCAAATTGGCTCTTTTTTTATCAAAACAACCGGAGACAGCCAATTGCAGCAATCCACTTACAGAAACCATCGTAAACAAATTATTAAATTACATAAACACTTACATGATTGAGATTTCAAGTCCATTTGGCCATTGTGTCCCGTATTTAATTAATTAAATAAATATATTTTTCCAGAAAAACTCATGAAAAATAAAAAAAGAAGACACAGTTAGTTCTAACGGATGAAAAACGAAAAATTCCGTGTTTATCGGCACGGAAGTGGATACACAAAAACGTAGTTAAAACGTATATTTTCGATCCGTTATTGTTCCGTATACGTACCAGCTTTGACGGACGGTTAAAGTGGCGTAAAATGCGGATTCATGATTTTTGGGTATTAATGTCTTATATATAAGACATTAATACAATAATATGTAATACTTTTTAAGGATATTAATTGTTAAATATATTGTTTAATAATTTGTGTATTTATTGTTAATTTTAGGGAATTATCCTTGCATACGAATTAACTGATCAATTAACTTGATTGTACTATCTATCATGGGCAATAACCATCGTTCTGGGAAACAAAATTTGCAGAGATCTTGGAGCAGTCTGGGGTGCCATGGTAATTTTACTTCGTGGAAGTAATGTACATTGTACATAGTTTAAAAATACTTTATTCATTATTTTATTAGTATATTTAAGTAATTAATATTAACTTTTTAATAAAAAAAGTTATTGAAAAAATAAATTCTTTTATTTTCAACAATAAAACACAAGTGGAATGGAATACTAGAAAAGCACGAATTAGCATACTAAATTTAACTATTTTTCAACTTAAATTGAGTATTGTTCTATTAAAAACTAAAAATGAAAAAATGTTAAAATTAATTATAAAATATTTAAAATAAGTAAAGACATACTTTGTTGTAAATCATTTTCATTTATGTTTCTACTTGATTTTAATATTTTTTTTCTTAGTGCATATGAATATATTTGTACATATAAATGAACTTTTTTAACCGGGCAGAGACATTCAATTGTTAAAAAATATCTAATTAAAATAAGTTACTTTTTATTAACTTTTTTTTAATGTTACAAGAAAACCCGAAAAATAACCGGAACTGTGGTTTTAAATTTTTTCGATTTTTAGCAAACTCTAATGAAGACGGAAATATGCGGATTTGGCATAATTTTTGGGCATTAACCCATTTAAGTAAAAATTAAGTTGCAATAACCTAAAAAGGTTATTTAGAAACTTTAACATGTTCGTAATCTGCATATAAAATCTAATTATGATATTAAAATTGTTAAATTAAAAAATATTTTGTATATTTCCTTTAAAATATCTGAAATTTTGGGTCCCGTGTTGCACGGGTTAACATTGTCCGTTTTGACTAAAATTTTCAGGGTTGAAGTTTTATACCAAGTATGATATGATATGATTATTCCGACCCGCATATATCGAAAATCTCAAAACAGTGAAAAAACCCTAGTATGCATATGTACGATTATTATAAATTGAATGATTTCTGAGGGACGATTATGTTTGGTTATATGAAGTGATACAAAATTTTACTTTACCGATTTAAAAGCAATGATAACAAACGAACTATTTTTTTTTTAATATTATAACTTCACAGCATATATTGAGAATAGCCGTTAAATTAGATTTTTTGTCTGCAATTACATAAATATTTGATCTATTGTTTTGATTAAAATTGCTGTGTGGCATTTTATGACCAACAAATCATAAAAAAAATTACATATTTATAAAACATTTATAATAAGTTTAATTAAATTCACAAAACAACTTACTTGATTTATTTTTAACAGCTTTCATGACTAACTAGTTGATGACTTCAGATAGCTTTTTATTGGTTTAATTTTAGTAACCCGTTTTCAATAACTAAATTGGCTAATTTTTGTTAATAAGCGATAAGCTTATCGCAAAAAGAGATATAAGTACAAGGGATGTTTTTAAAGTTTTAACCTAGAAGTGATAATAGCGTTAACAAATAAAGGCAACCATGATGAAGTTTATAACCCAATTTACACGCCGATTTTTATGAAACTCGAATATGTTATAGAGAATAGACATGTAAGGTTACTGTGTTTTTTATGTAAGTAAAAATGTATTTTAAGAGTGAAAATGTGCCACAAATTTACCCTCTTTTGGTTGTTTTAATATTTTAAAATGTCGTTTAAAATATAAAAATAAATTGGTTCCTTAGATTTCTAAACACTTTGTTAGAACTTCAAATTTTATTTTTTAAGTACACACAAAAACATTTTTGTCAATAAAATTTCAATTAAACTTTTGATTGTTGATTTCAAACTCACTTTCAATTAAAAGTTTAATAATATCTATTAAGTGTTTAATTGAATATTAATTTGGTGCACACAAAATATCCAGTTTTTATAACACATAATGACAACAAATGAAAAAAATTACAAAATTTAAAAAGATCCACAAAATTTAAAATAAATTGCCAAAATTGAAAAAATCGATTAAAATAAAAAAAATCGCTAATATTCAAAAATTCGCCAAAATTTGAAAAAATCTCTAAAATTTGAAAAAAAAAATCGGTAAAACTTAAATTTTCTTTTATAAATTTTGTAAATTTTTTACAATTTCGGCAATTTTTTGTTTTAAATTGTTCAGGGATGGCAGGCATAACCGTTAAAGTACCGTTAATGATTCAAAACGCCTTAGTTATATCGGGAAACGGTATTTTAAGGATAACGGTATTTCAATAATTTCAGTATCGGTATTTTAGGGCTAACGATAGTCAGCTGAATGCGTTTTGAATCATTAACGGTACTTTAACGGTTATGCCTGCCATCCCTGAACAATTTGAAACAAAAAATTGCCGAAATTGTAAAAAAAATCACCAAAATTTAATTAAATAGCCGAAATTTTAAAAATAAACCTCCAAAATAGTTAAAATCGTCAAAATTGATAACTAAAATACGGGTATCGGTAAGGGTATTTTAGGAAAAACTATATTTCAGTTATTTTGGTAACAGTTTTTAGCGTTAACGGCATTTTCCTTATTTCGGTAACGGTATTTTACCGGTAACGGTTTTTGAGTTATATGTGTAACGCTATTTTAAGGATAACGGTTTCTCAGTTATTTCGGTAACGGTATTTTAAGGGTAACGTTATTTTAGTTATTCAGGCAATGTCAATGCACAACGATATTTTTAGCCCCATTATGCCCGAATTCCAATGACTGGATAGTTTATGACGAAAATTTAGGAAATATATTTATTTACAGCTATTATTTGTTCTAAACTTGTCAGATTATTTCGGTTACGGCATTTTAAGGATAACGCTATTTCAATTATTTCGGTAACGGTATTTTAGCGATAACGGTATTTTATTTATTTCGGTAACGGTATTTTAAGGGTATTGTTATTGTAGTTATATCGGGGAAGGATAAGGATAACGGTATTTCAATAATTTCAGTATCGGTAGGCGTTTTGAATCAATTTTACAGATTTTTTTTTCAATTTTGCTTTATTTTGGGTATATTTTGTAATTTTTAAATTTTTTTTTAATATTAGCGACTTTTTTAGATTTTTCCCCAATTTCTGTAAATTTTTTGCAATTATAATTAAAGCTTAATAGTATCTGTCTAAAATTTGTTCGAATTTAAAAGCAATATTTGATTACATTTTTAATAGATATGATTAAAATCTTAATTGAAACTCAAATTTATAATATTTTAATTTAAACCCGATTTTAGTTTTTTCTGTCTAGTTGGCTATTATGATTTGACAAATATTTAAAAATGTACGTATAAAAAAAAAATTTTGTAGGGTATAATTTTTTTTTAATAAATATAGAAAAATGTTTACAGAGTTAAGAGATTTTTTTTTGATTAAAAAGTTGTTGGAATTCTTATAATTGTTTGAATTATTTTCGTTTTTTTATTAATTTTTTCGCAAAAAAATCGGTTTTTAGGAGAGGTGGGGGTAGATGTCGAAAAATATTAATAAGTTTACAGTTTTATTAGTTTTTTGTTTTTATATACATCGAGATTATTTTTATGTCATTTTTAATTTATAACGAGCTTTCAACCTCCGTATATTTACAAAAATAAAGCAAATCAAACATATTAGCTACTAGTAAGTTGATACTAGTATCTCGATCTGGCTAAAGATCTCATCAGAACCCGACGTTTTAATTTAATTTTAAAAAAATTTGATGCAACGGCAACTCTAGCAAAATAAAGGTTGAAACAATAATAGAAAAAAGTTCTGAAAAAAGGAGAGAAATAGTAAAAAAGTTCTTAAAAACTATAGAAATTTAAAAATATCGATCTATCATCTATTTATTGATCAAAATATTTTTTTAATCAAAATTATTTTTTACAGTTATATTAGTTTTTTGTTTTTATATACATCGAGATTATTTTTATGTTATTTTCAATTTATAACGAGCTTTCAACCTCCGTATATTTACAAAAATAAAGCAAATCAAACATATTAGCTAGGTTGATACTAGTATTTCGATCTGGCTAAAGATCTCATCAGAACCCGAAGTTTTAGAAAAGCTAGAGCCTATATAATAGGCAGAACTTTAACAAAAAACCTATTAATAATCAATGTTGCTCCATTCTTGTCTTCTTAGTAATCAACCACGTGGTTAGGTCTTTTCCTAACAAGCATCATGACGTTACTAAATTTTGAAGACCAAAAATGTTCTATTTATATAAAAAATTTTTAGTGTGTACTCTGGCTCAAGTAATATTTTTTACAGTTATATTAGTTTTTTGTTTTTATATACATCGAGATTATTTTTATGTTATTTTCAATTTATAACGAGCTTTCAACCTCCGTATATTTACAAAAATAAAGCAAATCAAACATATTAGCTAGGTTGATACTAGTATTTCGATCTGGCTAAAGATCTCATCAGAACCCGAAGTTTTAGAAAAGCTAGAGCCTATATAATAGGCAGAACTTTAACAAAAAACCTATTAATAATCAATGTTGCTCCATTCTTGTCTTCTTAGTAATCAACCACGTGGTTAGGTCTTTTCCTAACAAGCATCATGACGTTACTAAATTTTGAAGACCAAAAATGTTCTATTTATATAAAAAATTTTTAGTGTTGTTTTAAGTTCTGCCTATTATATAGGCTCTAGCTTTTCTAAAACTTCGGGTTCTGATGAGATCTTTAGCCAGATCGAAATACTAGTATCAACCTAGCTAATATGTTTGATTTGCTTTATTTTTGTAAATATACGGAGGTTGAAAGCTCGTTATAAATTGAAAAAAAAAAAAAAAAAAAAAAAAAAAAAAAAATTATTTTTGTTTTTTGCATACGTCAAACATATTTGGTTTTTATTCGGGATACTACCTCTATTTGTCAAGCTTCTATTTTATAAATATGGCGAATATCCCAGTAGAGTAGAAGCATTATTTGTCAAAACTAATTGGTTAATGGGTAATTGTGTTGCAATGTTTTGCTGAATATTTTGTTAAAGATAATTTCTACACATAGAAAATTTTAGTAATGAAAATGTTCAGTAAACTAATGTAACTTTTCTTCATAAAGGTAACGAAAAACTTTTAAAATTAATTAAAAACTTTTTTTGAAACTAGTTTTTTTATGAAACTTCTTCATTGCGTGAATGAAAATATTAATAATCATATATGATTATATATAGTAACACACTGCACTAAATTAAAATAATGACCATCGTGTTGTCATCTTTTTAGACATTTATATTGTATTTTATTTGTAAACCAACACTATCGAGTTATAATTACGTATTCAATTTTAAGATCCCGAGTAAAAATAATATTATATAATCTTATACAATGTGATCCAGTTTTGTAAAATTTAATATAGTTAAGTATGACATCATGTATAGTTAGATACAATTTTACTTACCACTGTAATTTGGCAGAATTAAATTAATATATGTATTGGATTAAACAAAACAATGTATTGCCCCATGTAAAAAGATATTTATTTATCTTATGTTGCGAAAAAGTGACGTTTTTGTTTTGAAATCCATAACATCGTTTTCAAAATTTAAATATCAAAATTTATTATTTTAAATGGACATCACAATTCAAAATATCAAAATCCAAAAGTTTTAGTTTGACATAAAAACTTTGATTGTTAAGCATAAAAAATTGTTAAAAAATGTAGTTGATGTTTTATATAAACGTACGTAATTTAATGTGTTTTTATACAGGTTCATCCGAGAAATGGGCCCATATTATGCGCGGCTCCAAGGGGGGATAGGGAAAATCGAAAAAAAAAATTAAAAGCAGAAAAAAAGGAAAATAAGCAAAAAAGGAAAAGAAGCGAAAAATGAAGAAAACGAGTAAAATAAAGTTGTTAAAAACAGTTTCCGAATTATTCGATAAAACGACTTTTTCTATTTTTTCGGATTCGAAAATCCATTTTTCGTCTCAAATAACTCGACATTGTGGAATAATTTTTAAGCTTAAAATTTCAGAGAAATAAGCTTTTTTTGGAATAATTTTAAAGCCTTCCATAAATTTTAAATACTTGCAAGTACAAAATCTTGAGAAGACAAATTTGCTTTGTTCTCTTTTCTGTTTTTCCCATTGTGTTTTTTTGGATTTTCCGATTTTGAGCTTTAAAACTTTTTCTTAAAATTGTTTACATTCTTATTATTTTCTAAATATTTTCTGACTTAAAATGTTTTTTTATTCATAACATATTAATTTTTCTTTTAAATTAGTTTTTTTCTTTTTTTTACTTCTCTGATAATAATTGTGAAGAATTTACAAGATTTGTCTTACAAAGAGGGTTTCCTACCAGGGCAACTATCAATTTCGATGAAAGGTTTGATCGATGAATCGTTAGATTTTTTTTGTGATTTTTATGTACAATTTATTTTTTAATTTTACATTTCCACATTTAATTCACATCGGTGGGTGTCCCGGTGGAAGACCATCAATGTTAGTAAAATATACTTTTACTACTTTAAGTCGTTCAAAATAAGTTTGGGCGAAAGGTCAAACAATATCGATATCTACTTTTAGTTTTTAATTTAAAATTTTTAATAATTTTTTTTGTTTGTATAAAAAATTTCAGATATCAGCAAAAACCGTAAAACCCGGATATTGGAACCGGCTTTAAATAAAAAAAAAACGAAACCGGCTTAAAAAAATAATTGTAAAATACTCAAAGAATTTTGTGTAAATCTGAGTTTTTAATATTAATTACACAATAAAAACTAACAAAGCTAGAACCTTCCAAAAATCAAACAAAGCTTTTTTTACTGAAAGGATTAAGAAGTAGAAAGTTTTTCGAACAGCCTTGATGAAACTTTGTATAGTAATTTAAGGGAAATTTATATATATATGTATGCACAGCGCATACTTTAGGGACACGCCCAAAATTGTCGCCGGAATATGCGGTGTATAGAAAAAATTGTCCTCATCTTATACGCTAGATGTAGGAAAAGGCGCGAAAACGTTGGGGACAGTCCCTAAAGTAAGCAAATGTCCCTAAACTATGCGGTGGAACGAATAAATGTCTCTAGACTATGCGCTGTGTATATATGTATATACTTTAGGGACACGCCCAAAATTGTCGCTGAAATATGCGGTGTATAGAATAAATTGTCCTCATCTCATACGCTAGATGTATGAAAAGGCGCGAAAACTTTGGAAACAGTCCCCAAAGTAAGCAAATGTCCATAAACTATGCGGGGGAACGAATAAATGTCTCTATATACGCTAGATGTATGAAAAGGCGCGAAAACTTTGGGGACAGTCACCAAAGTAAGCAAATGTCCATAAACTATGCGGGGGAACGAATAAATGTCTCTAGAGTATGCGCTGTGCATACATATATTTATATATATATATATGTATATATATATAAATATATGACTATGCGCTGTGCATACATATATATATATATATATATATATATGTATGCACAGCGCATAGTCCAAAAACATTTATTCGTTCCCCCGCATAGTTTAGGGACATTTCCTTACTTTGGGGACTGTCCCCAAAATTTTCGCGCCTTTTCATACATCTAGCGTTTAAGATGAGGACAATTTTTTCTATACACCGCATATTCCGGCGACAATTTTGGCCATGTCCCTAAAGTATGCGCTACGCATACATATATATATATATATATATATATGTATGCAAAGCGTATAGTTTAGAGACATTTATTCGTTCCCCCGCATAGTTTAGGGACATTTGCTTACTTTGGGGACTGTCCCCAAATTTTTCGCGCCTTTTCATACATCTAGCGTTTAAGAAGAGGACAATTTTTTCGATACTCCGCATATTTCGGGTACAATTTTGGCCATGTCCCTAAAGTATGCGCTACGCATACATATATATATATATATATATGTATGCACAGCGCATACTCTAGAGACATTTATTCGTTCCCCCGCATAGTTTAATTTAATTTATTTCAAAAAAACCAACCGAGCCCTTCGGGCCATATATAGTTGGTAGACCAACATTAACAATCAACTTCATTATGTCACTTAAAACTATAAAACCTTAAATATCCTATTTTCTAACAATATAAAACAGTTTATATATAGCAAGATTAACTTACAAAAATTTAAGAAAAAAGTTTAAAAGAATTATTAAAGAATAAAGAATATGGCATAAACTCACATGACAAAAAGTATTGCAGTTTAGAGAATTTTGAAAATTTTTGGGAATTTTTGAAAATTTTTGGGAATTTTTGAAAATTTTTGCACATCAAATATCATTTACAGAAGCATATTCTACAAGTTTACACTTGAATGTTTTTAAAGATAGATCAAAAGATCTAAGTGGTAAGGGTAAATGGTTCCAACACTTAGCTACACGAACATGAAATGATCGTTCATGAATAATATAATTTCTAATGGGATATAAAAGTTGAGGGTTTCTTTCAGTGTTCAAGAGTATAAAATGTCTATGTACATATTCAGGGCAATTAGAGAGCATGACTTTATGATAGAATAATAGCAATCGAATTCGAACAAAATTTTTAAAACTGCATCCCAAAAAATCAGAAATATGCCTCGAAACATGATCATATGGCTTCAATTTGTAAACAAAACGTATTATTTTATTAAACAGTAAATTACATTTATTGAAGTCATCGACACTACACCCAGAAAAAACTTCAATACAGTATAATAAGTTGGACATTAATAATGAATGTGCTATGCGTTTTCTAATAGAAAGTGGCAAATAAAGATTTAGGGCATATAATCTACGCAGGGTAAAATTTATTTTGGAACTTAACCAGGTTATATGTCGACCGAACTCTAGATTGTTATCTATTAAAACACCTAGACATCTCATAACTTCAACGAATTCAATAAGCTCGCCATTAATCGTAATAGATACATCCACTTCAGAGTTATGTGGTTTAAAAAGCATAGCTTTTGTCTTGGTAGAGTTTATATTCAAATTACAATTTAACATCCAGGCAGAAATATTAGATAAAAGCAAATTTATGTCATATTCGAAAACATCAATGAGCTGAAGATGGCCCGAAAAAAGAAGTTGTATATCATCCGCAAAGACAAAAGCATCACACTCAAAACCATGAAGTACGCTAAAAAAGTCGTTCATATATAACATAAATAGTAAAGGCCCTATAACTGAGCCCTGTGGTACTCCACTGGTTACACCTAAACACTCCAAATTCGAGTCATTACAATGAACAAACTGACGTCGTCCAGACAAATAAGAAAAAATTAATTTGCAAGAAGAATAAGAGAAACCGAAATAATTGCATAGCTTATTTATTAAGATCGCATGACTAATACTATCAAAGGCTTTAGACAAATCTAGAGATAACAACACTCCCACATTATCCTTATCCACAATACGTCTAATAGAGTCCGTGAGTCCAATTAAAAGCGAAGTCGTGCTATATCCTGTACGAAAACCTGATTGTAAAGAATTAAGCAAGTTATTCTCGTTCAAAAACATCATAACCTGATCCTTAATAACGTGCTCAACAGTTTTAGACAAGACAGGAACCAACGAAATTGGTCTAAACTCGTGACGAGAATCCTTCTTCTTAATAGGGATTACCTTAGCAATTTTCCAATCAGAAGGAAATTTGGAATTAGTAAAAATATTATTTATTAAATACAAAAGTTGCCTATGAATAAAAGGAAAAATTATTTTGATAAATTTTAGAGGTAAATCATCAGAACCGGAAGCATTAGACTTGATTTTGGAAAGAGCAATACGCATATCTTCAAAATCAATGTTACGAAATGAGAAACCGTCAACACAAAAATATAAATTTGAATCAAAGGGGTCGAATGAATCAACTGATCTGTTATGCGAAAACTCCATGTTTAACTCATCCGGATTCAAATCATCTACAGAGTCAACTGTATTTAAACACCCATTGGATTTTAACATCTTCCACATCCCGCTCGTATCAAGATTTTTAAATTTATTCGTATGAGCCATACGCTTAGCATTTCTAATCACTGTCTTGGATCGATTACGAGCTTTACAATAAGATCTCCAATTTTCTCGTGAGGGTACTCTGAGATATTCTTTAAATGCCAAATCTCTAAGTGACAGATGATAATTTATCAGTGGCGTATTAAACCAACTTTCATTAGCCGGTGCAATCCTAAATCTTTTTATAGGAACCAAAGAGTGTAAATGGTTTATACAAGCCATTAAGCTTGAAAGTTGGTTATCAATATTAGGATTATCATAGAAATTAGTAAAATCGAAATGAAGAACATGCTGTTGCAGCATATTTAAATCTAGATTATTATAATCCCTGAATTCAACAAATTCTTCATTCGATATCAAAGGTACACTAACACTGATATACAGGAATGAATGATGGGAAATAGCCGGACACTGCATTTGACCAGATATTTGAATTGAAACGGACGGACTTAAAATAAAAAAATCAAGCAAAGATGTAGATAGCCCAGAAGCATAATGAGTAGGCAGATTGTTATGATGATAAGTCAAACCTAAACGCTGACATGTCGAAAGTACAAGCTGTGAATTATTTATATTAAAAAGGTTCAAGTTAAAATCACCCATAACCACAATATTCTGGTATTTTACCAATAAATCTCCTAAACGATCCTCCATAACACTAATGTCACCATATGGAAGATAAACGACTCCTAATAACCATTTCGATCCTACACAACTAATCTCAATAAATATAGATTCATAAATTCCAAAATCCGTAGATTAAATACTATCCTGCATTTTAAATTATTCGAAACATATATCCCAACACCACCGGCCCTACGCCCTAAACTAGTGACATCATTAGAAGCAGCCGCAGGAACAGGCTCATTGCGACCAGGTCTACCACATCTATAAAAAGTGTATCCAGGGATAGACACAACATTAGACGATATGGAGGATTTAAGCCATGTTTCACTAACTCCCACTACATCAAGTATACGCTCCTGAAGTATATGTCGTATTTCATCCAATTTTGAAGACCTAGATGATGTGCAAAAACCTATTATCATGTGCCACTGGACCTAAATTAAGATCAAATGCCATATTGTTAAAATAAATATAAAATAAATATATAAAAATAGAAAAAAAAATTGTTTTTAAATTGTATAGAAAAAAAAACAAATAATACTAGAGAAAAAAATAAATAAATGTACTAAGAACTTTGTTTACAACTGGTGCTATGACTCTTCAAATGAAATCCACTTAGAATTATTCTATAACTTCTTCAAGTAACTTCTCACACTCATAAAATTCCTTCGTTGATGATGACCCATCCTCATAATAAATTGTCACCTTCGGCTTATCAGCGTTATAAATTTTGTATTTTTTAATCTTTTTCTTCATAAGCATCTGCTTACAAATATAATTCATTTTTGCTGCCATAGGTGCAAAATGGTCGTTAAGATATACCCTTGAATGTACATCAGCATCGACTATATCACTAAGCTTTAATGATCGAGTTTTGTGATATTCAGCCATTAAGTTGTCACGAATACGTACACGTTTAAATTTCACCAAGATGGATTTGCTTTTATTCATAAAGCAAACATGTTGAATATCATTTGCAACTATTGATATCCCAAAGAACAAACACAGATCAACTACCACTTTTTCCAGGTCGGGAATGACAGTAGGCAGGCCATTTATTACAACATCTGTTCTGTTAGCTCTATGATAAATTACATTATTATCGGCTTCTTGTTTTTTCATTTTGATGTCAACACTAGTGTCCAGACCTTTGACTTGCCTGTAGCAGGAAACAATTTCTGACTCAATCCTTTCAAATCTGGCTGCAAATTCCTTACGTAGGTCAGCAATCGACGATGCAATATTTTTTTCCGTTTCAACCTTATGCAAAGACAGCTGATTTGAAATTACATCTAGCTTACTATGTAATTGGCTTATTTGTTGACTCAAATCATTGCAACTATTTGGGGCAGCACGGCACGGAACACATTTGAAAAAAACGCCATTTTGTTTAGCCATGGAAGAGCAAAATACTTCAGACATTTCAGCACATCGCAAATGAAACCACTCAATACATTTGTCACATTGAACACTGCCTCCTTTTCCAATATCTTTTTGGCATTTTCCACATATGACTTTTTTGCCGGTCATGATATTATTTTTGTTATAAACAAAAACAAAAAAAAAACAGCCAAATCAAGTTAAAAGGCAGCACAGAAAAAATTTGCAAAGTCAGCAGCAGATGACAGAAGGCAGCAACAACAAATAAAAAGAAAAAGATCAAACCGCCTCTTCATATATTAATACACTTTATGAAATTTAGCAATATTTCATAAAATTTCAAAAAAAAATGCGGTTAAAACTATTGATTAATTACAAAAAACGAATTTTCTACGAATTTAATTTAATGTAAATCACAAAAAAATCACCAGCTGAAGTAACACAAATCTTTACTCAGCCATAGAGTTGCCAGACTTTTAGGGACATTTGCTTACTTTGGGGACATATACATATATATATATATGTATGCACAGCGCATAGTCTAGAGACATTTATTCGTTCCCCCGCATAGTTTAGGAACATTTGCTTACGTTGGGGACTGTCCCCAAAGTTTTCACCGCATATTTCGGGTACAATTTCGGCCATGTCCCTAAAGTATGCGCTACGCATACATATATATATATATATATATATATATATATATATATGTATGCGTAGCGCATACTTTAGGGACATGGCCAAAATTGTACCCGAAATATGCGGTGTATCGAAAAAATTGTCCTCATCTTAAACGCTAGATGTATGAAAAGGCGCGAAAACTTTGGGGACAGTCCCCAAAGTAAGCAAATGTCCCTTAACTATGCGGGGGAACGAATAAATGTCTCTAAACTATGCGCTGTGCATACATATATATATATATATAATTAATTTAAATTTTTATTTGTTGCCTGCGTTACAAAAAAATATTCAAAAACTTCCAGTCTATTTTTTTTTTGAATGGTTTGTTTATATACTATTTTAATTATTTCAATTCATTTTATAAGAAATTGAAAAACAAAATATGTATGTAGTGTGTGTATGTCTGTCTACATTTTTCAGAACAAAACAAATATAAAAAAACTGAAAGAATTATAAATAACTGAACCGAACATTTAGTTTATTGATCTGAAGTTAAAATTTGAACATTTATTTTTAACTTACTATTAATTTTTTCTTACGGATTTGTTTTATTTAAACAATATTTAAAAATAAATAACCGGATTTTGAGTGAAATATCATTTATTTAAAATTACATTTTCAGTTAATTTAAACTACAAACTATTTTGAATGTTGTAAATTGTAAAATAAATGGTTATTTTTAATTCAGAAGAAGAATCACTGTAGCTTATATATTAATAAGTTTGATAATTTTTTGCCATTTAACACGACTTTTAGCAATAAGTTTCTTGATTCAATATCAGAAATTTTGGTCCATATCAAACAAAACTTAGCACAGATTATTGGTTTACATATTATTGGGGTGTGCAAATCTGGTGAAAAACGGTTGATATTAAGACAAAGTTAACCTAGAAATGCTAAGTTTAGGTAAAGAACCTACTCAATATTAAAAAATACAGGTTACAGTTGATAATATGTTAAGTGCGGGAATCGTGTTTTCGATTCCCACCTGGTCTGATTTTTTTAAGAGAAACAAGATTCTTCTGTTGATGTGTTGCTTTTTTAAAAAGGGGATATAGGAGATATGAAAGGTGGCGAAAAGTTAATGGCTTCAAACATTGAGCACCATCTGATAGAGATTTGAAACAATTGTCGCAATGAAATTTTTTTTTCAAATTGTTTTTTTAATTATCATATAATATCTAAATGTATATTATTTTGTATTTTGCGATATATAAGCTTATATAATGACAGACATATATAATTAGATTAATTTTATCTCAATCTAAATGCAATATACAATAATATATTGATCTAGATGCGATTAGACGCACATATATATAACATCATATTAACATTTTTCGACAAAAATAATTTTATATATGAATTTATACACTATCAGACAAAATAATATAAAATAATGTATTATACACATTACAACCGATTTCCAAGTGTGATGTGTATCGACAAAGAATAGATGTAGCCTTCAGATCATACTAACATCTTGGATCAATATTTTCCCAGATCCGAATAGGGAGACCTGAAAGCTAAAAAAGTGAATTTTTTTTTCGTAATTTTTGGTACATATTTTGGACATACGGGTTGGATGTTAGAGTGTTTTTACAATATTTTATATTATTTCTTATATTTTTGTATTGAAAAAATTAATTTTGGGGGTGAAAATGTTCCATTTTCCCTCCCCCTGGATCTGCTCCTGAAATTTTTTCATAGGAGTTGCACAAAAATATTTTTTACGGCACTTTTCTTTAGAATTGTTTGGTCGATAAATCTTGTCGTCAAAATATTAATAATCGGATCATAATATCTATCACCCTGTACACTGAAAAATTATCTTCACTTCAGAATTGAATTTCTTAATAGCTTTAATGAAAATTGTCACTTGAACTCGGCCATTGAAACTTTTCATAGGATCTATGAAACAGATTTCTTTAAAGTCAATGTTTATGAAATGTTTGTAGAATTAATGAAAATCTTTAAAAAACTAATGAATCATTCCGACATTGAAGCGTTTATAGTATTTATGAAACAGTTTCATAAACTTTTTTTAATATTAAGAAGTTTCCTTGAATTAATAAAACTCTTTATGAATGTCTTGAAAATCCATTGGTGCTAAGCCATTAAACCGCTTCATATTTTTTTTAAAAAATTTTATTTAAGTCCAAAATTAATAAAATGCAATAAATAATAAAGCATTTTATAGAATATGTTAAACCTTCGAGAATTAAATCTTAAAACTAAAGTTTGAAATGTATGAAAATTAATGAAATTATGAAATTTTATGAAAAAATAAAAAAATGTCTTTGAAATAATTTTATAGCTCCAACGAAAATTTTCGTTAAATTAATGAAGACTTAATTTATGAAATATAATGATTTTTTTTATGAAACTTTGAAATTTTATGAAAAAATGAAATGTATGAAAATTAATGAAATTATGAAATTTTATGAAAAAATAAAAAAATGTCTGAAATAATTTTATAGCTCTAACGAAAATTTTCGTTAAATTAATGAAGACTTAATTTATGAAATATAATGATTTTTTTTATGAAACTTTGAAATTTTATGAAAAAAGTTTATGAAAAATTTCTTAGATATAATGAAATTCTTCATTGAATCTACGAAAAATATTCTATGAAATTGTTTCATTAATATCATGAAGGATAATTCTTTAGGGTATTCAATTAAACTAATTTATATTCACTGGATTGAATCGTATTAAATTATATTAAGCTCAATCTAATATAATATGTACAATACGACCCACCATTTTTCGGTTCAAATCCCATATTTTTGTAATTTAATATTATTATTTTTTATATTTTTTTAATTTATCGTTATTGAACAAATATATTTTTCAATAAAAAAATTTTCCAATCTTTTTTTAGTTTTCTGAAATTAAGTTTTTAGTTTTAAGACTACCGATTTAGGCAAAATATTATTTTAAAGTGCGTTTAGGGTTAAGAGCTCAATTTAAATTTTAACGTACAGTTAAATTAAAATTTCATATGCTTAACATTCAAAAATGTTTATGTCAAACTAAAATTTTTAAAGTTTGATATTTTAAATTGTGATGTTTATTTAAGATACATTTAATAGATATTTTCAATGAAAATTTTCGAGTTGATATTTAAATTTTGAGTAGGATGTTATGGATTTGAAAACAAAAACGCGTCTTTTCCACAACTTAATTTTTTTTTTAAATGGGGCAATTCATTGTTTTGTTCAATACCATATATTAATTTAATTCTTTCAATCCAATTATATATTTCGCATCTGATAACGTATGGTATAAAATCTTGTAAGATACAATTATATATGCTGTTTTACGAAAAATAACAGTTTCAAGTAAAATTTTATCTTAATTTTCAGGATGTCATACTTAACTATATAAAGCAAAATAAAGTGGAAGTAGTGCTTTAAGAACCTCTTTAACTTGACTTCCAAAGCATTAGGATTTCGCTTTCATAGAAGTTATTGTTAACAATTGCCAAATATTTTGAATTAAAGTTATTTTAAACAGCATTTGCATCACCATATAAATTAATTGGTATCTAAATTAATAACATCCTAAGAAATGCTTTTTTCTAAGTTCATATATTCTTTTTTTTAATGTCTAGGTTGAGGTAGTAAGTGGTTGGATTTGCAATCAGAAGGTTGCGAGATCGATTCCGGACTGTGGAAATAATACATATTACATATTTTTTTTTAATTTCTTATTAACTGTTAGTATTTTTTTTAATAAATTCAGTTTTTTTTGTGTATTTTAAGTGATTTAAAAACGACCAAATAATTGAAATCTTGCCTTTAATCGTAAAGAAAAAAAATTGTACAAAATTGTTATCCAGAGTTGACAAATAATTATTTCAAAAAATTTATTTTTTGCCTTTTTCTATGGGACATTTTGTCAAAATAATTTAAAAATATAAAAAACCTAAAGTTTTATATTTTTATTATGTTGATACGAAAATACAAAAATTTATTTGACTGCTAAAAATTAGTTTATCGATTGTTTTAGATCTGACCGATTGGAGCATGATCAGTACCCAGCAAAATAAGAGCTGAAGAGCATCTACTGATCCGGAAGTGGTGAAAACTTAGGTGAATCATTAATGATTTAAACATGTTCGTGTCATTGGGCGGATGGAATGAATATGTATATAACTTTCCATAGCATTTAAACAGTGCATGAATGCTCTTTTTCAACGCATGCCATTTTTAGACAAATTGGGTAACAAATGATAGATCTTTTGGAGACGCATTAACTGGTTTACGAAACATAACTGGTTCACGAAACATGTCCGATAACTTTCAAGTACTTTTGTGATTTCAAAAAATGTGTTTTAAGTTATATTAAAACAGGCGTTTTGTTAAAGAATTATGGTTGGATTAAACTACAAAATATGTATATTAATGCCTTTCAAATGAAATCGAGCGGATGTCTGAGCTGTTTCCTTCATTCGTAATTGTTCGACATTTTTACGCCTTTTCCCGAAGAGCGTTTGAACCTATATTTAAAATATTTTACATAAATGACAACTGTTTTCTAGAGTACATTAAAACTGTGTTAAAAACATGTGAATTGCATTAGTTTCAGACATGTTTTCATACGAAAATTTATTAACTTTGGCCCCACCTTTTAACACTTAAATGTGAGATTTGGTCGCTACAAAAAAAATGCGTTTCCCTTATTTTTTCTCTCTTTATCAATTATCCAAATTTCAATAAGACCTCCTTGTTAGAGACCCTCCTTGTTAGTGTAAAAAGCTTGAACGCATTTAGAAACATTAATTTCTAAGCAATTCTGAGAACACAAATTCACAATACTATTAAGATCAGCTGTAATCTGTGCGAATCACTCATCGAACTAATACGAGAAAAAAATTTAAGTCATCAGCATATATCAAAACCTCTGAACATTTGACGTGTTGAAATATCATTAACAAATAAAATGATCAACAATGGGCCCAAAATTTACCCTGTGTAATACTAGATGTAGCAATATAGGAGTATGAATCCGATAAATCAATGGAAACAAAATAATTGCGAGTTATCAAATATGATTTAAAAAAATAAGTTAGTAGAAAAGTTAGTAAAACGTTTTGTAAATAAAGAATAATATATTTCAGCTAATTTTTTTTCTGAAATTGTGTTTTCAGCTAAAATTCTAGTTCAGAACTGTTTTGAACTCATGTTTTACTAATATTTTACTGACACATTAATAGTGTTGACGACAACCAGATTGAAAGATATACGCAGAATGAAGTAAATGTCGCGTCATGTCAAGATGTAGTAGAGACGATGAAAATGATACTAAAAAGTACAACTCTTGTAAGATATATACAAAAATCAGTCGTGAAAGATTTTTCCATCTGTTTTTGCAACATAAAACAAAAGGACGCTAACAATGTGTATTGATATAAATTGTGGATTAAAAAAACTTAAATGTTGTGTGTTAATAATATAGTGTGGTCAAATTGCAATAAATATACGTTCAGGTAGTCTATATCTTTGCGATAAACGAAATTCTGTCAAAAGCTTTCAAACGATCATTATAGACTAGACTGACCATTCGTACTAATTTGATCAGCAGATACACTGATTTTTGAGCATATGGACTGATTAAAAAATTTTGTACTGATTTTTAAATAAAAAAACTGAAATTTTATTTTTTTAAATAAAAAAACTGAAATTTTGATTAATTTAGAATACAGTTTCCAGAACTTAAAATTTTTTTCTAATCTGATGGAAACTGAAAAAAAAAATCTTGAGAACTATAAGTATTTAAGAAAAAAAATTAAGATTTGTTCAATATTTTAAAATACTGAGTATTTCAGGAAAACAAATATTCAGGACGAAAAATGGAACAGTAGACAATTTTAAAATTTAGTTTTTCCTTCATTAAAACTGCTTAGAATTTGAAATTTTCTTTGAAAAGAAACAGTTGTTTGATTAAATTTTTTTAAAGACCTCAACATGCTACACAATGTGAATTTTTGGAAGAGTTTAAATAAAATCATTCTTTAAACTAATGATTTTTTTACAAAATGAATTTTATGAGAAAGCTATATAATTTTTATGCAACTGTTTTCAATGAAACTTTTTCATTAGGCTCATGAACTTTTGAACAAATAAAATTAAGTTTTTCAAATTATTTTATGAAAAACTTTATTAATCTAATTAAAAGTTTCAAACTACGAACTCTAACGAAACTTCGTTGAATTTAATGCGAAAATTCATCAATATCATACATAAATTTCTCCCAGTGTATGACTTAATTTATAAAATTTAGCTGAGTCTTTAGTTTTTATATATATTTTGGTAATTTTCATAATCTTCAGTTACTTTTGTAGGCCAATTTTCCCTAAATCTGAATTTTTATATTGGAAAAGTTCGCTGTGTTTTTTAGAGTTCATCACAAAATTTAGAAACTTTTTTACTGATTTCATGTAAGAAAAAAATGGTCCCCTAATATAGACGGTATCTATCTGAAAACCATTCTCAAAACTAGTAATGCAGTAATTTGAAAAAATGCCAAATTTGTTATGGTAGAGCGGCCTCTCAAATCCATGTTGATAAGGCTGAATTATACACTTTATTGAAACGGTTTCCTTAGGTCCAAATTTATGAACAGGTGTAATTCATGTAACTTTCTACCTTTCTACAAAAACTCCAAATTTAAAAAGAGTTATTAAAAATACAAAGTAAAGGAAATTTCAAAGATTCAGCACAATTTTTATTAAAAAAAGCACAGAAACCATCATTATCAATACTATGCGTGGATTTTAATTTTAATATACAAAATAATATACACTAAAAAAAAGTTAGTAAAGTCATTTTTGCTGGGAGGATCCTTGCAGAAAAATTGCCAATATCAGCAAAAAAAAAATAGTAAATTCTGCAAAATTTTTGCACCTTCCAGCAAAAATGTTGCTAGCTTTACTGGGTTTTTTGTGTATCATGTTCTACTAACTCAAGCATACCAAAATTTAAATTTGACCTACTAGAAGCAGTTCATAAGAATTTGAAACTGAAAGAAAATTCAAACTAAAGAAATCAGCAAAAAGATTTGCGGATTCAGCATTAGAGTTAGAAACTCTATCCTCAAAATGCATTCTCGAAGGATATTGTGAACAAGTACCTACGCTAAGAATTCATAAAAATCCAAAAGGACTTTGGATTAACCTTTATATTATTTTCAAAATTTATAATATACTGTTTATACAAAAATTTATTCAAAAAATTAAATTCTCTTGAATGACCATTTGTGGATTTAAAGCGATTATAATGCTTATTACCTGAGACCGGAACGGAAGTTCATTCAAATTAATGTTTTTCCTTAAGACACAGGAAAAATAAAATATCTTTGCGAATCAAAGAATTTGCTTTGAACATTTTTATTATAAATAATAAGATAACTAACATACAGCTCTGCATTTATAAGATAAATAAAATACAGAGTGAATGTTATATATAGAATATTCGTACGTAACTACATGTAGGTCATTCGGGTAGTAAACAGTAAAAGTCGATGACTGTATTTGTCATAAAAATAACTAGCCATGTAGTCATTTTTAACTATTGATAAAACAACTACAATGGTAGTAAAAACGACTAATGAATGCATAAACCATAAAAACGAGAAACAAAACAATAAAAACCATGAACATAAACCGACTACATAAGCTGTAAAAACTACTGTTTTTAACAGTTGTTTTTTTTTGGTATTTTATAAATTATTTTTAATAAAAAAATATTTTTTCTTTCAATTACAATAAAAATTTGTATATCTACATCCTATTTAAAATTCAAAGTCGAAATTCCAAACAGCATTGCAGCTACGACGTTTTTATGCATTGGAGATACAATGAAATTTTTTAATTAATATTTACAAACTATGAACATATCAATAATAACATAATTTTCAATTTTTAAATAACTAAAAAAAATTAACTGTTTACTGCAAAATTACTGTTTTGGTAGTTGTTTATTAAAATACTAATATAACTACTCAAAACAACTGTTACAGGAGTACAGTATTTTTGGTTAGTTATTTTTTAAAATGACCGTCGAAAGTAGTCGTTTTCCATTTTCTCATAGAACAATTACTACAATAACAGTTAAAGCAACTACTACTGTTTACTACCAGAATGACCTACATGTAGTTACTGTAAGAATATTCTGGGTGCATGATTATACTCAAATAAAAGGTTAATTTCTGTAGATTTCAAACCCAAAAAACATTTTACGGTAAATTGGCACATTTTGTGCAAATAGGGCTAAAAATGGTTAAATTTAAATTTTTCAGGAAGTGAAAAATATAAACTTTTCGCAAAAACAAATTAAAAGACTGTTGGTGCTTTTTGGGGAAAAATCTCAAAAAAATGATTTTTTATTTCTACTTTAAACAAATGTAGTTTTGAAGTGGAACAAGACATTGCACAAATTTTTTTATTTAATATAGAATTTATTTAAATTGGGCCCGATTTCGTCCCGCTATTCGAAAAAAGCTGGACCTGAGTCGGACCAAATTTGGAATTTCACATTTTCAATGGGAGTATCTCGGGAACTATTAGAGATAACCCACACATGTAAGCATGTTTTTTGTTAATCTCTACCAGCAGATTCCAATTATGTTAATTTTTAGATTAGAAACAAAAAAAATGGTGAGAACTATTCAATATAGTTCCCTATGCAACAAGTTCCCTATTGTGGGTGGTCATATTACCGCCCCAGGGGCGTCTGGAAGGTTCAAAATCAAAACTTAAGATCGATATTACGTCACTTATGCATGTTCCAAAATTCATTGCAATCGGACTACTAAGTAAGAAATGGCCGCATTATTTCCAACAAATTTGTGATGTATCCCACTGTGCTCTGTTGTGTTGTTTTAAACCCCCAATTTTAAACCTAAACGTGAAATTCGGTGGCAAAATATGTACTCATTCTTATTTTGTCCCCTCTATCACATATCCAAATTTTATGGCAATCGGAGGGAACCATCAGCGGTGCGCCCTTGTTAGAATTTTTATATTATTAAATTCACAGACTACACATACAGGTTACCAATGAAATATCCCAAAAAAATAATCTGGAACCGCATGGTTTTGTTTAAATCATAGTGATTTGCAGTGAGATAGAAATAACATCCCCCATATACATTGTACGAAACATTTTTTGTATATGTATATCTCTTTCTGTATATCACTAAAATTTTGACATTTCATTTTACTCATTTTCTTACCACCATTTTGGATTCATTAGCTGATTCCTGTCAGTGTAGTTTGTGATTGATGTTTTCTTTGCATGGTAAAAACCCTATGGCACATTTTAAATAACAAAAAATTTCGGTATCCTTTCACTGGTTCATAACTTTATTTTAATAAAAAATTGCTAAATTTCTAAAAAAAAAAAATTAAAATCGATCTAAAATATAAAAAGCGGGATTTTGACTTAAAAAGCGGGGAAGGAATTCAAGAGCGGGTTGGTTGGTCAGGTTATCTATACGGTATGGATAGGGCCGTTTTGATATTTAAAAAAACGTTATACCCCTATATATATTAGAAAAAAAATATATATATTTTATGTATATGTAAAAAAATTATATATATTTAGTGTAAAAACCTGAAATCAGTAGAAAATATAAAAAAAATTACCAAACTTACACAAGAATGAAAATTATATTTTATAGTGAATTTACTATTTAAATTTTTTTAACTTCGATAAGTTGTCAACTTGTATACAAATATATAACATTGTGTCCACACTAGATATTAACTTTAATATTTTTCTGTCAGCAAACTTAACATTGAATATCAGAGAGTTATATTACGCGTGGACCACACATTACTGTTAAGCCGCATTCATACTAGATAGCAAACCGCGTGCTTTGCCAAAACACTTATTTAAGTTATTTATTTGCTATTCCAAAAGATCTTCATTAATTTGTAGTTGTTTTGGAAAATCAAAAGTTTAATTGTTATAAATCAATTTAAAGTTATTTTTGAATCGCATAGTTGAATATTGAAAGAATAAATGGACGTCTTTACTCAACGGGTGACAGAAAGTTATGAGAAGGCATGATATAAATATGAGGCAATTTAGACGACGCAATTGATTGCAGGCTTTTTCCTCAAGTCATGTCTATTTTTTTGCAGCAACTCTCGACTCTATTTGATGTTTAACAGGCTAAACTTCTTTAGTTGTTTATTCGTAACTACAAAAATAGTAAAAAAAATGAGCACCAGTTTAATTTGTTCGTAATAATTTAAAATACATGTTTAAACCATGAAAGATTATAATAAAGAAAAAATATTGGAATATATTATTGAGAGGAATATATGTTTTCTTTTTAGAAACACCTAATCTATTCAAAAGCCGAATATGAATGAAACAACATAACAAGAATACGAATTAGGATATAGAAGAACGTCCAAAGGAAACTTGAAAACGAAAGCCTTGATTCTTTAACTACCCCACTAATTCTTGGTAACTTACTTTACTTTTACTTTTCGCGGTCGTTAAAAAGTTCCCGCACCAAACACAATGAAATTTTGATTAAAAATTTTATTTAATGCAAAACACTTTCTAACATGAAATTTAAAAAAATGTTTACTTAAAATTGCATATTTTATCATCAATAAACAGTTTTTGTTTCGAATTGAATTAAAAAAACGATATTATCAGTACAATATTGTCCACCAAATACACATAGATAATTGAGTTCAGTTATTGTTGGCGTTCTCGCACATATTATATCAAAGTTAATGGGCCTGATTACGGTTGTCGTAGTCGTATTTCGACTCTAGTCGAAGTCGTCGATTTTTATTTGTTGCGGTATTACGTAAATTTTTCGACTAAAAGGTTTTTGTAATAGATTGAAAACAACAGTGTTGACAAATTTGTTAAATTTATTAATATTATGAAGCACTCTATGATGATCTGTCAAAAACAGCTGATTGGCGGCAATAAGAAATTTTTAATTTTGTTGTAAAATTATCAAAAATATAAAAAAATGCTAAGTTTGGACTTATTTTTTTAACTTCAGATGAAAAATATGAGTGCATATGGCTGAGACGAATGATATTCGAAGAAAACGGCTGTGTTGTTTAGCAAAATAACTCCGATCACGTCCAAACTTTTACCTCACATAGTACTTTTTGAGCTGATTTTAAGAAGCAAATAAAAAATTTGTCGCCAGAGCCCCCTTGCGGCTGGACGAGGCATTAAATTCGGAAAAGTTTTTTACAATTATCTCAAAAAGTACGTCTGATCATTACAATATACATGTCATATCAAAGCTTATTAAAATATCTATTCAATGATGTACGATATGACCCTAGAATTTAACCCATTACAGCCCAATTCAAAATTTCTTTATATTTATTTGTGTTTTTTTTTTTGTAAAAAGATCACCTTAATAAAACAAATCGCCTATATAAGGATATAAAAACTGTACAAAAAATTAAAGAAAATTTCACAAGCTTTCATTAAAGGTATAATGGACTACCATATCTTTTAAAATAAAAAAGAGATTAAAGGTTAAAAAAATCGCAAAAAATCCACATTGTCTAAATTTAACCTTTGATATTTTTTTTTTGTTTCAAGATATATGTGGTCATATTGTACCTCAAAAGAAAGCTTATTAATCCGGCTATCCATTTCTATAAACGTATTATCTAAAAAACTAAAATAAAAATAAGAAAATTTTAAAACCGGCCTATAATGGGTTAATTTACATATTGTACACCATTGAAAAGCCATTTAAAAGAGCTTTCATACGACATGCATATTGTTATAAACGGACTTGTACTTTTTGAGATACTTAAAAAAACTTTTTCAACTTTAATGCCCAGCCCAGCCGCAAGGCGGCGCCGGCGACTACAAATATTTTGTTTCTTGAAATCAGCTCAAAAATTAGTTTTTGGGGTAAAAGTTTCGAAGTAATCGTAGTTATGTTTCTAAACTGCACTTGTTCCTGATTTTGCCAATTATGTTTTTTACCCTAAAACGTCCTCCAATTTCGCAAACAGCTTCGGTGCTATAATTTTTATTCTAAAAGTATTTAAATTTAATTAAAATTTCATTGAAATTTGCATTTTTTAAGAATTTTTGAGAGTCGAAAACGACAACCGTAATACGGAAATTGTAATAGATTTTCGTAGTTTACGACAAATGTAATGCCGTTTTTTAAAAACGACAAATTTTCACTACGACTACGACAGCCGTAATCAGGCCGAATATCTAATCGTCGATTGATTATTGGAGAGCCGCACCGACCAAAAACATTTTTGCGAGAAAAACGATAAAGAAAGTTTACAACAAAATTATTAAATTTCTACAAGATAGGTTTTCTTTTTGTTTGCTATATCTATAGCTGCATTTATTATAAACAATATTGTTAATTTTTACGTCTTTTTGCACTGAGTATCCAGAGATATTAACAATTTTTTAAAAAAAGATTTTTTTTATTATATGGCCTATAAGTCGTTTTTATCACCATTTTATTGTTTTTCTTTCAAGTAGGTCAAAAGTTTTTTTTTCTTTTAATCATTATCAAACTAGGTTGTCATAGTGCAAACCAATGCTTAAACTTTTTTATTGTTTTTTGTTTTATATGCGTTGCTTATTTCAAATGACGAATAATGTTTTTATTTTTCTATAGAAAGTTTGACTCATTGGTAAAAAAGTGGTCAATACACCATACCAATGTTAAGAAATTTGTAAAAATAGGGATACGCAGCACATATGGGGCTGGATATCTCCAAATTGATACGAGGTATATAAAAATGGATTAAAGATTTAGAAAGATGACACATTAATCATATATAATCAATTCCTAACTCAATTTTGCCAAAAATGGTCTATAGGTCTCACCAATATTCATACGACGTAATGTTGACACCGGGTTGAAAGTGCTGCCAGCCGCTTTTTTTTCATTTCCATTTTATACGGCATTCAGACTAGAACGCAAAACGAGTGGAAACGAATAAAGAACTGTTGGAAGAAAATAAATACATTAAATAGGTGCTATGGAGTGTAAATGTATATTTAAGTGTGGATGAACAAAAGCCTATATGGTACCTGCATTTTTATAATAGATTTACCGGGGTTTTTTTTTATCAGAAACTTTAAATTTTTTGACATTTTATAGAAAACTCCTGGTAAAGTTGCTGCAAAAAAGCAGGTGTCATATAGGCTAAAGCCACATTCACACTAGACTGCAAAACACGTGTTTCGCCACAACATGTATTTAAGCTCTTTATTCTATTCCAACGGTTCTTTATTCGGTAGTCTGAATGCCGAATAAAACAAGGTGATTGTTAAAACCGTTTATAATAGAAAATTTAACAGCTTACTGGATTTCGATTGTACATTTTTTTTGTAAACGAACTAACCTTTAAAATAAGCAAAACTAAATATGCAAGATATATTGATTTGGTAGTCTTACTAGAACAACAACTACAACAAACAACTACAAACAATACAAAAACAACAGGGTTTTGACATTTCAAAATACTCAAGATACAGTCTTTGTACTGTCAAAACCATGTAAGAAATGTCAAAACCAGGTAAGAGGAAGATAAACAGCTGGGCTACTAAAACTACCTTATAAATATATCTTGTACAAATGCATGCAAATACATATTATTCAATGGCGGAACATTTTTGATAATAAAAGTGTTTTAATATAGGTATGATAAGTTTAGTCCAAACTATACAATATTTTGTACGAGTTCTGCCTCAATTATTTTCCGTAGTGCACGGTAAAAAACAAACAAAAATTCCGTATTCAGCTTGTAATATTTCTTGTAATTAAAAAAACGGTTTGTTATATTTTTAGCTTTTTAAATTTATAAAAATGAATTTTTTAAATTATTTTTTATCCCACAAACAGCTGAATAAATGTTTTAATGCAAAAACCCCTTATTTTCTGCAAAAAGGATGAAGCACAGTGCTGTATTGTGTATTTCTGAACGAAAAGTTAAATTTCTATTAGATTTTGTTGAAATCTAAACAAAATTGAATTTTAATTTTGTATGGGAAATCTGTATGAAACCACAAATTTTTATAAGATTTTCGTCGAAATCTATTGAAATCCACGTTTAAGTGGATTTAGAGCCTAATGAAAATTCGATATTGGTTTTAATTTTTTTAGTCTCTGATTCTCAGTACATTATCCTACAAAAAACACCGCAGATTATTTAATTGATAGAACCTAGTGTTTCGACCTAGGCGGTTAACCGGTTAAGGCATATTCGAAAAATCGCTTAAATGGATTAAACGGTTAATCGACAAATTGGCGATTAATCGTTTTAAATGTATTCCTTTGGTTTTTTATTAATAAAAATACAAAGAACAGCGTTGGTTTAAAAAGTGCTTGTTGAGGATTATTCAAAGCATCCTGCGATGTTTTAAAGAAACATGCCTTAAAATCTTGGAATTTTATATTGAAAGAATCTAATACATATTTAAACCCACAAATACGAATTTTTGTTTTTTGGCATTTGCCATTAAACGACACTTTTCCAATTCATTTTTAAAAAATTACATTTTTTGATTCCTTACCATAAAAATCCAATTTTGGAATTTTTTTAAATCCTTCTTTAAAAAATTCTGTATATTTAAATTTATTTTCATCGGGATAAACATTAATTGCACTTATAGTAATTAAATGTGAAAAAGTCCCAAAACTTATTTAACAAATTGTGAAAAGCAATCTGATGTAGGCGTGTCCCTATCCGGATTTCATTCCTGCCCAAGGAAATCTTCAGGGGACTTTGTTATTAGAATTTCTAGAGATATTTGTTACGTTAAATCACAAACTCAATGAGAATTTCTTGTCCTCGTCTAGGAGCGAGATTCAAAATTAAAAATATCAAAGAAAAAACAAAAACAACAACAAAAAATTGTCACAATTGGCTTTGTCATCTTCCAAATACTACTCTGTTTTTTTGACAGACCTAGCAATGTAGTGACGTTTATTCAAGTAAATCAACAATAGAAAATCATATGTTTTCTATTAGTGTCAGTTACATTTAAATTTGCACAAGCACCTGCATATTTGTTATTTAAATTTATTTTCATCGGGATAAACATTAATTGCACTTATAGTAATTAAATGTGCTAAAGTCCCAAAACTTATTTAACAAATTGTGAAAAGCAATCTGATGTAGGCGTGTCCCTATCCGGATTTCATTCCTGCCCAAGGAAATCTTCAGGGGACTTTGTTATTAGAATTTCTAGAGATATTTGTTATGTTAAATCACAAACTCCTCGTCTAGGAGCGAGATTCAAAATTAAAAATATCAAAGAAAAAACAAAAACAACCACAAAAAATTGTCACAATTGGCTTTGTCATCTTCCAAATACTACTCTGTTTTTTTGACAGACCTAGCAATGTAGTGACGTTTATTCAAGTAAATCAACAATAGAAAATCATATGTTTTCTATTAGTGTCAGTTACATTTAAATTTGCACAAGCACCTGCATATTTGTTATTTAAATTTATTTTCATCGGGATAAACATTAATTGCACTTATAGTAATTAAATGTGCTAAAGTCCCAAAACTTATTTAACAAATTGTGAAAAGCAATCTGATGTAGGCGTGTCCCTATCCGGATTTTATTCCTGCCCAAGGAAATCTTCAGGGGACTTTGTTATTAGAATTTCTAGAGATATTTGTTATGTTAAATCACAAACTCAATGAGAATTTCTTGTCCTCGTCTAGGAGCGAGATTCAAAATTAAAAATATCAAAGAAAAAACAAAAACAACAACAAAAAATTGTCACAATTGGCTTTGTCATCATCCAAATACTACTCTGTTTTTTTGACAGACCTAGCAATGTAGTGACGTTTATTCAAGTAAATCAACAATAGAAAATCATATGTTTTCTATTAGTGTCAGTTACATTTAAATTTGCACAAGCACCTGCATATTTGTTATTTAAATTTATTTTCATCGGGATAAACATTAATTGCACTTATAGTAATTAAATGTGCTAAAGTCCCAAAACTTATTTAACAAATTGTGAAAAGCAATCTGATGTAGGCGTGTCCCTATCCGGATTTCATTCCTGTCTAAGGAAATCTTCAGGGGACTTTGTTATTAGAATTTCTAGAGATATTTGTTATGTTAAATCACAAACTCAATGAGAATTTCTTGTCCTCGTCTAGGAGCGAGATTCAAAATTTAAAATATCAAAGAAAAAACAAAAACAACAACAAAAAATTGTCACAATTGGCTTTGTCATCTTCCAAATACTACTCTGTTTTTTTGACAGACCTAGCAATGTAGTGACGTTTATTCAAGTAAATCAACAATAGAAAATCATATGTTTTCTATTAGTGTCAGTTACATTTAAATTTGCACAAGCACCTGCATATTTGTTATTTAAATTTATTTTCATCGGGATAAACATTAATTGCATTTATAGTAATTAAATGTGCTAAAGTCCCAAAACTTATTTAACAAATTGTGAAAAGCAATCTGATGTAGGCGTGTCCCTATCCGGATTTCATTCCTGCCTAAGGAAATCTTCAGGGGACTTTGTTATTAGAATTTCTAGAGATATTTGTTATGTTAAATCACAAACTCAATGAGAATTTCTTGTCCTCGTCTAGGAGCGAGATTCAAAATTTAAAATATCAAAGAAAAAACAAAAACAACAACAAAAAATTGTCACAATTGGCTTTGTCATCTTCCAAATACTACTCTGTTTTTTTGATAGACCTAGCAATGTAGTGACGTTTATTCAAGTAAATCAACAATAGAAAATCATATGTTTTCTATTAGTGTCAGTTACATTTAAATTTGCACAAGCACCTGCATATTTGTTATTTAAATTTATTTTCATCGGGATAAACATTAATTGCATTTATAGTAATTAAATGTGCTAAAGTCCCAAAACTTATTTAACAAATTGTGAAAAGCAATCTGATGTAGGCGTGTCCCTATCCGGATTTCATTCCTGCCTAAGGAAATCTTCAGGGGACTTTGTTATTAGAATTTCTAGAGATATTTGTTATGTTAAATCACAAACTCAATGAGAATTTCTTGTCCTCGTCTAGGAGCGAGATTCAAAATTTAAAATATCAAAGAAAAAACAAAAACAACCACAAAAAATTGTCACAATTGGCTTTGTCATCTTCCAAATACTACTCTGTTTTTTTGACAGACCTAGCAATGTAGTGACGTTTATTCAAGTAAATCAACAATAGAAAATCATATGTTTTCTATTAGTGTCAGTTACATTTAAATTTGCACAAGAACCTGCATATTTGTTAATTAAATTTATTTTCATCGGGATAAACATTAATTGCATTTATAGTAATTAAATGTGCTAAAGTCCCAAAACTTATTTAACAAATTGTGAAAAGCAATCTGATGTAGGCGTGTCCCTATCCGGATTTCATTCCTGCCTAAGGAAATCTTCAGGGGACTTTGTTATTAGAATTTCTAGAGATATTTGTTATGTTAAATCACAAACTCAATGAGAATTTCTTGTCCTCGTCTAGGAGCGAGATTCAAAATTAAAAATATCAAAGAAAAAAACAAAAACAACAACAAAAAATTGTCACAATTGGCTTTGTCATCTTCCAAATACTACTCTGTTTTTTTGACAGACCTAGCAATGTAGTGACGTTTATTCAAGTAAATCAACAATAGAAAATCATATGTTTTCTATTAGTGTCAGTTACAATATAGTTGAATGTAAAAATTAGATGTCTGTAAAAAATAAATTTTGGAATATTTTCGTTTAAAGCAACGAAATTTTAATCTTTTAAGTTCATTCTAATTTACAATGATAACAATTTAGCACTTTAACTATAAATATAAATCAATTGGTATTTTAAGTAATTTTTGGAATTCTCATGACATTTTTGCATTTTAGTGAAAATGTTGCTTTATTTTTGTGATATTATGTATTAACTTTTTTGTCATTTTAAACTTGCCCTGTTATCGTACTCTTTGTTCAGTAGAAATAAATCCTTAGAGTCACACTGTTTTTCTTTTAAAAATATGAGAGTTTGGAAGAACGACTTGTATAACAAATAATTTTTCTTTAGTAATGGTTTTATTGCACCGAAGTAGAAAAGGTACTCACTAAAAAAGCTTCTGAAACTGGTTCTAGCTAGCTAGCTAGATCTTACATTTATAAACAATATTCTCGGGGAAAGGAGTCGGATTACTACAGAATTAATTCGTAAATTGGTTAACAGTTATGTGAAATGCATTAAAAAATTGGGTAACAATAATTTGAGTTTTTTAAAAAATCAAAACAGAATAAAAAAATTGTCTATCTATATATTGCCCAGAAACTTACGGATCGCTTTCACTCGATTTTAAAAGAATTTGATGATATTTTATACAGCGTTTCTTTTTTGTACGTCGTTCTTGTAATTTTTTAGCCAAAGTTATGAAAACAGACAAGTTTTGTGAAAAAATCCATATAGAAAATTTAACCGGTTATTCGGGTCAAATAATTATTCGAGGAATCGGTTAATCGATTAACCGAATAGGAAGCACTACTAGAACCTAAACTAAATGTAAGGCATAACTGGCAACAACTAGTTTGAAGCTGGCTTTAGAAAAACAGGCTCCAATTTTTAATTTAAAAACCGGTTGCTCTTGTAACAATATCAAAGAAAAATAAATAGAACCAATCAGATTGAATATACATAATTTATTTTACAACCGATTCGTGGTAGCAGAAAATTTTTTACAATTTTTGACATTTTCTAAAACACTTTTTTGAAAAACTATTAATTTATAGAAAGAAGACCGGTGTTATAAATGTTATATGGTGATTTGATAAAGCACGTATGGGAAACAATTTTTAATGAGAAAAATTTGTTGTGCAGTATGTAACTTTTATGTAAAATTAAAAGATCGGATCGAGAAATTTCCGGTCTTGTAAAAAATTTAATATTCAGAAAATTGCTTCATTTCCTTTTTTAGTGTAAAAAACTAACTATATTTTTCCACAAAGAAACAAATTTTAAAAGTTGAATCGAGAGTGTTGGCATATTACTATTTTGAAAAATTGTCTAAAAACACCAATGATTTTCAAAAATTCTTAAAAATCAATAGATCAAATTGTGTATTACGGGTTGGTAGATATTTGATTTAACAACAAATAAAAATTATAATTAAAAAAAAAACTTAAACCGTACATACAAAGCGTCAGTTTGAATTTCAATTTCAAATACCACCGCTAGAGGGCACACTAAGTATACCAAAACTTCAGAAAAAACTTATTGAAACATTATCACATCATTCTACGAAATTTCGCCACAAAATTTCCACGGACGGAATCGATGAGTGGTATAAAATGGGTTGAAAACCCTGTGATTTTAAATGATTTCTGCTATAGGAAAGTCTTCGATAAATAAAAATCTTTTTCAACCACCTATTTTAGAAGTCTTGTATTGTATTTGTATTTTAATTAAAGTATAAGCACAAAATAGTTTCTTCTGAAATGTTAAAAATCTTTAGTACAATCAGTACACAGGTTCTCTTTATCAGTACACGTGACTAAAAATCAGTACATAAAGTGATCAAATTAGCACGAATGGTCACCTCATATATATTTGTAAAACATGCAACTTATGTACATTTATGTGTAATTACCAGTTTTTATTGTGTATTTAAAAAAAGACCAAAAACATTTATTTTCATGGAATTAAAAAAATAAAAGAACATTATTGCTTTTGTTTTTCTCAGCCTCATACATGGACTTTGCACATTTTGATGTCTTTTTTCGGTTTTTATCAGTATTCCGAACGACTTTGAAAAATATTTTTATTCAAAAATGTATGTTATGTTGCTAATATTTTGCACGGCACTGTACTCTAATGAAAATTCAACACGTCTTTTGGTTCAGTAATCATTTTTCTATTTTTAATAAATACATATATTCGTATGTATAGTATATGACGGACAATGATACAAAATCAACGTTTACCAACTTTACAAATAATATTATTATTACAAATAAACGAATAATTAATTAATTACAAAGTCCATTTAGACTTCCAAAGCACAAGTCTAAAAGCAACAAAATTAAGTTGAAACTAATTAAAACTAAAAAAAAACTTATTAACGCTATTATTAACCCTTAAACGCTTTCTGTATATGTATATAAACATCTGGTTATAAACATTATTTAAATATAATTTTGTAGATCAATAAAAAGAAACAGGGTTTTGACATTTAAAAAATCTATTGAGATTCTTTAACCTTTTTAGATTTTATCAAGGATGCATTTACCCTCGAAATCCAGTTTAAACTAAATTTCGATCAAAAGTAGAGAAGTCTAAAGCGAGAAATGTATATTGATGCAAACTATATCGAGATTTTAGTTTCTATCTTACTCTCGACTTTGCGTTATGAAATTTTTTTGACATATGTCACCTATTTTTGACTATTGCAAAGTGAAACAAAAAAAAAATATTTGCAACTTTATACAACTTGAAACATAAAGAAAGATATAACTGTTTTTTAGCAACAGTTAACAACAACAAAATACACTGATATTTTTTATAGATAAACAAGTTATTGTGCATAGTTTAAGCATATAAAACCGAAAAATTAAAATTTTGAGTTGAGTCACTTTTGAACTAGGTGTGCGATATGTCAATTGTCGGCTGAGTTTTTTGTTGGTTGGAAATTGTGTAAGGCTACGTTTCCACTTACTGTGGAATATGCTTTTCTCAACAAAATTACATGTTCACAGAAAATACGTAAATATAAATTAAACGTGGCATTAGGTATTACACAGAAAAAAAAAACATATTTAAATTATTATTATTATATATAAATTACAATTTAAAATCAATATATCATTTTTTAACGACAATTTTTAAATTAAGTAATAATCTTTAAATTAACTAAAAAATCTAAGCGCTTAAAATATGCAGTAAATACAAAATGAGCTCAAAATATGAATTTAAATCCAAATACGCACAAAAATCAAATAATATGCATTAAAAATCCAAAAATATACTCTAAAAATAAAACAAAAAATATGCACGTACAATTTTTGGATTTTTAAAAATCGATTTATTACTCGATATTGTTGATTTAAAAATGAAATCAACTATAAATGTATAACAAATGAAAACTTGATGCTATTTTCAAGGTTACAAATGGTTTCTTTTGTTTATTTTTAATTAAATACGACAATAAAAAATAAAAAGGTTTTCATATAGAGCAAATTAACAATATATACTTTGTTCAATTGACACATAAATTAACCACTGACGAGTCCCAGGAGGGGGACGAAACTGCGGCAGTCTCGTGTATCCCTTGTGTCCGTAAAATTTTTCAATAAAAATGTTTTCTTCTTCTTCCTGTAAAGAGACTAACTAAAGTAATATTCTACAGTAATTAATTCAAAATTAATTACAATTGTCATTATCTGAAGGTAGCAAAACACTTTCTAATAAGCAATTAAATTGAAAATATGTAACAAAATATTACAAAATATGCCATAAAATATAAATTTATAGAAAAATATGCATTTATTACAAAATATGCAACAACAAATCGATGCAATTTTGTTGCAAAATTTTTGATTCGGAAAAGTATTTGTTCAAAATCGATTTTGGGCTACTGATTAAAAACATATTGATACATATTGACGTCTAACAGCAGTTTTTTTTTTTTGTTTTGATTTTACATTCTTTGTCTGGGCAATGCAGCCAAACAATAAAAAAAATAAATTTTTAAACTATTGTATGGAGTATGTCAATTACAGCAAAACAAAAATGAAATATTTTTTTTTATTTTTGTAATAAAAATGTACTTCATATGCCAAACAGTGCATTTATTAATTTTATTAAAATTGCGGATTCAATGCAATATCGAATTTGAATATCTCAGATATAGTACAAGAAATCCAGAATCTGGTTTTGGAATTAGAAAGAAGATATTTGCAGTATAGTACTTTTCATTTATAGTCACATTGCTTATAGTCCATTTTGCGATATAGTCCACATTTTACACTTTTACTGTCTAGAATCAAATTTCATACAAAATATGTACGATATAGTCCATTAACGATATAATCACATTTGGCATATATGACCAGTAGCTCTGGTTACTAAAAGTAAAATTATATGCAAATAATTTAAGTTATAGTCACTGTACAGAAGAAATCTTTTTCATTTTTAGGCTCTAAATTATTTAAAAATTAAAGATGCTGAAATGAAAATTGGAATCAAAAGATTGAGCTGAAGCTTTTCATACATCGTTTTTTATTCCAACTTTTCCACCCTTTATATTACTAATGCAATTTTATATATTCACTTTAAATGATGACTATATCCGAAGTCGTTTATATGCAACGAAATGGCATATATAAAAATTAGGCATATTAGCGATGTAGTCCACATTTTTATGGTTTTAGACATGTTCGTTTTCATTTCTAGTAAAAAAGGGAGTTTTAAAAAATTCGCAAACATTATTCTTTCTATTAGTGATGAAAGAAAATTATATAAAATATACATTTAATTAATTGAATTAAAAATTGGCAAACTTCAAGGCAAAATGGGATTAAGGAAAAAAAAATTACAACAAGCATGTAAGGAAAAACACACATATTGTTTTTATTTCATCATTTCCTATTTAATATCATAAAGGGAGTTCTTTATCATTTTAGGGTTAAAAGAACCCGATATGGAACGATCATGAACATTAACATCAGTGATGGGACTTGGACATTTAAGTTTTGTCCCGAATTGAACACCATAATGTGCCAAAAGTCCCAAAACTATATTTTACCTCTGCCAAAAAAATATCAAGAGGGACGTTTGTCAGAAAAAAAGGTTTAATAGTACCAAGTACAGTAAGAGCATTTCAACTAATAAATGTTTTTAAAAAAAGTTTGTCGATCAACTTACACACAACAAAAAATACATAAAGGAAAGACGGTGAAAGCAAACACGCAAAATAAGGTGTAAAGGTACGGTCAGATATGGCAAACATTTGCCGAAAAACGTCAAATATTTGTTTGCCGTAATGTGACCACAACATATTTATTTGCGACAAACAGGAAAACAGCTGATTTTGGGCTAATAAATTTGTTTGGTGTCAAACAAAAATGCTTTTAATGTGACCACTCAATAAAAAATATTTGCCTGTATTTTGAGCAAACAAATATTTGTTCTTACAATTATTTTGTAAGACCAAACAGTAGCAAATAAAATTAATAAAAATTTTCGTTTGGAATTTTAAAATCACAATTGTGATTTAAGTGTGTTCTTAAAACCACCAAAGTTTAAAGTTGGTTTTAAATGGTGGAAAAATTAATCAAGTAATTTTAAATCGGCGGCCACTTAGCTGACCGGTTTAAAATCACAATAATTTGAATTTATAATATTTTTGACAACTTTTGCAAAACTTAAGTACATGCATATGTACATATATATATATACATACATACGTGTACATCAATTATTACAGCAGTTAGTACAGCTTGTAAATTTCTTTAGTATTTTTAAAGCCTTGTGAAGTAACTTATTTTGTTTTTCCTTTTTTTACAATGACTTTTTTGCAATAAATTTAGAAATAAATAAAAAAAAATGAATTTATGATAATAATTTAATAATATATGTAAAAAAAAGACTGAATTAAAGTACAAATGAATATGTATACTTTTTATTAACCTTTTTTGTTAAATAAAACATTTTTTAAATACATACATACTTATCATGTTTTTGTTTTTAATTTTAAATAAACGATTTAAACAACTCGTCTAAATATGTTTATATTGAAAAGACAATTAGCCTTCCTCTACGAAATATTGGCAAAATTCTTGTCGTATTTCTGAAGTATCTTGCGCGATATAGGAACGATGTGGCAGCAGATTTGGAAAATCCTGGTCGGTTTGATCACTGCGCCATTCGCCGGCGATTAAAGTGCCGTCTTCAGTGTAGTGATCAACAAGTTTTGCGTTGAAGTAAACGGAATTTTTCTGACTCGTCAGAAAGTTGTGTAATGCACAGCATGCAAGCGTTACTTGCTTCGTTTTTATTGGCTGAAGTTTAATTGGACTGCGCATTACCCGAAAACGCGCGGACATAATACCGAATGCATTTTCTATTACACGACTTGCTCTTGACAACCGATAATTAAATATTCATTGAATAGCATTCATATTGCGTAAATTAAACGGCTTAAGTATATTCGGCGTTAAAGCAAAAGCGTCATCAGCAACAAGAACATGAGGCACAGCCACGAGTCTAGATGGTAGGGGTTTAGGGGAAGGCAGGTTAAGTCGGTGGCTAGTAAGAGCTGCATTAAATGAACTTTTGCGAAAAACTCCACCGTCAGATATACGGCCATTTGACCCTACATCGACATACAAAAACTTATATGATGCATCGGCAATAGCCATGAGAACAATACTATGTGTACCTACAAAAATATTTAGTCAAGAAAAGAAATAAGAAATATTTATACTTTACCTACCTTTGTAGTTATAGAAAACACTACCTGAATGGGATGGCGCAGTCATCACAACATGTTTTCCATCCAACGATCCGATGCAATTAGGAAAGTTCCACAATTTTAAAAAGTCTTCAGACACGGCTTTCCATTCGTTTTCAGTTGATGGTATCTATATTATATTAATTAATTTAATAATAAAAATATATTTTAACGTATATTACCGTCAAATAGTCGGTAATATACGTTACCGACTATTTGACGGTAATGTTTTGGGGTCTCTTTAGTTTGTAGTTATCCAAGCACATGAACTTGTACAACTTACTAAGGCGAGACTGTTGGTTTGTATCTTCCTACAGCACTTTAACTGTAACAAGATTGTATCGTTTGGTTGAAAATATATATATTACCGTCAATAATTCCTGAAATTGTATTATGGGGAATACGAAATACATATTGTAGAGATCTAAAACTTTCGCCTGTTGCCAAATACCGAAGTGTAACTGCTAACCGCTCGGTAGGAGAAATTGCATCACGAAAATTTGTGTTATTTTTTTTTATAAGCGGTGCCACTAATGTAAGCTACAAGAGTATTAAAAACTGTATTAACTTGCATTACATAAATTAAATTTGCAACTCACCAATTTTTCAAAATCAGTTGAAGTTATACGTAAAAAGTTGTTATACAATGCAGGAGTTTCTGACCGTAACTCCATCAACAACTTTGTACAACATCCTTCTTCTTTACGACGTAGAACCCATTTGCGTACCCACATTCTTCTTTTTTTTCCCTAATTTTATTTTCCTCCTCTTCTAAAATTAATATTGCTGCTGCTCCACAGCTTAAAACAAGAAACTCCTCTATATTTTCCATCACAAATTGTATTGAAGTGTTTTGGCAAATAAATTTATATATTTTGACAGTTTGGTCAAATATTTTGCTTCGGCAAATATTTTTTTAAGTGTGACCATATGTAAGACATGTTTGCCAATATGTGTGTTTGCCGCTATTTCGAGCAAACAAAAATGAGCAAATAAATGTGCGTAGTGTGACCACAAAATAAAACCTACATTGTTTTGAAAAAAATTTTGCTAAATAAAGGCAAATATGTTTGGGGCTAATATTTGCCATATGTGACCGTACCTTAACATTTACAAAAATTAGAGTAAAGGCAGAATTACTTTGTACGTCCTGTTCTGTTATGAATCAGCTGTTTTGTTTCTGTTCAATTGAAAGTCTTGTCATGTTCGGCTCTGAGGGGGTTAAGGTTGTATTCTAATGCAACTGTGGTAGATTAGATTAGATTATATGGCACTATGCACCGCGACCAACTTAGGTCTTTTGTGCTGCCTAAAGTTACCCTAAAGATTCAAGCTACCTATAAAGCCAATAATCCTATTAGGCAAAATCTTCATAATGTCCGAAGGGGAGACAAAGCGATTGCCAAGAAACTTGGCACGCCTTTCACATAGCCTCGGACATTCGCAAAGAACATGCTCTGATGTCTCAGCTACCAGTTCGCAAAACCTACACTCATCCGTGTCCGAAAGACCCCTTTTGAGCAGGTGGTATCTGAGATTGCACTGATTGCAACTGTGGTAAAAGAAGAAGAAGAATGTAGACAAAGGATTGCATTAGAATGCAACCTTGAAACTGCTAGAATAGGGTTTGACAGGCAGCCTTAGGGGGCGGAAGTGAAAGTGAAGAAGAAATTCTTTCTTTTTTTGATGAGGAACTGGTAAAGGTCAGACAAGTGGTATCAGCAATTGTTAACGAAAACAACAGCAACAAATGGAAATTGTTATTAAAGTTTTTTTATATAAAAATAATATTGTTTTATTTTAAAAACCAATTAAAAAAAAAAAACAGAATATATAAGAAATATATAAGAAATATATCATCCACCACAACGCCACCTCTGTCTAGACCCAACGTTGGAGGAGCCGCATCAGCACCGCCAAGCCTGGGTGCTCGGGTATAAATTTAAATTTAAAAAACCCGGATATAATAAACGATGCGCAGGGATCGTAGGGTTGCGCTCAGGCCTGTAGGTTTATGTGAATTATTTAAGCGATGAATTGCCCATATTTATATAAAGCCGATGGTTCCCCTAACCTAGAACGGGAAAAAGGAAACTTTTAATGAATTAAATATTTTAATTGAATTTTTAAACGAAAAATAATTGACAAAAAAAAGAAGTAACGATACGGATATACTTACCTTCGAACCATTGACGGACGGACAAACCTTAAATAGCCACCTGTAAAAACGCCAATCCTCCCACCAGTTCGTTTTAACATAAGCTTGGCTGCAGTAAATTAAAATATACCGGCTAAATGAAAGTATACCTGCTCAATTAAAAAATTCTGCTCAGTTAAAATATACATGCTCAATTGAATTATACCGGCTCAATTAAATTATACCGGCTCCAATAGAAATATATAAAACTAAAGCATATCTTAAAAATTAAATTGAAGCATATTGGTTAAAAAGAAAATTTGTTGGATTAATTAAAGCTTTCGTATCGAACTAAATTCATTAAATTTGTCTATATTGTCAGTTAATACTAAATTAAAATTGATTTGGCTAAAGTTGCGTTCTTAAAAGAAATAGTGTTCTATGATAATTGTGTTATTATTTCGGTATATTCAAAATTCATGAATTATAATAAAGGAAATTTCATATTATAACGTTTTTTAGAAAAAATTAAAATATTTCTTGTTATTATTTGAAAGTTATGATTTAATTTTATAATCATGGAATAAACTATACTAAAAGGTAAGTGAGTTAGGAAGACTGTAGCGGACGACTATAGGTGCTTTCTAATTAGTTGGACCACAGATTGCCATGGAAGAGGGTGGGCAGGTCAGGCAGCAAATGTCATCGTAGCAGCCGGCCAAAGAAAACCATGCGAGAGAAACCGGAGAGAAAAAAAAGAACATACGGATTAGAAAGAAAAAGGGAACAATTAGAATATTTTTGGTTTGCTTACCCCGGTACAGCTATTGAATTTTATTAATTTATATTTACTATTATTTGTGACTATTTTATTGGTGAACCCCGCACTCTACCGACTCTGGTCTGGCATCACCACCACTTAGCGTTAAGTGACAGCCTAAAGTGCGTATGTATTAGTTTGTTGTGAAATCTTTTTCTCAATATTTGAATATTTTTGGTTGGATTTTCTTTTACTTTTCAAAACAGCTGATTCCTTTCATAGAAAAAGTAATTACAAAATATCTTTCGAAATCAGCAATCTACAATTTTTTTAAGCAAAAATTTCTGTTGATTTTAGCGATTCCCGGTGACGACAACAGCAATTTAGAAAAATAATATATATAAGAGTTATCTATCCCTCATATGTATCACAGTGCCCTCCTTCGGTGTTCCCATAGCACTTAACCCCACCGAAGTAAAATAATGAATCAGGGCTATAAATTTAAAAGCTTCAATAAATTCGCCAACTCTCCACCAGGTGGCGAACAACAGCTGTTCTAAGACTTATCATCTCGCGCAATTACTGTGTTGCCATGTTTGAAGCCCTTTATCTTTTCCCATCTTTCACCTCTCTACTATCCCCTTTCCAAAGAAAAAAAATCTGTTATTTGCATTCTACTCAATTTAAGAGAAATATAGAAAAATTTAGTTGTTTGTTGTTTTTAGTCTACAAATATTTAGTAAAAGTTTTTGCTAATTTTAGCAGGGTGAATTGCTGTTTTAAATTAACTAAAATTTAACTCGATTATAACTAAAATTTTGAAAAGTTAACAGTTTTGCTTTTGCTGTTCTTATTTTGTTAATATTTAGCATATATAAGTGTTTAAAAGTGTTAATTGAAACTTTTTTTGATTTTTTTGTATACACAAAAAAATCTAGGGGGACTTTTATTAAAAAAAGGGCATACTATTACCAAGTATAGTAGGATCATTTCAACGAATAACTATTTTCAGTAAAGTTTGTCAATCAATACACTTTTTTTATATAATCCACTTCCACCCTTAGATTTTGTATTAAATGGTTGTAGTTTTTTTTGAATAAAAATGCATTTTTTCTGGCAAATGTGCATTAAAAATATTATTTAAATTATTATATCAAATACATTAATTTATTTTTATACATACCTTCACCTCACCAATAAGTTATTGTTCGTTTTTTCACTTAGCTTCAATATAAAACACGACTACATAAACCTAAAAAAAAGAAATAAAATCAGAGTTAGAATTTACCTTTTCAATATTATTATTAACTAATATTAACATACTTACTTTTTTCGTAGCATTTTATGTCAGGATCCTTTTTTAAATATGCACAATAATTTTTGCATTGAGTTTAGTGGAATTTATTTTTAATTCATTTATTTAATTAACAACGCACCATCTTTGTTTTCTGCTGTATCTCTTTTTTTGTAATTTCAAACACATATTTACAAGAAATTACTTATTATATGTTCTGTTCCTCCAAATTAATCCTGTTAAATTTTACCAAGTACTATTTGATTAAAAAGTGCAAACAAATATTAAAGGTTGACAATATAAGTTTGACATTTTTATAAGATTTAACATAATAGAAACAATTGTATACATAGATCAAAATGTTAAATGATGTTTCGCAATGTTTTTTTTTTTTTTAATGGAATAAGTTCACTTATCTCAGATGAGCATCTCCCATGGTAATATCGATAGAAAAGTGTCACACAACCAACATTCCGACGATGCCCCAATGAATCAATAGAGTTGGATACACTACTGTCATTAATAAGTTTCACCGCCCTTCCCTGAACACGGTCCAGAAGCTTCAGAATAGACAGTGGAGCCCCTGCCCATATATGAGAGTTGTATTCCATTTTCGGCCGGATATAGCTGGTATAAATAGTAAGGAGATCGGATGGGGTGAAGTAAACCGTTTCAGAAAACCAAGACACTTTAATGCCTCTTTCGACACTTGAAATACGTGCTTATTCCAACGGAGATCACACTGTATTCTCATGCCCAGAACATCAAGAGTATCCGATTCCTCAATACCTATACCATCAATAGCTACAGATGACAATGTTAATTCCACAGCCCGTATGTGGGTTAACATACAACATTGGGTCTTGCCGCGTGCCCTCTATCTCCAAAGAGCTTGGCCTGTGATCGAATGAAAATGAATGACAAATGTTGCTGTCATCTGCAAAAGAGTAGATATAATTGAAGGTCTGACCAAGAAGTTCATTAATAAAAATAAGAAAAAGGGTAGGAGAAAGAACAGAACCTTGCGGTACCCCTGAATTTAGCTGAAACTCGTTTGGTGAGACCCCATCTAAAACAACACTTATAGTGCGGTCTCTGAGAAAACTCGTTATAAATCGAGAGAAGACATTACCGACACCAAAAGCAACTAGCTTACTCACGAGTGTCCCGTGCCACACACGATCGAACGCCTTGGAAATATCTAGAGAAACCACTTTACTCTCACCAAAGTGGTGGAGTGACCGTCTCCAACGTTCCGATAGAAACGCCAACAGGTCTCCCGTAGATCGACCGCTACGGAAGCCATACTGTCGATCATTTAAAAGTGAATTGGTCTCTAAATATTTCTCAAGATGATGGTTAACCATGGTCTCCATCACTTTGGAGAGCGCAGAGCAAATTGCGAATGGGCGGTAATTTTCAGGGTTGTTAGCCGCACCCTTTTTAGGGATTGGCAGTACATTGACCACCTTCCAGCATGAGAGGAAGATTCCCGCACGGTACGAAGAGCTGAAAAGTTTTTGCCAATGGACGTGCCAACGTTAAAGAGCACTGTTTCAGCACCAGTGCTGATATGCCATCCATCCCTCATATGTATCACAGTGCCCTCCTTCGGTGTTCCCATAGCACTTAACCCCACCGAAGTAAAATAATGAATCAGGGCTATAAATTTAAAAGCTTCAATAAATTCGCCAACTCTCCACCAGGTGGCGAACAACAGCTGTTCTAAGACTTATCATCTCGCGCAATTACTGTGTTGCCATGTTTGAAGCCCTTTATCTTTTCCCATCTTTCACCTCTCTACTATCCCCTTTCCAAAGAAAAAAAATCTGTTATTTGCATTCTACTCAATTTAAGAGAAATATAGAAAAATTTAGTTGTTTGTTGTTTTTAGTCTACAAATATTTAGTAAAAGTTTTTGCTAATTTTAGCAGGGTGAATTGCTGTTTTCAATTAACTAAAATTTAACTCGATTATAACTAAAATTTTGAAAAGTTAACAGTTTTGCTTTTGCTGTTCTTATTTTGTTAATATTTAGCATATATAAGTGTTTAAAAGTGTTAATTGAAACTTTTTTTGATTTTTTTGTATACACAAAAAAATCTAGGGGGACTTTTATTAAAAAAAGGGCATACTATTACCAAGTATAGTAGGATCATTTCAACGAATAACTATTTTCAGTAAAGTTTGTCAATCAATACACTTTTTTTATATAATCCACTTCCACCCTTAGATTTTGTATTAAATGGTTGTAGTTTTTTTTGAATAAAAATGCATTTTTTCTGGCAAATGTGCATTAAAAATATTATTTAAATTATTATATCAAATACATTAATTTATTTTTATACATACCTTCACCTCACCAATAAGTTATTGTTCGTTTTTTCACTTAGCTTCAATATAAAACACGACTACATAAACCTAAAAAAAAGAAATAAAATCAGAGTTAGAATTTACCTTTTCAATATTATTATTAACTAATATTAACATACTTACTTTTTTCGTAGCATTTTATGTCAGGATCCTTTTTTAAATATGCACAATAATTTTTGCATTGAGTTTAGTGGAATTTATTTTTAATTCATTTATTTAATTAACAACGCACCATCTTTGTTTTCTGCTGTATCTCTTTTTTTGTAATTTCAAACACATATTTACAAGAAATTACTTATTATATGTTCTGTTCCTCCAAATTAATCCTGTTAAATTTTACCAAGTACTATTTGATTAAAAAGTGCAAACAAATATTAAAGGTTGACAATATAAGTTTGACATTTTTATAAGATTTAACATAATAGAAACAATTGTATACATAGATCAAAATGTTAAATGATGTTTCGCAATGTTTTTTTTTTTTTTTAATGGAATAAGTTCACTTATCTCAGATGAGCATCTCCCATGGTAATATCGATAGAAAAGTGTCACACAACCAACATTCCGACGATGCCCCAATGAATCAATAGAGTTGGATACACTACTGTCATTAATAAGTTTCACCGCCCTTCCCTGAACACGGTCCAGAAGCTTCAGAATAGACAGTGAAGCCCCTGCCCATATATGAGAGTTGTATTCCATTTTCGGCCGGATATAGCTGGTATAAATAGTAAGGAGATCGGATGGGGTGAAGTAAACCGTTTCAGAAAACCAAGACACTTTAATGCCTCTTTCGACACTTGAAATACGTGCTTATTCCAACGGAGATCACACTGTATTCTCATGCCCAGAACATCAAGAGTATCCGATTCCTCAATACCTATACCATCAATAGCTACAGATGACAATGTTAATTCCACAGCCCGTATGTGGGTTAACATACAACATTGGGTCTTGCCGCGTGCCCTCTATCTCCAAAGAGCTTGGCCTGTGATCGAATGAAAATGAATGACAAATGTTGCTGTCATCTGCAAAAGAGTAGATATAATTGAAGGTCTGACCAAGAAGTTCATTAATAAAAATAAGAAAAAGGGTAGGAGAAAGAACAGAACCTTGCGGTACCCCTGAATTTAGCTGAAACTCGTTTGGTGAGACCCCATCTAAAACAACACTTATAGTGCGGTCTCTGAGAAAACTCGTTATAAATCGAGAGAAGACATTACCGACACCAAAAGCAACTAGCTTACTCACGAGTGTCCCGTGCCACACACGATCGAACGCCTTGGAAATATCTAGAGAAACCACTTTACTCTCACCAAAGTGGTGGAGTGACCGTCTCCAACGTTCCGATAGAAACGCCAACAGGTCTCCCGTAGATCGACCGCTACGGAAGCCATACTGTCGATCATTTAAAAGTGAATTGGTCTCTAAATATTTCTCAAGATGATGGTTAACCATGGTCTCCATCACTTTGGAGAGCGCAGAGCAAATTGCGAATGGGCGGTAATTTTCAGGGTTGTTAGCCGCACCCTTTTTAGGGATTGGCAGTACATTGACCACCTTCCAGCATGAGAGGAAGATTCCCGCACGGTACGAAGAGCTGAAAAGTTTTTGCCAATGGACGTGCCAACGTTAAAGAGCACTGTTTCAGCACCAGTGCTGATATGCCATCCGGCCCCGGTGAATTGTTTACGTTGAGATCCGCAAGAACCCTTTTGACTGCCCGGGCCCGAAAGAAAATCAGAGGCATAGTATAGGATACCCTTTCGAGAACGGGCAGTGGTTGATCGCTTTCCGGCAAGAAGGAATTACTTGCAAAAAGTTCAGCGAAAAGGTTGGCCTTATCAACCGGGTCAGTGAATGATTGATCGTCCTTTAAAAGAGTTGGAATAGAAGAACTAGCATTATCCTTTACTCTTTAAACGGACGACCAAAAGGTCTTACTGCCCCGAGGAGCAGAAAGAACTTTGGCACGTAGACGCCGTTCGTATAGAACCTTTTCGCGTCTAAGTACCTTGGCACACTCGGTTCTCGCCTTTTTGCTATGCAGATCAGTAACGGCGCCAATTACTGAACGCTGCCTCTCTGGATCTGACTGCATTGTTGCACGTCTGGTTAAACCAACACTTGTGTTTTCATTTAGCCGAAATCTGCTTCGTTGGAATAAAAAGTTTCATTCCTAGCATAATAATATTGACTACCATTTCTGCAGCGGCATCGACGTTATCGTTCCAGTTAAATTGCCGAAAGAAATCGTTGATCTCGATCTCGGAAAATAGAGCGTTTCAGCGCTAAGTTGGAAACGCTACGAAGAGTAGAATATGAAAAAGATGCAGAAATAGTACTGTGATCCGAATTGCCGAGAGGTGCAAGTATTTTCACTTCGTACTTTTCAGGGTGAGAAGTGAGGAAGAGGTCGAGAGTGTTCCGCGACTGCCCTTCAACACATACATTGTGCACAGCGTATTGTCCCTCGGGAGTTGTATGGCTCGAATGGCGAATCCAGGATGAGTTGTGGATATTAAAATCACCAGCAACTACGATTTCACTATTCGGACAACTCTCCAATATTTTCGAAATTGAGTCGGAAGCCATCAAGGGATTTAGTCAATTCCAAGTTTGGACTTCTTTATAAAAATCCGAAGTGCAATATGTGTGACCTGATCTGTAATTTAACCCAAAGAGAGCTAAATTCCTTATCATTACAGTTCAACTGTTGCTGAACTGGTACACAATATCATCGCGAATGTACATTGCAAGGCCCCTATGTAGAGTTTGACATTTTTATGAGATTTAACATAATAGAAACAATTGTGTACATACATAGATCAAAATGTTAAATGATATTTCGCAATGTATGAAATGACTTGTCATGTGGAAAGTATTTTAGGAAAATCGTGTAAATGCATAGACAAAATTTACAAAATGGTATACTTTATTTACACTAAACTTCATAAAATCCACAAAATTTTAATGAAAAAATTTTTACTAAGTATGCTTTCACCGTCTGGGAAATTTTTTGTGTGTACAGTTCTCAGCAAGTTATATTAAATTTAATGTATTAAGGAGATTGCTGATTATAAAAGATTTTAACGAACTTTAACGTTTTGTCTATGAGAACACTAATAAAAAAAAATTAGTAAAAACGTTAACTAAAACCGGTCAAAATTAGTTTAAAATTACATTGCAATAAAAACTGCCAAAATTAGCAGATTTGTTTGCTAACTGTTATTGGGATAAGAATATGGTATCAAAAATAAATCTGTTGAATGTATAAAAATGTTGTAATATTTAATCTAAATTTTAAATAATTGAACGTAACATATTAATCAGCTAAAGCAGCAAAAACCTTAAAATAGGCATTTGTTTGATCAATAATTTCATCATTGGAGCTAAATCTCTTTCCGCCGAAGAATATGGCGGATGAGGTACCAATTCGTAGCCCAATTCATGGAATTTTGGCATTGAAACTGCACACGTGTGCACCCGTTCATTATATTGATGAAAAAGAAATTTTTTCTTGGCCATATGGGGTCGTTTTTTTTTTTTTTTTTTTAATCCTCGTTAAATCGATCCAATAAGTCGGTCGAATTGCGGTTAAACAACTCCAAACAATCCTTTGGAGTTCAGCACAAAATACCAATTTCTGGTCGCGGTGCATAGTGCCACTATAATCTAATCTAATCCTTTGGAGCTGTCACACGATTAGGCTTATGGTCAATTGAGAGCAAACGCGGCACCCACCTTGCAGACAACTTTCTTAAACCCAACTGATCATTTAAAATTAAAACTACACTGCCATATGAAATGCCTATGGCATCAACAATCACACGCACTTTTACTCTTCGATCGGCCAACACAAATCGTGGATTTTTTCGACATTTTCGGGTGTATTGAAATCAATTGGCCGCCACTTTTTTACCATTGAAATCGATGGCGCAGAGTGCCCATTGTATTTATCAAGCTTTTCCTTGGTTTGATTGACGGCTTTTTTTCGCAAAAAATAATGTTTAATGAGCACTCGAAATTCACTTTTTTCCATTTTTAAAAAAATCCACATGGTTTATGTTTTGAACAGCTGTTAAACGCAAAGTAAATGACGGAACTTGCTCAAAATTTGACAGTAGTCTATTAACATGTGGTACTTGTGTTGCATTTCATATAACTACGATTAAAGTTCGAAAAGTCACGGACTTATTGATCCGTCCACGTATATTAAATTAAATAAAATTTTATTCGGATTTTGATTTTTATTCATTTTTATATCACATTCAAAAACTTAAATTTAGTATAGATTAAAAAAATTGCGAGCTTATGTTTTTATGGAATAAAGAAATAAACAAAAATTTAAAAGTACTAACGTTAATCCATTTTTTACCAACGTGTCTTTAAAGACACACCAATCCAATTAAAATCTAAAGTCTTGCCTACAAACGTGGTTTAAAAAATTTTAAATTTGTAATTCCAGGGATGTCATATAATGATTTGAAAAAAAACAGAAACTGCGCAGTCTAATTCAATAAAAAATTTACAATGTAGTTATGATTTTTAGAAAAGTATGCTTAATCTTCTCTACCACGCCTATCTCAAACATTTTCGCTTTTTTTCAAAGCACTTTTTTAAAAAATACTTAAAAATATATGAAAGACCGGTGTAATAACCGCGATTTATTGGTAACGATAAAGGCATATAAAAAAAACTTAAAAATAGTAAAAAATGGAAGCATGCGGAAAATTAATCCGTTTTTGTTTTTAATACCAAAAAAGTGCTATTTTCTCTTAACCAGCAAAGCTGTATATTTGAGTTGCCAAATAACAATTTTAAGAAACTGACTGAAAATGTCAATATTTTTAAAAAATTCTTTAAAATGGTACGATCACACTAAAAAAAATCACACGGAATCTATGCTTGTTAAAAAATGGGTTAACCAAAATAATTTTTTATTTAAAAAAACTTAAATTTTGACTGTCATATAACGAACTTTACCCTTAGCTAAAAGGACTCAACTGTTTATAATGTTAAAAGAAATTTTTTAAAAAGGGATACTTAAAATAAGTAATTACAAAATTAACAGAAATAGCAATAATAAGGATTTGTCATCCTCATTTCGCTTAAATTCTTCAATACGTTCAGACATTTGTATCCGTATAGTAATCATATGTCCATTGAGTTCAAAATTAAAAAAAAAAAATAAGTCCTACTGAAATGTATATATAAATTTTAGAACTTCTACATGGATCTATACTTAATTGTGTTTCCAATTCAGTTAATCGATTCCTCGATTAATCACCTCTATTTCGGTTAATGTCGAAACAAATAATTTAAAACTCAAATAATTATTCGACCCGAATAATCGGATAAAATAGGTCGATTAATCGGTTAAATTTTTTATATGAATTTTTTCGTTTATTTTTTTTTTGCCAAAAAATATTCAGATTCAAAACAAAAGAAGTAAACAATACAGTGAAGGACATAACTAGTGATGCAATAATTTTTGGAATTCATTTTACTGAATCAGAAAACCTAAAAAGTATTTTTAATCAAGTTTGTCACTCAATTAACTTCTTGCCTTCACAATTAAGAGATATCTTTCGTGTTAAGTCTAAAACACCTGATAATAGAAACACTGCCGTGATAGTGAAATTTTACACACCATTTGACAGGAATCGTTGTTTAAAAACTTTTTCTGAATACCGTAAGATATCTCAAGGCTCAGTATCTATGAGAGCTGCAGGTTTTGATAGCGATACCACTTTTCGTATTTATGAGAGCTTGGACCTCAAAAACAGAAAATTATTACAATCAGCTGTGCAAGAAAAACTGAAAGGAAAATTTGTAAGCGTTTTTTCTGCAAGAGGAAAAGTATACGTCCGTCTTCAAAAAAATACCTCGGCAATACATATTGCGGATGAAAAGGCCCTGGATGAGATTATTAAATAAAGTCGTTATATAATATTTTTTATATTTAAATGTATTTTTTTATATTTTTTTTTAATTTTACCAAACAATTTATTAATTCTATAAACATGAATCGAACTCCTGTAAGACTATCTAGTTTTCTATACTACTCTTTTTTCTTACTATCTTCAATGTATGCTTTTAAGGCTGTTTTTTCTGGATGTTGCTATGAATCGATTTAATTTTAATAATGGTGTTAACGGGAACCACACTGCCATGTTAAATATACTGTGCCAACAGCGACATGGTTTTAATGTAGTACATTTTAACGCCAGAAGTTTAAATGGACTTAAGCTTGATCATGTAAGAACCGTTTTTGAGAATTCACAAGTTGATGTGTTCTGTGTTACGGGAACCTGGTTCAGTAATGAAGTACTGGAAAAGCATTACATGGTTAATGGCTACAATCTTTTTCAGAATTGTAGAAGTGATGGAAGAAGAGGTGGTGGTGTTGCTATATATTGCAAATCAGATTTAAAGGCAAAACTAATCAGTAAATCAAGGGATTCAGATGTGGAATTTATCAATGTTGAAATATGTGATTCTATGAACAAGATTTTAGTATCATGCGTTTACAATCCAAACAGAAGTCACAGCCCTGAACCATTTTTTGAAGACCTCAAAAGCCGCCTTATTGATTATAATTGCTATGTTGTTGGCGGTGATTTTAATATAAATTTACTGCTTAAAGATAATGTTAGTGAGGACTTTATTGACTCTGTAAGCTCAGTGGGACTGTCTATTGTAAATGATCAGATGCCTACCCATTTTTCCTCTGGTTCTAGTCCGAGTTTGCTCGATTACTTTCTGCTTTCGGATCCTAAGCTACTGTTGTTATTTGATCAAATCTCATTTGTCTCTGACCACGATCTAATTTTTTGTACATTAAATGTTACTATAAGTAGAAACGAAAAACCAAGACTTGTTTCATATCGGGACTACAGCTCAATTGATCTAAACTTATTATTTTCCGAACTTTCTGTCTCAAATCTCAATGATTGCTGGTATTATACCTCAGTTGATAGTAAGTTAGATGCTTTACTATCCACTCTACAAAATGCTTATAATAGACATGTTCCAATACGCAGCTTTTATGTAAAAAATACGTCATGTCCTTGGTATACTGCTGCAGTAAAGAATTCCATTCGTGAGCGCAACAACTGTTATAGTAACTGGAAACGACACCCCTCTTCTGCTAACAAAGTTACATACACAAGGGCTAGAAATAGGTCTAATCTTATCGTTAGGCGAGCAAAAAAAGCGTTCTTTGCTCGTAAACTTGATACTTCTTTACCATCAGGCCAATTGTGGAAGAATATTAAAAAATTAGGTGTACATTCTAAAGGTTCATCAGATTGTAGCTTAGATCCTGATGAGTTAAATGAGTTTTTTTGTAGAAGTGAGCCGATTGCTAACATTAATAACATTGGAGATAATAATAGAATTCAGAGCCCCCTCTACAATTTAAACACCTTTCAATTCGATGTTCTTTCTGAGGTTGATGTGTATAAAGCAATTATGAAGGTCCAATCAAATGCCATTGGTGAAGATGGTGTGTCAATAAAATTCTTAAAAATGATAATACCTTTTGTTGTAGGACCACTTACGCACATCTATAACCACTGCATAACCACATCCATCTTTCCAAAATTATGGAAAATCGGCAGAGTAATTCCTGTGGCAAAAATTACGTCTGCAACTGTTCCAAATGACTACAGACCCATCAGCATTTTGTCAGTACTAGCTAAAATTTTTGAATCTCTTATGACGAATCAAATTACTGAATATCTTAATACGAATAAGCTTTTATCTCCTCTTCAATCAGGTTTTCGTGCATCTCACAGCTGTACGACAGCTGTCTTAAAAGTAATTGATGATATAAGACCCGATTATGACATGGGTAATCTAACGTTAATGTGCTTACTGGATTTTTCCAAAGCATTTGATAGGGTTGATCACTCTTTACTTATTCGTAAGCTTAAACATTACTTTGGCTTTACAGACTCCGCACTAACCCTGCTTAAAAACTACCTAACCGGACGTGCCCAGAAAGTCATTGTGGGTGACAGGGAATCATGCCTTAAGGGAGTTTATTCAGGCGTTCCTCAGGGATCTGTATTAGGACCGCTATTATTTAGTATTTTTATAAATGATGTTTTCGAAGTCTGTAAAAATGCACGTATGCATGCCTATGCTGACGATATTCAGCTATATATTTCGAATCGTTTAGGCCTTTTAGAAGACACATGCTTCAGATTAAATGAGGACTTACAGGCAATGAATAATTGGGCACAAGTCAATAAGCTGACGCTCAATCCCGGCAAGTCTTTGATACTTCCTATCAGTAGATACAAACCCTGCGTCGAATTTCCAACAGCTTATTTGGGTGAAACTGCTCTTAAGTATGTTAATAAAGTTAAATATTTAGGGTTTGTTATCAACTCCACTTTGTCATGTACCGATCATGTTAATACCATAATACGTAACACATTTCTTACACTTCGTAACCTACGAGTATCGTCCAGTTTTACCCCAGTTGATGTTAAGAAAAAATTAGTCATTCAATTAATAATTCCGCACATAACATATACAGCTGAGGTTTACAGTCAATTAGATTCGCATTCATCGCATAAACTACAGATATCTTTTAACAATGCTACGAGGTACATATTTAGTTTACGTCGTTTTAGTAGCATTTCTTCATGGAACAAAAAGGTACTTGGTTGTGACTTAGATGACTATTTACGCATGAGAAATTTGTTTTTGCATAAATTAATTTCAGATAAAACTCCATCATATCTCTATGAAAAAATTGAATTCGGCAGGTCTATACGATCAGGGACATTAATTATACCTAGATACTACTATTTAAACACAGGTAGATTTTTCTTCGTTAATGCCATTAAACTTTGGAATGACTTACCCATAAATCTTAAACTCATCACAGAAAAAAACAGTTTTAAAAGTGAACTTTTTAATTTAATCACTAGAAATAATTTAATTTCTAGAAACAACTAACTACTACTTTTCTATACCTTCTTTATTTTCAGCCTATTCTTTTCATCTTTTGCTATACCAACTAGATAGCCACATATATATTTTTCTTTGACTACTATATGCTTAGAATAAGTTTTTAAATTTAAATTATATTTTTTTTTTTTTTTTTTTAAACGATATTATTTTAAAATTTGTTATTATGACATTCATTATGTGATACCCTTTGAACCATAAAAGAATTTAATTCTTAAGGTTCTTATACTGCAATTTTTTACTTAAATAAATAAATAAATAAATAAAAAAAAAAAAAAAAAAAAAAAAAAAAAATGTCAATGAAAAAGAAACACTTCTGAAATATTTAAATCAGTTCAAGCCTTTAGGTAACTTCTTTTCACAATCCAAAACAAAAGCTTTATCGGTTTAAGAAAAGAAGATAGACAATTTTTAATTTTTAGTTTAATTCTTTTAAAAATTCAAATTAATATAAATTTTATGCCAGTTTTTGTTTACATATTAGTTTTTGACATGAAATTTGCTAATGTTTTAGTGTAGTTGTTTTTATATACTACTTTCGTTACTATTTTGCTTGTGTTTTAAATCAAGTCTCTCAACTCTCAATTCACATGCTGAAATTGTAGGAAATCTATATCTTCTAAAAAGAAAGTTTTATAAATTTTGTAAGAAACTTTATCAATTCTAAAACATGTTCCACTAGAACCAATCTCAATGAAACCGAAGCCGTTTCTCTGAAAATAGTTTAAAGAGTAGATTAGATGTTCTACTTTGGAGGACGAAAATCGTCGGTGTAAAGAACGACACTAGAACTAGACAATAAGTTACTCTACCAGTCGTTTTTTAAAACTATCATATTTTAAAATTGGTAATACTGGCAGACTCACAGAGATTTTTTTAATAGAAAAACTCTATAACTCCAAGGATTTAGTGCCTTAAATTTCTCCTTAATAAATCTTTTCTCCTAAATAAATTCTTAAATTTCTCCTAAATAAATCATTTATATACCAAGGCAGCCGATATTAGGTCCATTCGTTTACACCAAAATTTGCACAAATTTGTACAAATTTGTACTGGATTTTACTGAAATGCGTTCGCGTACACATAAATTTGCAAAAGAGAGCATCTACTAAGAGAGTAAAGTGACAGTTGTCAGCAAAAAACCTGCAAATTTTTACTGGACAAATTTTTGCCAGTAAAATCCAGTAGAAAACAAAAACATACGATTCAATTAAGTAAACAAACAAAAATAAGCATACATTTAGTATTAAAAACATTTAAAAGATTAAAAGCTGAATTAAAAGTGCGGTAAAAACTAAAAATAATTATTTTCAACCTGAAACAAATTAAAGTAGTCAGTTACAATTATTATAGTAACAATTTATCAGTTTTCTAATATCTCTGTTAATTGTTTTTATTTACATTAATATATTAGAGATGTAAAGCCAATGAATATATGAATACTTCTTACTGCATATTATTCGGGGTACCGAATATCAAAAATAAAGTATTCATGTATTTTCGTATGTTATTTAAATAGAAAAAAAATTAAAAGTCATGTACAAACTAAACAAGTCTAAAAGCTTCCACAAAAGTTTATTTAATAAATACAATTGCTACGAATGTATGATTATTAAAATGCAATGGATCAAGTACCAAAAACAATATATACTGGGTAGTCTAAATAACACATATTTTACAACACTAAGCTTTTTAGCGCTCATATGTTTGAATTAACCTGCAAGTTTTTGCAATTTTTCCGTTCGTTTACTTTTTTGTGCAAGAGCCAGTTCTGAGAGTAAAATTTTCATTTTGCCCAAAATTTACTCATCTACTGGATTTTACTGGAAAAGTAAACGAATGAACCTATTATAAAAAAACTGTTTTTAATGTTTTTTATTGATAAACTACCAAAGAAATACCTTTATTTTGCATTAAACGATTAATCGATTAACCGAAAATTTCGTCTATTAACCGTCCCGAATAACCGGTTAATAAATTTTAGCGATTTTTCAAATAATGCCGTAACCCGTTAACCGCCTAGGTCGAATAATTGGAAACACTATTAATTATATATTATATATATATAAATTCCTGGGATTCCTAGTTGGAACATAGGGCCAGTAATAATCCAAATCGTGTTCCTTTCTTCATGCTTAGAGTCGTCGCCAGGGGAGTCCGTTGGTTTTCATTTGTACTGGTTTCATTAATCATTTTGTTTCGGATGAGTGGGAGATTAACCCTCTGCATCCACGGCTGGTGTTGGGGCTGCCAACTTATTGCCTCCAGCCCAGCAGCTTCGTTGCTCACACTAGCTAGTACCATAGTGGATGTTATAATACCATTTCCCGATGATTCTTCTTAGTTGGTTGCAAGAGCAAGGATTGGTTCTGGACTTTACCAAGTTAAAGACCATCAGTTCCGTTACCTTGTATGCCCAACTCTGAACACCAATTATATATTAATGAACTTAAAAAATATTTTTAAGAAGGTGATATACATATATAATTGTATATGATTTTCTATAAAATATATGATACCGTGTTTCTATATATGATACCGTGTTAAAAACTTCCGAGCAACTTCTTTGCCTTAAACTTAAATACTTGTGTAATTTTTTACCAACAGCTATTAAATTAATATCATCGTACTTCAGTACGCCGTTAGTTGCCGAAGAGATAAGTTAACTCGTCACTCGCATTAATTATTAACGGAGAATAACGGTTAATTCTATTCTTTTTTGCAATACTATAAAGCGTGTCTCAGCATGCCGTTCGGATTCCTTTGGAGACATCATTTACTCCTCCATTGCAAAGGCAATGGTTGTTTTGTGCACGTGTTGGTCTGATGGAATCCGTTCTTTTTCTGGCGAATTGGGGCCTCATCTCGCTGAGCCTCCATTGCGAAGGCAATGGTTGTGTATGTGTTGCTGATGTTCCTGTTCGTCTGATTTTAATCTATTACTTATTCAGTACAACTACTGTGTGGATTACCCTGGCTCTTTGGTTACGCACCTCGCCATTTATTTCGAGAATTATAATAATAATAATCATCGTACTTATATGGCAGATCACAATCGGTTTACCATGGATCTGAAATGTCAAGCTGCTACCCAGTTCCGAAGGTGTACCACAGGGCTCGATTCTTAGTCCGTTATTGTATGCTATACACTCTAATGGCTTACCATCTCAACTTCAAAACTGTAGTGTCCAAATGTATGCTGATGACGTACAGCTTTACATCAGTTGTGAGCTAACTGAGGTCACAAATTGCATAAATAAATTAAACCAAGATTTAACAAGGATTACTAAGTGGGCATTTACTAATGGTCTATGTTTGATCTCCAAAAAATCCAAAGCTACGATTATTGGCAATATTAACCTAGTTCCACCCTTTCTACCACCAATACAGATTAGTGATTTTCCAATTGAAATAGTCGAAACAGCCAGAAACCTAGAAGCCATCTTCAATAATCATTTTGTTTATTCAGATCATGTTAACGCTATATGCGATTTCGATTTTTTATTTTGATTATGAATTTTTTTTTTGTAACTCGGGGAAACTTATAAAAATATGTGGACGCTAGGGTTACAACTTTTTTTTGGCTAAATTAAATCGCTTTTCAGGTAATTTTATTCACCTCCCGCAAAAAGAGCATTTCCTTTTATCATTAAAGTTGTACTAGTTGACCAATAACATTGCACAACATAATTTTGATGTCTATATAGCGAAACAACGCTTTAATCTGTTCTACAAAAATTGGCGAACACGTCAAATTTGAATTCGTTTTTATCTAATTAGGTTAAAATTTTTAGTTAAATTAAACAAAAAGAGGATTATGCGGAAACCTTTTTGAAAACCGTGAAAAATAAATTTGATAATTGCAAAAAAGTCAAAAGTTATAACCCTAGTGTACACAGAAACTTTAATGACCCGATTAAAAAAAATTAATATGATGATTTATATAATCATACGAAATTTAATGAGTCTTAATAGTTTTAGCCGAGAAATGGGCCCACAGAATTATATAAGTTTGCATTAGTTAAGTTTTAATTTGATAATATCAGATTCAATTACATCCGAATAATGGCGCGATACAATTTAATCCGATTTTATATAGCGGTATAAATTTAAAATTGAACTGGTACTAATATATTCAAAATAAGCTATGGTTGTATTCGTTTTATGATTTTTAAACTTCATTAAAATCCGAAATATTTGATGAAATAATTACCGCCGAATAGGGGGTTTGCTAAAACGTTATTAGTAATTTAAGACTTTAGCCACTTGCAAAGAGTTTAAAACTTTAAAATTTGTAGCAAATTCCTTTCCATTTCTACATTTCATTTTATTCAGAAATTCTCGCGAAATTACCTAAAAAATAAGTTGTTTGAGAATGAAAGATATAAGGAAAATGAAAATTTTATGGAATTTAGTAACTTAGACCATTGAAGAAAAAATACGGAAAAAAGTTTATTTAGCTTTTTACATTGAAAAAAATTTAAAACTTAATTAAAAACTCCTAATGTTACAAATGAAACAAGTTCTTTTTTTAGGATTACTATATCTTTTGTGTATTATGCTATAAACACATAGACCACAGAGCTACACGACTACAAATGCCGTTCACTGCAATCGTCGCCTTGTGGTCAGCTACTTATTATTTTGGAAACGACAGCAACATAGTAAACAGCTGTTTACAAATGAATTTTTATTTCAGTAGTGCCAATTACATCATTTTTTTGCTTTATTAAAATAGAACAACATGCATGGTTGTAGATACGTACACGTACACTCTCTTTCAAAAAGGTTTTATTGAGATCTGATCACAACAACAAATACACGAAGGCATAATGCAAAATAAATCAAAATGATACAGTTTTGCACTCACTATTTATTTTTATATTTTTAAAACAATAATATATTTTTAATAACTTTTCCAGTAACCCTTTGCCTACTTAAGCTCCTGGAAGCTATTATATAGACTTTGTGTGTACCTCTGCACAAATTCTGGAGGAATCGCCTCCCACACTTCCTTCGTCCACTCCCACAACGTTTCCATAAGCAACAGTATAAAGAATAAAAAATATTTTTTGCCTAAAAAATTTAAATTTTTTTTATTTTTTTAATTCATAACAAATCCAAAACTTTAAGAAGTCCTATTACTTTCGCGTAAAGCCACATAACCTATGAACAAAATGAGACATAAATTATGAAAATCGATGAACGCGTTTCGCTTTTATTCACAATTAAGTGAAGGTTTGAATTTCAAAAATTTGCTCGAGATATGCACAAAATTCTTTGGAAAAAACATTGATGACTTTTTTTATGATTCTCAGAATTAAAAAAAAAACTTAATAAACTAAAGGTTATTTGATTTTAATGATTGCGGTAGCAAAGTAATAAACGCTAATAAATGTGCGTGGACAAAAATGAAAAAAGGAAAGTGCACTTTTTTAAGTATGTGTTTTTTAGTTGGCTACCTGTATGATGTTTTCAAAGAAATTCCACCCTCATTTATTAGTGCTCATGTTTTGGAACATTTCGAAAATTGTAAAACGTACTGAATCAGGTATATAGCCACCCTTAAAATATGCGCCCATTCATAAATTCCCATTTTTTTTTTACCATTTTCCCCCCATTTTTCACCTTTTTTGCTCAATAACTGGATTACAAATCCACAAATATGCTGTTTTTATTTTTCTTTATAAACTTTATTTTGCATGAAAATAAACATTCCGATTCATATTACAGCTCTTCTTACACAGAAAATATGAGATTTTTATATGTTATCTATGCAACATTTTCAATTAGAACATTTTCAATTATTGTCACTATCCATCCTCGTTGAAGTTGACGCTTGTGGTTCAGATGACCTTGTTTTCTTCGTAGGTTGTTCATATTCATGTTCTGAGTCTGCATCATCATCCGAGTTAGACATAATATTCAAGGGCATGTTTGGTTCAGTGTGTCAACCAATTTCAGTGTCATGTTCATCTTCGGTGCTTTCAACTTCAAACTGCATAATTTTATAACTCCACCAACAAACCTACGCAAGCAATGCATCCAATTTTTTTCCTTTGAATCGCTTTTCCATTGGCATGGTCACCTGGTGGAACATCTCTCCTTGTTCGTCCAATTCCAGAGGTAATTGTGCCAAAAAGGTATCAAGGTGGAAATGCATGAAATGTAATTTTAACGTCATTGATGCATTGATTTTTTCAAAATAATACATCAAGTTCTCCACTCGTGTCTGTATGCCATCTCGCTGTACACGTTTCTTTCCTAAAACGCCTTCGATGACTTGTTTCACATAGGTGGTTATAATGGTTCGAAAGCATATTTGTGAAAGATTCGCTTTTCATTAATTTTCGTATATCCGGTCCATTGACCGGATATACGACTGACATTTTGCTGTGTGAGTTTTCTGCTCTTCAAAAATTATTTCAACATTTCGAATTTTTGATGTGATAGTCCCATCTTGGCCACAATGTAATCCATTTCGATTTGTGTTAGCGGTTGTGGTGCATTATCTTCAATATCGGGTGTCCAATCTGCATCATTTACATTGATCGGATTGGTGAAACCGATTTCGGCTTGCATGGACACTGTATCCAGACTGGAGTCCAGGTTTAGGTGTATCTTTATCACCAGCGCGTTTAACTCGAAGTGTGGCAGTAAAAGCAGCAATGTATACTTTTGTTTTCAATTGTTTTCTGATTAATCCATGACGAGAATTTATGCATGCGTAGCACCTGGATTTATCATGTCCAGTTAGGTCTTCCACCCAAATTACTGGCTTCATAAAAGAAAACTGTCCACCTTTTCCATGTATCCACATTATAAAGGTATTATAACAATTTTTGCGCTTCATCAAAATAATGACAATACGCTGTTTGGCATTCCTCAGTAAACTTGTTGTTTCGATCCTTTCGGTATATTTTTGGGACGATATGACAACAAACGTAACAAAAATCATCCAATTTTGGGCACTTGTTATTTTCCATATTGAAATATATTATATGTTTTGTTGTTATTCACTTTTAAAAAACCGGAGAAAAATCGCTTGTACTTTTCGCGTTCGTCGGCCCTTGTTGGATGACAAAAATCGATCTATTTTTCAATATTTTACTGACAGGTATTAAGAATGGGCGCATATTTCGAAACGTTCCAAAACATGAGCACTCATAAATGTGGGTGCATCTGTAAAAAAATCATGCAGGTAACTAACGAAAAAACCCAAATAATTAAAAAAGTGCACTTTCCTTTTTTTCTTTTAATTGTCCACGCACATTTATTAACGCTTATTACTTTGCTACCGCAATCATTAAAATCAAATAACCTTTTGTTTATTACTTTTTTTTTTTAATTCTGAGAATCATAGAAAAAGTCATCAATGTTTTTTCCAAAGAATTTTGTGCATATCTCGAGCAAATTTTTGAAATTCATACCTTCACTTAATTGTGAATAAAAGCGAAACGCGTTCATCGATTTTCATGATTTATGTCTCATTTTGTTCATAGGTTATATGACTTTAAGTGAAAGTAATAGTCCTTGATACTTTTTACCGTTTTAAATTTTTTATGAATTAAAAAAAAAATTTTAATTTTTTAGGCAAAAAATATTTTTTTTTCTTCATACATTTATTTATAACTGCGAAACTGTTGCTTATGTAGCGAAACGTTATATCAACAGATGTAATTATTGATTTTTCTAAATTTGTTTCAGCAAAATCCGACTAGTGGTTCTCGAGTTATGTCAAACAAAAGAGCCTAAAACGTGACAAATTCCCCTATACGATACTTACTAACTTCGAAAAATTATTAAAATTTTATTTGATGTAACTTGACCAAACGAATGATGCAGAAGTTCTTATTTTTGGAGCTACTTTCACAAAAAATTATCAGAATTGAGTCCCGAAATCATGTGTTGTACTGTGTAATTATGTCCGGTTAAATAAAAAAATTATATGTGATTTGATAAGTTCCCATATATAAGCACATACAAATTGATCTGAAAAATGGGTCATCATATTAGATATCATTTGATACAATTTTATCCGAGATTTGGCCATATCCGGGACATTATATTATATCAAATTAGATATAAATATATCTGATTTTATAAAATTTTAGCCGATATTAGGGATGCTTTTAGTAACTTGAAGTTATGCTTAAAGTTATTTAAGTTTAAAATTAAAATTTCTTAAAATCAACAATTTTAAAAACCAAAGTTTTTTTTAACGAAATGATTAAAAATCATCAAGAATAATTAAGTGGTATTGTCTTAAAAAATGTACACATTTTTTTTATTTGAAATTATATAAAATAAATCACTTGTAAATAATTTCGTTATAAAATTAGTAGGGTTACATGTGAGGGGATTGTGCATGGATGGGATTATATATACACTTGGGTCTGTTTTTATGCGGTTTATTTTTATGCGGATTTGAAGTTATGCGGTTTTTAAAATACTACTTTTTTTAATACTATTTAATATACATTTTTAATGATTGCTTATCATTTTTACCGATTTTAAAAGTTGGCATCACTCTATTCGCATGTAACTCGGCCATTCAACTTGTAATGTTCATACTGTAAGCGTTCTTTCTTAATTTTAATAATTTAAAATCCTAATTTAAATTAATGTTATTTTTGTGATTTAAAACGTAAATGTAAAAAAATGTGTTTGTATTGTTAAAATAAAGTTGGTATTTTTCATAGAATTTTTATCAAATATTATTAAAACTAAGAAAAAAAAAATAAGACAAGCATTTTCTTTGGAATTGAAAATGGCAATCTTAGATCGCATAGAAAAAGGTGCGAAGTATGCTGCTATTGGGAAACATGTTAAACTTGACAAATCTTCAATTAGAGCTATTAAAAAAATAAGTCTAAAATAAGAAAATCTATTTTATCTGGCACACCACTTAGTTCAATATTATCATCATATTTTGGGGTGCACTAATAGAGAAAATGGAACTACCCAGCAAAACCACACATTACCAAATCATGGGTAAAGTAATGTATCGAAATAGGGCTTCACGCATTACATTTCACCTTACTTCACTGATGAATTTTACAGGCGATGAGCCTCAAAGTAATGGGTTTAACTAATTACCTTGTAGGGGGTAAAGTAACTGGTTACTTATATGGTTACATGGTGGGAAAAAGTAATGTGTCTATAAATAGATTTTCATAACAAAAAAATGCATAAAAAATTTTTTTTACACATATTTTTTATAATTAAATAAATAACTACAAGTTTGTTATAATTTTTATTAAAAATAAAAATTATGTTTTTTCGACCTTTAATTGTGCAATGAAAATGAAAATTATTCAAGTTCGAGGCCATATACTCTATATTTCTTCATTAGGATATTGTCCTAACAAATAATCTATAGAGTTTTTGTTTTCAAATTTATTATTTGACCCTTTCAGGAATGTGTTGATAGATCTATTTCGGGAATTTTCTAGGTTCCCATCATCAGAACACGTTTTGAAAGCGGTAACAATCCCATGCCAAACCTCAAGCATTCATATGAACTAGTTTACTCACTACATGAGAACTAATATACATATGAGTTTGAAATTAAAGATTATAACCATTGATCAAAAAATAAATTGAAAACTTGTTTGATGTGCAAGATCCACCTCTGGTGGATATTCAATACACGTTTTTTTTTTTTTTTTTTTTGTTTCTCTCTCATTTTTTTATATTTTGTTAAGTTAGTTAACAAAACAGGGAAAGTAAACTAGGCGGTACTCTGCCTTTTTTCACAAGTTTGTTATAATTTTTATTAAAAATAAAAATTATGTTTTTTTATGTTTTTTAATTTTTATTTTTAATAAAAATTATAACAAACTTGTGAAAAAAGGCAGAGTACCGCCTAGTTTACTTTCCCTGTTTTGTTAACTAACTTAACAAAATATAAAAAATGAGAGAGAAACAAAAAAAAAAAAAAACGTGTATTGAATATCCACCAGAGGTGGATCTTGCACATCAAACAAGTTTTCAATTTATTTTTTGATCAATGGTTATAATCTTTAATTTCAAACTCATATGTATATTAGTTCTCATGTAGTGAGTAAACTAGTTCATATGAATGCTTGAGGTTTGGCATGGGATTGTTACCGCTTTCAAAACGTGTTCTGATGATGGGAACCTAGAAAATTCCCGAAATAGATCTATCAACACATTCCTGAAAGGGTCAAATAATAAATTTGAAAACAAAAACTCTATAGATTATTTGTTAGGACAATATCCTAATGAAGAAATATAGAGTATATAGCCTCGAACTTGAATAATTTTCATTTTCATTGCACAATTAAAGGTCGAAAAAACATAATTTTTATTCTTAATAAAAATTATAACAAACTTGTGAAAAAAGGCAGAGTACCGCCTAGTTTACTTTCCCTGTTTTGTTAACTAACTTAACAAAATATAAAAAATGAGAGAGAAACAAAAAAAAAAAAAAACGTGTATTGAATATCCACCAGAGGTGGATCTTGCACATCAAACAAGTTTTCAATTTATTTTTTGATCAATGGTTATAATCTTTAATTTCAAACTCATATGTATATTAGTTCTCATGTAGTGAGTAAACTAGTTCATATGAATGCTTGAGGTTTGGCATGGGATTGTTACCGCTTTCAAAACGTGTTCTGATGATGGGAACCTAGAAAATTCCCGAAATAGATCTATCAACACATTCCTGAAAGGGTCAAATAATAAATTTGAAAACAAAAACTCTATAGATTATTTGTTAGGACAATATCCTAATGAAGAAATATAGAGTATATGGCCTCGAACTTGAATAAATAACTTTTTTTTTTATTAAATAAATTACGTGGTCATGTTGGGATTCAAACCTCGGTTCTCTGGTATTTACCAATTAGTTAGTCGAGAACTCTACCAACTGAGCTATCGATACATACAATATGAGTTATTGTGCTTCTTGTTTTCGTTCGTGATATCAAAAATATACACCTTACCTTCATGCTTACAAAAAATCACAAAGTATTGTGTCTATAAATATATTTTCAAAAATATATATTAATACTTACTTTACGTTTATAACTCATGCATTATGTAATTGATGATCGGTAAGTCATTATGTTATGTTTTGAAGTAATGTAAAATGTAATGAGGTATCATTACAAGGTAATCCATTAGTGTTCAATTATCGGTAACTCATTACTTCTTGTTGGAAAATAATGATACACGTAAGAAGCACACATTACAAGGTAATGCATTACTTTATCGCACCCATTACCAAAGTTTTGCTGGGTAGCTCTTATAATATGATCAGACACATTTCGGATAGTGATTCGGATAATATCTAATGTTCTAAATTTTTAAATTGCTAAATGATTTTTATATTTTTTTTTAAATAGAATTTAATTCTTATTAAACTTAGTTTTTTAAATTAATTTTGTGTTTTTATGTTATTTTTTGTTTAAACTGATTTTAAAAATAAATGAATTGTTTTTTGTTAATTATAACCCTTTGATTTGAAGTTATGCGGTTTTTCAAACTTGAGGAACGCATCTCTCATTTTTGTATGGACGTGGAGTCTTTTTTATGCGAATTTCGTTTATGCGTTTTTTTTTTGGAACGCATCTACCGCATAAAAACAGACCTAAGTGTAATGCTATATAAAATTGTAAGAAATATTTCAGAATTGGGTCACATATAGTTTAAAAAGACTTAGCATGTGGCCATATATAATCATATCGATCAATACATATATTTGGATTATTATTATATGGCTTATGTAGCTATATATGGAGTAAGATTTGGAGACATATGATATCAAGTACCATATAAAAAAATCTCTCAATATAAATGATCAGATGTATTTGCATATCAAATCATATTACATATAGATATAACTCTTTTTACACGGGCGTCCAAAAAACTACGAATTTTTTATTCTTGAACTCAAAAGTTACAGATTTATCATACAAATCAAAAGGCAGATATCGTATATAAATTGCCTGTGGTTTAAAAGTGGCGGTGAAATTTAACACATCTTTGTATGAAAATATGTTTAAAGTTTAGGAAATTTAGACTTATTTAAAAACAGCGTTAAAATATTCGAGAAAACACACATTCTGAAAGCCAATTTGACACTATGTCGTGGACCCAGGCTGCAACTTATTTGAATTATTTTAAATATTGGCGATCAAATTAATCACTATTTCTCCTTTTTCATATAACCGAGTTTTTTTAAGATCGGAGGGAGCCCAAATTTTCCAAGGAAGCATTTAAGCTCACTATTGTGATTGTAGTCTGAAAGAAATAATGATAAAGAAAAAATATACAGTTGGAAAATTTAAAAATATAACTGTCATCGCCAAGGTATTTCCAATTCACTTTGATTTATATTTTGGACGATTTCAGATGCTTTTCAAGCGTTCTTCTGTGTTTACCCTTCATTTTTAAATTTTTCGTCAATAGTTACAGTTTTCTTTAATCAATTTTTTAAATAAAAACCCTTTAAAATTTCTAAAAAAACAACATCGTTATAACACAAAGACTAGTTTAGCTGCTGAGCTTTTTAATGACTAGTTGGCACATGATGCATATCGATTAAAGTTTGAGACTTAAATTTATTTCGAAAAATTTTAAAAATAGTCTCTGTGTGCTGAACACGAGTCGCTTTAATGGATTTTGAGATATCGTAATATATATCGTAAAAATACTGAAAACTATGTTACCAGATGCGTGCGTAGTAAACCAAATTAAAATAAAAAGATTGCACTGTAAAATGACGGCACACGTAAACCTAAGTTTGGGTCGTAGTGCTATCTCCGGTTTAAAAGATTATGTCAAAATACACACAAAAAATGATTGTCAAAAAAATTTTAATTAAACTTTTGTTCGATTTCAAACTCACTTTCATAGAAAAAAAAAATGCCAAAATTAAATTAAAAAATTCCCGTTTTTTTAATGTTGGCCTTTTTTCAATTTTAGCAATTTTGTTCTAATTTTAGAGATTTTTTCGAATTTTAGAGTTTTTTAATTTTGGCAATTGTTTAAAGTTCTGCAATTTTAAAGCTTGTTTTTTTTATTTTGGCAATTTTTTTTTTTCCAAATTTTGGGTTTTATCAAATGTTTTCGATTTTTTTAAATTTTAGCGATTTTTTTTACAATTGTGGTGATTTTTTAAAGTTTTGTAATTTTGGCAATTTGTTTTTAATTTAAGCAGTTTTGTTCTCAGTTTTAGGCGATTTTTTTAAAATTCTAATGTATGTTTTAATAGTATCTACTAAAAATTTGTTTGAAATAAAAAACAACATTTAATTAAATTTTTAATAGATATGTTTAAAACTATAATTGAAAACAATATCAATAAAATAGTTACAAATTATTTAAATTGTTACTACAATTTCCTCAATAGTACCGAATCAACAAATATTTTAATTGAAACTCAATTCTAGATTTTTCTGTGTAGACATATTTAATTTTTGGTTTGCATTGTCTCAAGCTATTTTTTGATTATATTTTAAGGCAACGATATCGAAACGACTTTATTTATTGTTTTTTTCCTCGAAAATCAACTCTAACAATGATAGCCGCCCATTTGCATGCGATGTTTTCTAATGAAATTTGAAGATTCGAACCATATAATACTGAACTAATAGGCATTTCCTATTTGATCCAAGTCAAAAATAAATTTGTTTATATTAAATTTATCAATAACATTGTTACTTCCTAACAAATCGTATTAAGTTTTTAAATTTGTCAAATCATTTCGTTGGGGGAGGGGGGGGGGGGGAGCTATATGTTTTTTATAATATTATATTAAACAAGATATGATTGTATATGAACATTTTTAATCGGGTTATTATAATTTTGAATTTAAAAAATCAGATGTCCTAACCGACCCTTAAAACATTCCGATATCGATTTAGGCATATAAGAAAGTATTCCAGAATAGACCATGACGTCTATTTGTGGATTATATAGCTTTGATATAATGTTAAAAATGCTCTGAAAACATATACGACTAAATTGCACTTTGTGGTGCGTGCCTAAAAAAAGTAGGTGGTCCCCTCCAGAATTAAATAAGATTTTTTTTTCTATCTTTGGTACGGTACACGTAGTAACTTATAAGTGTGGGTACTCTAATGAAAGGAAATTTCCTCAGGATTTCAAAAATTATGTTATTTTTAGGATTCATGATACGTAGCACCCGGATAATAATTATAAAAAAATATAAATTTTTTCTTAAAAAAACCCCCTAAAGGAAAAACTTTACTTAGCGAAGCCACTGAACTGCCTATCACAAAGGAGAAACCCCCTAAGCCCGGCCGAAGCATGGACACGCAGAAAAACTTTCCTCAGCGAATCCGGAATTTGGACGCACTGGAGGAGAAAATCGCTAATACAATCAATTTTGTACTATCACCACCACGCGATAATGCATGGGTTTTGTAAACGATAGAAACTAAAAAGTCATATTTTCCATGTAAAATTCGTTATTTTAACCCTTTAACCGGCAAGTCCGCCTCCAGGCGGTGTGTTTTAAGTTGGCCATAAATGCTCCAAATAAGTGTTTTGTAATAAGAAGTTAAGCTATTTCGATAGAAAAGTAAATTTACAAAATATTTAGTGAAATAATTACTTGCGTTCGTGGCACGGTTTGGAAACATGAAAGAGTTAAAGTTAGAATTTCTTATAATTTCAAAAAATTAATATTGTGAAATAAACACAATTTTCAAAAATCTTGAAACACATTTATGTTGACTATAAACCGTTGATACGCAAAGTAAGAGCAAAGCTTAAACTTTTCAAAACAGCTTTAATTTTTGTCCAAGGACATGCAGGACTTCAATGGCATACCTGTAAAGGACATCGCCTTAACTTGAAATCGTTTGGACGGATTTATATGAAATTTGGCAGAAAGATTTAGTTTAGTAGTATTAGGAACGCCTTTGATGAATAATTTTGATAAATTTTGGGTGCATTTTCGCGCAATTTCTCTTTTTCCAAAAAACGAAAATCGCCATATCTTAAGTAAACCCACAGAAAGGCAATTTTTGGACTGTAGTTATAACTTTGTAAGAGGAATAATTGAAGCCCTAATTCAATAATGTTTATGGATAAGTTTTTGAAATTCGCTCTAAACCTCTTTTGGCAGATAACGCCTAAAATAGGCAACGAAAAAAATGTTGGTAGAAGAACATATTGTTTATTTTTTGTGCCGAACATGTGGTATAAATTTTGCTTAGGCAGGTAAATTTTACAAAAATAATAAAAAAAACTCCTCAATTTTTTTTAGGAACGCCCCATAAAGCGCAATTTTGCTAAAGATTCGTTGACCAATAATAAAGTTCTTAAAGTATGCATTTAATTTTAGTCCTCTTTTACATATTTTTTATGTCAAGTTGTAAATTTAAATCACATTTTTGTTTAGCTCTCGATAGCTACATACGATAAAAAAACCGTGTTTTTGCTATATTCAGGGCGTTGTAACATTGCGTATTATAACTTTTTTTTTACAAAATTTGTTATATAATCTGAAATGCTTCCCTATTGTTTTCAAAACTCATGTTTAGCCTTTCTAATTCTGGTCAAATTCAAATTCAGCGGAGCTCATGTGTTTTAGTAATAGGGGTTTGACCTCTCTAAAATTGTGTATGCCTGTGTTTTCCTAACTTTTAAATTTGTCTACAGATTTTTTTTTAAATATTTTTTATTGAAATCGGAAATATTGGGTCTTCAAACCCAATACTCACTTTTTGTGGAGTATGAATTTTGTCAATACCTAATTCTAGACCACCTGTGTACATACAATTATTTACAGACTACAACCTACAATCCTACCAAAAGAAAAGAGGACATCTTATTACAGTTGATAGTTTGCGAGGAGTAACGATTTGCTTTCGGTTATTTATAAAAATTAATCACCTTTTTATGAAATTAAAAAAAAAAAAAACAAATGTGTTTAACAGGATGCCACGCCCACAATTAATAATATTTTAACCTAATTTTTTGGCGACCTTAATTTTGAAATATTTACACACAAATATCATTCAAATGTTGTAAATCGGTGACCAAGGTAAATTTATATAGGTAGTGCTAGTAGAACAACACCTACAACAATACAAAACAACAATACAAAAACAACTGGCATTTTGTTGTTGCCTACAGTACACCGAAATGTCAAAACCAGCTATATCTAGACCATTTTGACATATCGAAGACCAACATACAAGAAGAGGACGATAAACAGCTGGGCTACTAGCACTACCTATATAAATTTATCTTGTCGGTGACAACAAAAAATGGAGGTATTGGCCAATGATTTCAATTGTAGAGCCACAGTGCAGCGGCTAAAACACTTCCAAAATTGACCGGCGGCGGTGTGCTGCCGATTTGAAGACGGTCGGCTTGGTACTATGAAGGCAGCTTATAAATTCGAAGTCAGGATTAAATTATTGGTATAAAAATGTCTTCAATATATTTAATATGCCTGACAACCAATGGAGGCTTACCAATATTAACGCGAAAGAAAGGAGACTGTGAGAATGTAAGTACCAGATAGTTCTTAATTTTGAAATTATTCAAAAATTATTATTTTCAATATTAGTTGCCATTCTCGACGATTGCATCGCTTAATGGGTTTCACATGTTCTTTAAATCTATTGGCGTTTCATTGTACACTACGTATGCGGAAAACTGGACGTATGTCTGGCATGACTTTAACAATACCATCACTGTCGTTGTCTGTTTACACGGCATAAGCCAATATGCGCTTGAGCAATTGCCAGAAATTGTTTACGGAGCATTTTCCATGTTCATAAGTCGTGATGAAATGTCACATCCATCCCTGTTGGATCGCTTAAAAAAGGAATCTAAACATTATCTTCCGGTAATCGATGCTGCCCTTGAGTCATGCATAAACCAGTTATTAGGATTTTCAAGTTGCCTTTTGGCAACAGAAAATGCGCAAATGTTGCAACGTCTAAACGAAGAATTTAGTATACAGTGCGGTTCACTATTCTGTTGTCTAGTGGTTGGTCAGAGAATTGCTGTGGCCACAGATGGATGGTGGGACTTGGACATAATAGATCGACAGCTGTTACTTTTTTATTTACAAACTTCGAATAATTTGCAGAATGATGTTGCCGTTTATTTACCGAAAAAAAGCCCCAATGTAAGTTGTAGATTATGTTATTCCTATAAAGCAGTGATGTTCTTTACGCACACTATTGCATTTATACTTGTGTGTGTAGCAGCGAAAAAACGAAGTTTATTCTACGGTACACTGATAATAAATTTCAATTGCAGAAAAAAGATTTTTTTTGAAAAAAGTGAATTTCATAAAAATATATTTTTTAATATATGAACCCCTTTGAAACTAAAAAATATATATTTTTTTCTATTTCGGCTTAAGCGGACAAGGGCTCCTGGGAACCACCATGGCTCAGAAACAGTTTAGCGTTGTATCATATTAGTGTGTGTACTCAAGTGAAAAAAATTTTGTTACAATTTAAAAAAATAGATTTTTTGCATAGAAAGAAAGCTACACTCATAGAAATAAAGCTGTACAAATGCGCTCATAGAAATTTTACATAATTCGGGCTAAATTTAGAAGGGCATTTTTAACTAATTTTTAGTAACTTTTTTTTGCTATTTCTACAGACTTATTTCTATGAGTATAGCTTTCATTTCTATGACTGTACAAGAATTAATTTCAAATATAATTTTGGTACACTCCTAGAAATAAGTCTGTAGAAATAGCAAAAAAAAGGTACTAAAAATTAGATAAAAGTGACTCTGCAGAAAAAACCAGTTGAATTAAGAGATTTTTTAACTAAATATTTGCAGACTTAAAATATCAAACAAAAACTGTTGTGTTAACATTTTTTTTTTTGCTAAATTTAGCCCGAATTTTGTAAAATGCAAATAACAGGTTAAATTGTTAAACCAACTGAAATTTTTGCTAAATAATTGTAAATTTCTGATTTAATAACGGAAAATTTTTAATTGCATTAAAAAAAACTTAAAATTTTCAAAATGTTTATGATTTTATTTGGGTACAGATATTTAGTAATTAGTTTTGCTAATGTTAGCAGGTGTTTTTGTTACTTTGTTACTATTCATCAGGTTTATTTTTGCTATTTTAAGTCTACAAATATTTAGTTTAAAAATCTGTTAATTCAACTGGTTTTTTTCTGCGGGGTCATTTTTAACTAGTTTTTAGTTACTTTTTATGCTTTTTCTACAGACTTATTTCTATAAGTAAAGATATTGCTGGGTCAATTAATATTTTTATTTAAAATACGAATATTTCACTGGTGTTTGTTTAGGGTTTTTAAATAAAAAAATAAATAAATAAAAATTTTTCACTTATAATTTTATTACAAATTAAGCATTGTGCATCGTCATCCATATTCTCTATAAAAAAAAAAAGTATTTTCCCATTCATCATCAAACATATTTCTACGTGTATTTTTATTTGTGTTCCGCAGCGTGGTGTTGCTTCAACAATGGTTCAACTACAATTGATTTGTTTTCTTTTAACTCAGTGAGAACAAAGCAAAAGCCGAATATGCACATCGAAAGCCATACGAAGATGTTTATAGTGTACGTGTGTTGACGCAGCGTAAGCAGCATTTTCTTCTGTAACCCCGTGTGGTTGGAAATTGAGAGGAAGCACATCACTGCTATAAAGCCAGACAAATTGTGTCTAAACTAAAGTTTACGGGCATAACTCGGATTTGTTTAAAATTTTCAGGATCAATAGAATTTTTAATGCTGATCTCAAAAATACCTTTTTTTGTCTTCGTTCCCGAGTTATGGACCTAAAAAGTTTAGATTTTAAATTCTTTGTATCTTCGACATTTGTAATAAAATCGAATCAAAATACATATTATTTGAAAGCTAATTGAAGCACCTTTCATTTGAGATATAGTACTTCCAAATCCATTAACCCATTAGGGCTGAACTCTAGTTTACGGGCATAACTTGGATCAGTTACAAATTTTCACGATCAATAGAAATTTTAATGCCGAGCTAAAAAATAACTTTTTTTTCGGCGATCTCCGGTTCTCGAGTTATGGACCTCGAAAGTTTGGATTTTAAATTCTTTGTATCTTCGGTACGAATCAAAATACATATCATTTGGAAGCTAGTAGAAGAAAAACTCATTTTCTCGATATTTGGCTAAATTAAAGGAACGAAATAAGTCTTATTTAATTTTTGCTACGACTTTAAGCTTTAATTTACTCAACTTTAACCCTCCTAATACCACAGATAATAACAGCTATATTAAATATTTACCCACATTCATAAGTAAAAGTTAGCAAGGTGTTAACATGTATGCTATTCATAATACACTTGTCATACTCTTGTTAAGTTTATGTTAACTAGCTTCTAAACTGTTGTTAAGAGTTTAAAAAACAGCTGTTTTCTGTCAAAGTGACTGTGAATTATAAAAAATAAATATACATTTTTGTGCCCAAAAAATATTTTTTAATATCTAAATTATTTGAACGATTAATAATTTAGAATCATTGGACTTTTTATTAAATAGAGCCTGTAATCGTGCGGTTAAACTTTATAAAAAGAAAAAACACATTTTTTGTTTATACTGACAGTGAATTTCGTAAAAAATTAATTGATTTGGTCAAGAATGACCTGAAAGGAAAAAATAACGGTGGACAGATTCCACCGTATCTTCAAGTTCTATAAGCGTCAAGGTGTTGGGGCCGCAACAACGAACAAGATTGCGGTGAATTTCATGGATTTAGTCAACCTTCAATGAGCCCAATTTGTGAAAAGGTAGCCAGGGCGTTTGCTAAAAAAGCCTGGACGTATATTAAAATGGCAACTGCAGCTGGCATAACTAGTCTATTTAATAAATCCTGTAAATTACATGTTAAAAATCACATAAATGTAAAATAATGATGAAAAATAAATATCTTATATTACCTTTTCTTTTTGTTCCCAGTTAACTGATCTTTTTATAACTTCTTAACAGAGTTTTCCGCTTTTACCAGTTTTACCAGTTTTAATAAGTTTTTTTTTTTTAATTATTTTAAGCAAATTTTTTTTTTTTTTTGTGGGAAAAACACTATTGCAAACGCCAAAAATTAGAGTTGCTTTGCAAAAAGGGGCCACCTATAGAATTACACTGTGCCATCATAGAAATTTAACGTTGATTTTTAAATTTAAGTTGACAGACTAAAATATATTTAGGGAATTCACAAGGTGTAATATAGTGTTGTATTTGTCGTATGTGCTAATATTATACAACAGTTGTAAAAATGTTGCTGTACAACTTGAGCATGAATGGAAGCAAAAGGAATTCTTTCGGTAAGCTTTTGTACAAAAACTCAAAAAAATAACTTAAATGCTAATTCAGATAAAGTCGAAGCGGGTATTGAAAAAACAGTTAAGTTCTTATTTTTTTACCATAAGTACATCGGATGCATATTTTTCGCACAAACCCGTAATAATTTTATTTTTTTCGGTTTTTGTCGGTATTTTTTAATATTTTTTTCCGACGTTTCGATTTTGACGTTTTTAGTACTTAAGAATTAAAAAATACAATATGCTGCTCACATATGTACTATTTTTTTTTTGCATATGACTACGATTTATGACTTTAAGGCACCATGCGGATTCCCTAATTATGAATAAACTCTATGCTAACCAGCTTCTAAGCAAAAAATGCATTCTAGTAAACAGCTCGTTGGTTGCGATATATAAGTAACTGCTTACTTTAACTTATGAATATGGGTGTTAATTTTCTTTATTTTTGCACTTTTGTTGATGTGTCTATAGCAGGGGTGCCCAAGAGTTCCTTATGGAAGAGCAAACACCAATACATTTAAAGAAAAATTAATGTTTATTAAATATTTTTTGTTGTAAAAACCCATACAAAGAAAAAAGTAAAAAAAAATATTTCATATATATATTTCATACAACGTACACGGCAAAAAAATTTAATTTGCATTTTTTGTAAAAATTATCTGAAATGAAAAAAAAAAATAGGTTAGTGCGTGTAAATTTAATTTCAACCCCGTACTTACCAATTGAAATTTCCTTTAAGTCCGCCATGATCCTTCCAATAAATTATCCAAATTTATGTCAATTTCAGTTGTAGATAATTTTAATAAGGCCTCCAAATTTTCGTTGCTCATTCTACTTCTATGCTTGTTTTTTATTAATTTTAAATTTGAAAACGCACTTTCACATATATATGTACTACCAAACATGGAATACAAACTTAAAATTTCTTTGTGAAGTAAAGGGTATTTATTTGGTTTTAAAGATTTCCAAAAATCAATGCCACTTAAATTAGAAATTTGAAGTTCAGAGTCGCTTTGCAGATCACATAGCTCCATTTGTAGCTGAGGCTTTTGATGGTATATGCTACATGTCATTGGAGTCAAAAAAATGGCTATCATTTGCTTAATGCTGTCAAAATCTTTAAATCTTTTTTCAAAATTTGTTTTCAAATCGTCAAAATGACTTATATATTTAAAAAAATCAAAATTTTAAATGTTGTACTCATCATTTAAGATAGTTTTTAAGCATGGAAAGTGGAACATTCTATCCATATTTAAATCATATATAAAAATATTTATCTTTTTAAGAAAACCTTCAGTTAAGTCAACCAAGTCAAAAACAGATTTGTTTTTGCCTTGAAGGGAAATATTAAGGTAATTTAGGTGAGTTGTTAAGTCCGTTAAAAATGCCAAGTCTATGTTAAACGCTTGAGATTTAATTTCGTCTAAAAGCTCAAAATTTTTAAATTCCAATTCTATAAACTCAACAACTTCCTTTCGCACTTCAAAAAAACGTTCAAGGCATTTTCCTCTACTTAGCCATCTCACCTCAGTAAACATAAGTAGATCTCCATACTGATTTTCGCATTCCTCAAGGAATTTCTTAAACTTACGATGAGTTAACGAATTGTGTCCACCTCTAATTTTGTTCACTATTTTTACCACAACACTCATTGTGTGGACACAATTCGTCCATTTAGCACACAATGACTCTTGGTGAATCACGCAGTGGAACGAAGGAACCTTTATACCATTTTTAATCATCTGCCCAATAAAGCCGTTATTTTTGCCAAGCATTGCGGGAGCTCCATCTGTACATATGGCAGTTAATCTTGCTGATTCGGTTTTTATTTCCAACCTTCCGTTTACCGCATCAAAAATGTCAATACCTCTTGTATTTCGATGGAGTGGAATCAGTGCAAAAATTTCTTCATTTACATTAAAATTATTATCAACCATTCTGACGGCTAATATTAGTTGACTTATGTCAGAAATATCGCATGATTCATCCAATGCAAGAGAGAAGTATGTACATAACTTGAATTTATTTTTTAAAAGCGAGTCCACGTACTCGTTAATTTCTTGGATTCTTCGGGTCACTGTGTTTCGTGACAAAGGAACTGTTTCCATTAAGTCTGCCAATAAATTTCCACTTTCTCCAAAACAAGAGAGCATTTCCTTGCAAACTTTTTTAATAAAAATCCCATCAGAAAACGGTTTAAAGTTCTGAGCAATTCTCAAGCTTGCAACATAGGATGCTTTTAGAGGTCCAGTATAAGTATCATTTGACTGAAAATTAAGACGTTGCATTTTTATTTCCTCGCCATAACTTTCAATGTACTCCAAGATTCGGAGCGCATCCTGAACAAAAAAAGACTTTTTAAAGTCCGCAACTAATTGTTCTCTTGATCCACCTGCTATATTATTGGCACCGTAATCTGCATGAAATGTCTTAAAATGCCTTTCAATATTATACTTAGTGTTAGTTTGAATTATCTGAAAGCATATTAAACATTGTGCTTCAGCCATAAAATTATATGTAAAAAAATAATCATTTTCCCATTTATTCTGCAAATCCATTTTGTTAAGAATACAAAAAAAATCACTAAAACGTTTTCAATTATGTGATAGTAGATTGTGAGTGATCATACAATAATTTTTCTGTGAATAATAATTTAAAACTAACACCAACTTTTTCCAAGTGCTTTTCAAAACACACTTTTTCAAACGATATCATACGTTAAACAAAAACAAAATCTACGTTGATGATCGCTGTCGTCAATGTTTACCAGCAAAGCATACGAAAGTGTTGTTGCATACCACTTGTGTGTATACAGCAGTGTTGCCAGAAGTAGGGGAAAATCCCTCCATGTAGGTTTTTTTGCCTTCCAAATAACGGCGTGGGGGAAAAGGGACAGATATTTCTAATTAGTCAAAATGTAGGTACATTTCCCAAATAATGTAAATCTTTTCAAAAACTGCTATTTCTACATTTTTTTGTAAAATGATTATATTTTGAGAGATATTTCCGTAGCAAAAATTAGTTTCTTATAATTTGTCATTTTAATAGATGAGTGTTTGTATTTTAACTAACAATCTCTTTGGAAGTTATTTAGAAAGTTATCCTTTGGAAGTTGTTGTGCAGCATTGTATGAATAGCTTCCCACCTATAAAAACCAATGTTAAATTTCACTGACGAATACAATACAATTTTTGATGTGTTATGTAAAAAAACCCCAAATAAAAATGAAATAGAAACCGCTAGTATGAAATTAAACTTTTTGATAGCTGGCATGATTTTTGTTTTGGCAAATATTGACAATATTAAATCTATTCTTAAAAACATTTTGGAAAATTTAATTTAAATTTCTATTTTCAATTAATTTTCGAACAAATTTTCGATAGTAGCATTTTGATATTAATTTTTGAAAATAATTGGAATTGTCGTCGAAAGTATGAAAATTTTAAAGTATTTTTAGTTTATAAAAATGTAAAAAATTTCGCAGCGATTTTTGTAGGGGAAAAAAATCTATAATGTAGGGAGAAAAGGGATTTTTATTGTTTAGTGTAGGTATTTTTTAAAAAATCCACTGGCAACACTGGTATAAAGTGAAGAACGACAAAAAAAACTAATAAGAAAAAATTGTTTGTGTATTTCGTATTGCTAGTGCTGAGCGCTCTATATGTGTATTAAAACACTCAGCCTATAGCTAAGTGTATTTACAAAAACAATTGAGTACCAAGCGCATAGGCCGTGGGCACCCCTGGTCTATAGTATCTATCTATGTCTATAGACTCTATACATAAATAAGTAACTTTATTAAATTGCAAATTTTGAAAACAAATCGATTAAATAACCTATTGGAAACCATTATTGTGAGTGCGCGCGATTTTTCCTTTTTTCCTTCCCAGATATCGTCGAAAATCAGCCTTATCTGGAAAGAAAAAAATAAAAAATCTTGCAATTTTTTTTATTTTACCTTTAACCCCTTACACCTCATATATTAAGAGTTAAATTCCATATATATATAATTATATATGCCTTTTATATAGACTTGGGCAATCTAGTTCGCTTGAGTGAGCGCTCTTTCTAATTCGATTGATCTTAATAAACTAGTTCGCTCTACTAGTTCAATCGATCTTTGACAATTTCCTTCAATCTTTCGTTAGATCGTTTGTATGATAATTTTTAAGCGAATATTCATATTAGACACATCTTTTTAACATTAAAAAAAAATTGAACTGGCAACATTGAAAAAAAAAAAAATTAAACTCAAATGCAACATAAAGAATTATGCCTGCCAGAGGCTTTTCGGGAGAACATGGGGCCTAAGGCCACAAATGGTCTACTGGTCGTTCAATAATATTGTTAAACCGATGATCACCTATGCTGCCCTTGCATGGTGGCCAAAAGTTGAACAGAGTAAGGCAAGGGATGCTCTTAAGAGAATCTACCGTCTTGCGTGTGTTGGCATTACAGGGGCCGGCGGAACTTGCCCGACGGATGCCATGGGGGTTATGCTTGGGATCCCGCCATTGCATATTTCTGTAATGGAGGTTGCCAGTATGGGTTCCTCTAGACTTAGTGAATTCGGTGGCATGAGGGGAGGCGACCTAAGGGGTCACATGAGGATCGCGCGAATCTTAATAGATGACCCGATTTCTAAGGTTGCGGACAGAGTGTCACCGGAGTGGATCTTTGATAGATATTTTGATGTGTTGTTGTTTGACAGAGACATGTGGACCAATCAATCCTGGGAACCGGAAGATGGTTCTCAGTTGTGGTTCACTGATGGCTCTAAGCAGTCGAATGGGAACACGGGTGCGGGAGTCTTTGGACCAGGCTTCCAGCGTGCTTTACCTATGGGAAAATATCCGTCCATTTTTCAAGCGGAGATTTGGGCCATCTGTGTCTGTGCAGGGGAATGCCTGCGAAGGGGAACTCGCAGATCTCGCATCTACATTCTTTCTGACAGTCAGGCTGCACTGAGGGCCTTAATGGCTTATAAGGTGTCGTCTGGGTTGGTCATGGAATGCATTCAGACTCTCAATAGGCTCGGTAGGGGCAACTCTCTAACCTTGGGGTGGATTCCTGGTCATAAGGGGCATGAGGGCAACGAGAGGGCAGATTGTCTTGCCAACCGCGGGGCCCGAAGGCCCTTTATTGGTCCTGAACCATTCTGTGGAATACCTGCGGGGTATGTTAGGGAAAGGCTCAGGGCATGGAGAGAGTCTGAATTCTCTGGTTACTGGGAAAACTCTCCTGGTCAGCGCTAAAAGATTGATCTCTTTTTCCAGAAGGGGGTCGAGTCGACTCTTGTCGCTTGAAAGGGGGGGTTTAAGGACCCTGGCGTCGTACTTAACTGTACACTGTAATCTCAGATCAATCGGACACGGATATGTGTAGGTTTTGTGAGATGGTGTCTGAGACCTCGGAGCATCTTCTCTGCGAATGTCCCAGGCTTTGTGATAGGAGACTTAGGTTTCTAGGTGATCGCTTCATTTCGCCTTCAGACATCGCGAACATTTTGCCTAATAGGATAATTGGCTTTATAGGTAGCTTGAATCTGTAGGTAACTTTAGGCAGAACAAAAGACCTACATTGGTCGCGGTGCATAGTGCCTTCTGATCTAATCTAATCTAACATAAAGAAAAGATATATTACTCAAATACCAAAAAAGAACGAAAAAAGCTGAAGATTGCGAACTAGATCACTAGTTCAAATTAAAGACTAGTTCAATTGAACTAGGTCGTTCGCGAACTACACAATTCTACTTTTATATTATTTATCATTATATGGTCCTATATGTAGTTATATATTGTGTAAGAAAAATAATTACTTGTGCCAATTTTTATGAATAATTATGTTGTTGGAAACTTGTTTGTTGAGCCGATTTATTTTGATTTTGAAAAGTTGAAGTTGAGCTGTTAAATTAACTGAATGGCCGGCGTAAAAATGTTTGCGTAACTTACTAAAAATTAGTTTAAAATGACATTACCGAAAAAACTGTTATAATCAGAAGATTTTGTTTTGCTAAATATTAGTAAGATAAGAATATCAAAAAAAAAATCTGTTGAATCAAAAAATATTTGTAGCAAGGGGAACTTTTATATAATTTATAATTATATGCTGGTCCAAAAGAGACACTTTGGTCAGCTTCTGCCCTCAGAATTAACCAATATCCACAAGAGACTTAAAGTCTTCAAGTGTCTTAGAGGTTTTTAGTGTTTGATGGTTTTTTATTTTATAATAAAAGAAACGCCTTTGTAGTCTTATGCGCTTACAATTAGAGCTCTTTATTTTACGAAGATTACAAGACGAATGAATTTTCTTAAATCAGTAGCTTAAATTAAACCTCGCATTAGAACAAAACGAACATGACATAAAACAAAATAAACGATAATTAAAAAAAGAGTTACTTTCGAACTTTAAATGTCATTAGATTAAACAGCGTTGTAAAACAATAGTAAAGAGAGTTTTTAAGCAAACAATAATAAATTAATCCGTTAAATAAAATCAAATTCAAAAATAGTAATTATTTAAATTATAATAAATGATTACATTTCATTGATTTGAATGACAAATAATTTCAAAATTAAAATAACATAATTGACAAACATAATAACAATATTTTAACATAATTAAAACATGAATTACATAAAATAATTAATAATTCAATATAAAATAAATATAATAATATAGCGGCGCTACATATTTAGTTATATTTGAGCTGAATTTAAGTTAATTGAAAGTGACAAATTATACTGCTAAAATCAGCAAAAATGTTTGTTTAGAAAACAAATAAATCATTAAAAAAATTTAAATTTGTAAAGTATTTTTAAGATTTTTTTTAATGCGAATGAAAATCTGCCCTTTTGAAATCAGCAATCTACAATTTTTTGTCAAAAATTTCTGTTGATTTTACCAACATAAACAGTTATTTGCATTCTAAGAAATTTAAGGTTGATATTACAGTCTTTTGTGCTGTTTTTAGTCTACAAATATTAAGTAAAAGTTTTTTAATCCAAAAGGCATACGGTTAAACACAAAAATGCCATATGGTGTGGTAAAAGCGGTTTTAAGCTTATCTTTTTCAGCGATTTGAATTTGCCAGTACCCTGATTTTAAATCAAGAGTGGTCATAAAAGGTGTAGTTTTAGCGGCGTGTAGTACATCATCCATTCTTGGCAGTGGGTAAGTATCCGTCACTGTTATTACGTTGAGACGTCTGTAATCTACACATAATCTTATACTTCCATCCTTTTTGGGTATTAAAACAACTGGGAAAGCCCATGGTGATTCAGTTTCTTCGATTATATTCTTTTCAAGCATATCATCCAGTTCACTGCGAAGTTTTATTTTCATTGCTGGCGAAATACGATAAGGAACTGTAGCAATAGGCTCATGATTACCAGTGTTAATTGTATGTTCAACACCATGTATGGGTTCAATAATGTTTTCAAAAATATCTTTTTGTTCACAAATAAATTCTCCAAGTTTTTCTTTTTCGTTTTCATTTAAATTTGGAGCTTCATCAACTCTCAAATTAATATCAATAGAATTTAACTCAATAAAACATGAATTAATTTCCTGATTTATTTCACACTCATCATTTGATTTGATCTTTTTCATAGGAGGAAATAAATCTGACGCTTCTGGTGTTTGATACGTTTCTGGAAGACAATTATGAAATATTTTGTTGATACCATTGGGAGAATATTCAGTTTTAATTGGAGAACTTCTATTAGGAGTTTTATTATTTTCTACAAACCATGCCAAGAATTCGTCAATAGCTTTTGGTTTTAATGTTTCAGGTTTTTCTTCAAAATCGGCTTGACTTATGGATACAGTTGGTGCTACCTTAGATGGCTTATTTTTAAACTCAAATATCTTTTGAGGCTCATCTTTGAAATGCCAAGTTCTCTGTGCCAAGTCCATTACAACTCCAACCTGTTCAAGAAAATCTATGCCTAGTAGAGTTCTGTTATCTTTTCCTTTTGGTAGGCAAATAAATCGTATTCTTTTGAATCTATTTCCGATAATTATATTTGCAATTGTAGAGTAAACTATTTCTTTACGAACAATGCCATCTGCTAAAGTGAGTTCTGCAAAAACTTTTTGAAAAACGTTTCCTTTTTCTTTTAATTTTTGAAATAAATAGTATCCTGCAACACTAGTCCTTGCGGCTGAATCCATATGAGCTTCTCCATTTAGTCCATTTACATTAATGTTTACAGTTGGAACATTTCTACCTATAATCGTGGTTTCAATGACATTAAAGTCTAATTCTTTAGGACTTTCCATACTTTGTTTTTTATTACAGGTTGGACAGTTGGACCTATAGTATCCTGCAGCACCGCAACCGTGGCAGTTTAATTTAGTTTCTTCCTGTTTACCTTTTCTTTCTATCTCTATTCTTTTATAGCAAACTTCTGCGGAGTGATTCTTTTTCCTACAGTAAGTGCAGCGAATATTAGGTTTATCTTTAGTTTCTGATTGTTTATGAACTGGTTCTTTGTTTTCTTGTAATACAATTTCAATTTCACGAGCTTTATTCAATAAATCCTGGAAAGATTCAATATTTTCCCTATTGATCTTTTCTCTTATTTGAACATTTATTTGTGAAAATATCATATTTATTATAACCTTTTCAGAAAGTCTGTCCTTAAGTTGGGCAAACAATCTCCTTTTTCTACAAACGAAACTATCAGTTGTCTCTAAAGGTTTTTGTTTATCCTGAAATATTTCAGAAAAAATTCTCCAATCGGGTTTTGGAGGCGAAAATGCATTTCTTAATAATTGGATGGCTTCATCAAAATTTCTAGCTTCGTGTTTTACACCCTGCCACCAAGAAGAGGCATAGCCTTCGAGGAGAAGCGGAAAACTAGTAAGAGCAAACGAATCGGAAATATTTTCTGCATCCTTATAAACGAGTATAGTGGCTATAAAATCTTCCACTTTTGTTGCGTTACGACCACCGTTAAATCTGGCATTACATGAGCTAAATGTTGACCTATTTTCCTGTCTAACACCAAGGCTACCTAGCAGATCTGAAAACTGGCGTTCTGTAAGGCTTATCATTGGAGGACCACTATTTCTATTAATGGGCTGATTTTGAACAGCGTTGTTAGGAGGTGGGTTATTATTTTGTGTGGAACCGCCTCTATTCTGATTTAGCACACCACTAGCTGTTGAAGAAGTTGAATTTGTAGGCGTTAGAGCCGCATTTATAACTTGTTCAGTACCAGAGTTATTTGCGTTTTGAGAGTTCATAGTAGTTCTTGGCATTTTGCACTATATTTTAGAATAAATATGTGGCAACCCTATTGTAGTTTTTTCTAGTGAGCAGTAAAGGGTATAAATTTAGCAGTATGTATGTATAAGTGATTTTAAAACACCAAAAACGTTTTTTTGAACTGACAAAATTTTCGAGTGTATGTTCAAAATAGTTGTAAAATTATAACACCAAGCAAATATATGCGTGACGTCACAATGTAATACACACCAAATAAAAACTTGAAGTACAAAGAATATTAGAATTCTTGATGAAAAAATTAAAGCAACAACACCAACAGTTATTTTGGAGCATAAACAACAACAACGAAATTTGATGGAGAGCAACACAGTTGATCTGCTACGATGATGATAATGATGATTACAATGCAAAAACAACAACGAAGAACCAAACGGTAAATCTCCAAAAACAATATATATTGATGATTCGTTTAATGCAATTTATGTTGATGTGTGACGAATTTTTTAATTTTCGTCAAAATTTATTAAAAAAATTTTTAATTTAATATATTTTTAATAACTTTTTAATTTACGATGGGCGCCAATGTAGCAAGGGGAACTTTTATATAATTTATAATTATATTCTGGTCCAAAAGAGACACTTTGGTCAGCTTCTGTCCTCAGAATTAACCAATATCCACAAGAGACTTAAAGTCTTCAAGTGTCTTAGAGGTTTTTAGTGTTTGATGGTTTTTTATTTTATAATAAAAGAAACGCCTTTGTAGTCTTATGCGCTTACAATTAGAGCTCTTTATTTTACGAAGATTACAAGACGAATGAATTTTCTTAAATCAGTAGCTTAAATTAAACCTCGCATTAGAACAAAACGAACATGACATAAAACAAAATAAACGATAATTAAAAAAAGAGTTACTTTCGAACTTTAAATGTCATTAGATTAAACAGCGTTGTAAAACAATAGTAAAGAGAGTTTTTAAGCAAACAATAATAAATTAATCCGTTAAATAAAATCAAATTCAAAAATAGTAATTATTTAAATTATAATAAATGATTACATTTCATTGATTTGAATGACAAATAATTTCAAAATTAAAATAACATAATTGACAAACATAATAACAATATTTTAACATAATTAAAACATGAATTACATAAAATAATTAATAATTCAATATAAAATAAATATAATAATATAGCGGCGCTACATATTTAGTTATATTTGAGCTGAATTTAAGTTAATTGAAAGTGACAAATTATACTGCTAAAATCAGCAAAAATGTTTGTTTAGAAAACAAATAAATCATTAAAAAAATTTAAATTTGTAAAGTATTTTTAAGATTTTTTTTAATGCGAATGAAAATCTGCCCTTTTGAAATCAGCAATCTAAAATTTTTTGTCAAAAATTTCTGTTGATTTTACCAACATAAACAGTTATTTGCATTCTAAGAAATTTAAGGTTGATATTACAGTCTTTTGTGCTGTTTTTAGTCTACAAATATTAAGTAAAAGTTTTTGCTAATTTTAGCAGGATAAATTACGATTTTTAACTACACATTAAAAAAAAAAAGTTTGTAAAGTCAGCAAAAAATTTTGCTGAGTCAGCAAAATCTTTTGCTGAAAATCAGCGAGCTGATTTTTAGCAACAAAATTTGTAGATTCAGCAAAAATTTTGCTAACACTTAGTAGATTAGAAATACAAAAGCCTTGCTAAAAATTAATAAATTTTTTGCTGAGTTTTAGTAGACTGAAAAAAACGCAAAAAATTTGTAGAAAAATTGTAATTTAGTTAATTTATTTGCTGAAAATCATAAAAAATTTTGTGATTCTTTTAAAAATAATTTACTATAATAACGAAATATAAAAATTTTCATTTTTCCACATTGACGACATGAATTTATTTAATATCTGAAAATATATAGAAATAAATATATATAACATAACAAAAATTGTCTTTCAATTACTTACATCAATGGTTGTCTAAATGATGCTATCGTTTAAATGATGCTATCGCAACTGCCGAAGATAACTATAGAAACGAAATGAAAAACTAAACAAAAACAAACGAAACGAAAAAAACAACCCTTTTCGCAATAAGAAAAAGGAACCATAAAAAATCTACCTGTCTTTGTCTTTCACTTTACTCTGTCTACATTTCTGTATATGTTTGTTTGCAATTTGACCACACATATAAACATTTAGTTTAAATAAATAAATATTTTATTTTGTCTTTTATTTAATTAATAGACAATTATTTTCACAAGCCGGTGACAACGCAAAATTTAAGTTATTTTAATCCTCAATTTTGTTTTATGTATGAAAAACAGATACAAAAGTCTTCCATGGTTGATTTTTTTATATGTCTTATTAGAGTTGTACTTTTTAGTATCATTTTCCTCTTCTCTACTACATCTTGACATGCCGCGACATCTGCTTCATTCTGCGTATATCTTTCAATCTGGTTGCCGTCCACACTATTAATGTGCTTATCAGCACCATTTTTTTTTTTAGCAAAATTAATTAGTAAAACATTAGTATATTAGTAAAGCATTAGTATAAAACAGTTAAGTGCTGAATAAGTATAACAAAAATTTTAGCTGAAAACACGATTTTAGCAAAAAATTATGCTAAAAAATAGTATACCTGATTTACAAGACGTTTTACTAACTTTTCTACTAACTTATTTTTTTGAGTGTAACTAAAATTAATTCGAATATAACTTAGACAAAGTTAGTTGTAAAGTTAACAGTTATATTTTTGCTGTTCTTAATTTATTAATATTTAACAAAAAAATCTGCTAATTTTAGCTGTTTTTTCTGCACCGTAATTTTTAGTAGCTTTTTCTATAATTTTTACAGATTTATTTCTATGCATAGAAATTAAGTCATAAATGCCAAAAGGCATTTCTTATTCTCTTTTCATAGATTGTAGATATTATTGTTCTAAAAAAAGTTGTAATGGCGACAAACACTTTACGGCAGAGATGGCAGGTAATACCGTCATCGACTCAAAACCCTTTAAACAGACTTTCATTATCCTTAAAATACCGTTACCTAAATAATTGAAATACCGTTATCCGTAAAATACCGTTACTGATATCACTAAAATACCAATTCCATTAAAATACCGTTACCTAAATAAACTAAAATAGCTTTACCTCTAAAATACCGAAATAAGTAAAATACCGTTAACGCTAAAAAACCGTTACCGAGATAACTGAAATATCGTTAACTAAATATTTTTATTTACAATTTTTTACTAAAATTTAAAAAAAGTGCCAGTTAAAAAACGGAAAATCATGAGTTGTGCTGTAGTGTACTCCTTAAGCGTACACTGCATACCAACCACTAATATTGATTTCCCAACATACCGTCTCAAATACTGTAGAGTGAATGCCATACAAGTGGCATCAAGTAACAGTCTAGCGACACTATGACTGCATTCTTTCACTTGCACTCAGATATCTGATGACCGTATGTTGACGATAAGAGAACAATGCATAAAAATAATTAAGAACAAAAATAAATTGAGTGATTCCTAAAATCACTCAATACTAGACAATAAGTTAGACTTGTAAGAATAGTATATAAGAACATGTAAATTGTGAAATAAATCAGACTTCAATTTAGAGTTCTAAAACAACACTATTAACTGTGTTCTTACTTTTTGAGTCTCAATATTTTGGCAGTTCTTTTGAACGCCTATTTATAAGCTGACCCCCACACAGCTATTAAAATATAGAATTGGGTAATAGGGAACCTTGCTACCCATACAACAGTAGTTATAAACACATTACATTACATTACATTACATGGCGATCCTGCCAAATTAACACATTACATGGCGATCCTGCCAAACCAATACATTTGGTGAATCTCAATGAGGGTGATTTAAATGCTGAATTAAAAAGTTTGATCCTTCTAATATGAATAGCACAGATGCCGCCAATGATTTGAATCTCCTTTCGGATGTTGATCCTTTGGAAATTTTATCTTATTTAGATCCTCAGCCCGATTTAAATACTCCATCCTCAACCGGTTCTAGCAATAACTACAATAATGAAGATATTTTGGCCTCTTTATTTTAATTAAATAATTAAAAACAACACCATTTTAACGCTTTAAATAAAAAAAAATTATATATATAAATATAAATTTTCCTTTGCATAAACAAAATTTTTCAAAAAAAAATGCAAAATTTTTAACTACAAATTATCTAAAAATGAAAAAAACACCAATAGGGAAATTTATAATTGTATAAACATAATTGTTATTTCAAATAGAATCATACATAAAATTTTATCCTCAATTAATTTATAAACTAAATATGTTGAAAACTAAAACAAAATACTACTTAAATCTTGCTAAAAAAATATATATATATATATATTGCCTTTAAAGTTCTTTAATAAATAAATTAAGAAATCAATTACAAAAATCTTAACTATGAATATTATTTTCATCCTCTAAATTTCTACTATTCATATTTTTGTTAAGAAAAATATATGAAAAATCTTTTAAAAACTAACAATTTTATAAAAATATATATTTTAAATGATTTCTAGAAAAATAATATCCTTATTACTGATTACTTTGATCTTATACCTAGTATATAAATTTTTGTTTAAAAACATATATATTTAAACAAACCAAAAATTATAATAACAGACGTATAAATGGAAGAACATCTAACAGAATTAAAAGACGTACTAGCAAATTTAAAGAAAAGTCCAGGAAGGACATACTCAGAAAAAACTGTACAAGTAAAGTTAGAAACTATAGACAATATAAGAAAAGAATTTCTGACAGCACAAAGTGAAGAAAAAGACGAAAAAGAAATAGTAGCATTAAAATTTGAATTTAATACCATTTATAGAAAAATCAAAGAATATTTAATACCAAATACTAAAAGTTTAGACACCAAAATGGCAGCATTTAGTTTATAATTAACTTCTAAGGCACTCCCAATTTTTGCTGGAAATTATGAAGAACTAGAAAGTTTCCTAATAACAGCAGAACTCATCGAAAAGACTCTGACTGATGCAGCAAAAACAGATTTCTTGCAATATGTCTACCACGCCAAATTGACCTCAGGTGTAAGGACAGCAATAGGTAGTTACGCAAAAACCAGACAATTTCAATACCTTAAAAACACTCTTAAAACAAAGATACAAGAATACAAAAACTATCCCAGAATTACAGTCAAAGCTAAACAACATATACCAAGGCAAACAATCAGTAAGTGCATATAAGGACAGAATCATTACCATTATAGATAATCTAAATAGATTAGGAATTGAGGAATTAAACTTAGACGCATCAGAACCAGAGAAAAATGTTATCATAAGATTAAATGCTAAATTAGCGTTAGATTCTTTCAAAAGAGGTATCAATGACAATTTAAAAACAGCCATATTTGCAGCTCGTCCTAAGACTTTGCAAGACGCAGTAGAACTTGCGCTAGAAAAAGAAAACGAACATAAGGTAAACAACAATTCAGTAATGCACATTCAAACACGACAACCTAACAGACAACATAACAATAACAGATCCAATAGTTCTTCAAATAGGAATAACAGTAACTTTAACAATAACAGATCCAATAACTTTCAAAATAGAAATAGTCATATTACCAATAAAAGACCCAATAAAATTTAAACAACAACAATTTTAACAGTGACAGATCTAATAATTTTCCCAATAGAAACAACACAAACAATAACAATGATCGGCAAAGATCCGTCGATAACAATAACTACGATAGAAGAAATCAAACCAACACAAATAGAAGATACATACGTACAATAAATAATGAGGGAAACGAGGTAGGCTCGGAATATATGGATATTCCGGACAGCCAAAATTAAAAGTATATAAAGTTTGCAACAATAATACAAATTTCATAATCGCTAAATACAAAAATGAACACTTAACATTTCTTGTCGACACAGGTCCCGACATATCACTATGTCGTATTCGAACAAACCTTGAAGATGAACCAATTAATAAAGAGAATAGATGTAAATTAACAGGTATTACTACTGAAGAAATACACTCACTAGGGACAATTGGACTGGAACTTTCATTCACAGACCAGAAATGCAAACACAAATTTCATCTTGTTGATGACAACTTTCCAATAGAAACAGACGGAATAATAGGAAGGGACTTTTTAAAAAAATATCTCTGTAAGATAGACTATGAAACTTTCACAATATCATTATTCATAAACAATACTACCATAGCTATTCCATTGCAAACAAAAGCTCTTACGTCATTACAAATAAAAATACCACCAAGAACAGAAATAATACAAGCATTAAAACTAAACCTTAGCGAAGATAGCATAATTTTTAATAATGAAATTAAACCAGGAGTATTTTTAAGTAATTCAATAGCACCTAGTAACGGCATGACCCACATAAAAATTTTAAACACAACAAACAAAGAAATAAACTTAAAAGGCATTCAACTCCAAACTGACTCACTAAAAAACTATGACATATTAGGTTACAATAAAGACATTAACCCCAAACGTTTTGAACAAATACTGAATGAACTACAATTAAATAATAATGACGACTATGCAAAAACAGAATTAATAAACATTTTTCGTAAATATCAAAATATTTTTCACCTTGAAAATGAAAAATTAACAGTAAACAATTTTTATGACCAAACAATCACTACCTTAGACAATACACCAGTGTATATAAAAAACTACAGACTACCGCACTCACATACAAACATAATAAACGAACAAGTACAGCATATGCTGGATGACGACATAATAGAACCATCCGTTAGTCCATACAATGCTCCACTCCTTTTAGTACCAAAGAAAAATGTGGAAGATAAAAAGAAATGGAGACTTGTAGTAGACTTTAGGAAACTTAACGATAAAATTGTCAATGACAAATTTCCCCTAACTAGATTAGAGGATATTCTAGACAAACTTGGTAGAGCCAAATGGTTTTCTACACTTGACATGACTAGCTCATTCCATCAAATCGAGCTTGACAAAAACTCTAGACCGCTTACAGCATTTTCGACCTCACAAGGTCATTACCAATTCAAAAGACTCCCTTTCGGACTAAAAATTTCTTCAAACAGCTTTCAAAGAATGCTCACAATAGCACTCTCAGGACTAGAATCAGAAGCATTTCTTTATGTAGACGACATAATTGTTTATCACAACCAAAATTTAATAAAGGTATTAGACAGACTACAAAAATATAATTTAAAACTTAATCCAAAGAAATGTTGTTTTCTAAGACCAGAAGTAGTTTACTTAGGACACTTGATTACAAAAGATGGTGTAAAAACAGACCCATCTAAATATGAAATAAAAAATTATCCAATACCAACTAACGCTGACGAAGTAAGACGCGTTTGAAGAGCTAAAAAACAAGTTAATGAATCCTCCAATTTTACAATACCCTGATTTTGAAAAACCATTCATTTTAACAACTGACGCTTCAAACTACGCGTTAGGTGCTGTATTATCACAAGGTGATATAGGTCAAGATTTACCTATTTCATACGCAAGTAAATCAAAAACATGACATAAATAAACCAATAATCGAAAAAGAACTTTTAGCAATCCATTGGAGTATTAATTTTTTTAGACCATACTTGTACGGACGTAAATTCATAATAGTAACAGACCACAGACCATTAATCTCCCTGTTCTCACACAAAAATCCATCATCAAAAATTACAAGAATCAGACTAGATTTAAGCGACTACGATTTTACAATAATATATAAAAAAGGGAAAATAAATACCAACGCGGACGCATTGTCCAGAATTAAAATAAACTCAGACATACTAAAACAGATGATACCGTTAGAAAACGTCGACAAAGAAAAAAGAACATTAGTTATAACAAGGGCAATGAACAATAAAAAGCGCAATGAGGAAAACATAATAAAAAATAAAGAAAATGAGGAAAACAAGAATAAAAGACGTATAGAAAAGAACGACATGGAAAAATGTGATTCTCAGAAGTCTGATCAACTTCAAATATGGGAATGCATATCCGTTAATGACATAAAAAATATGAAGAAACTGCAGTTTAATACAATTGAAGAAATAAATGAGAAAGATATATCTATTGAAAATGATATTGTGCACATAGGTCGTAACGATAATTCATCAAAACCAGTTTTGACTAAGAAGAAATTACGTACCCAAATTAAAAATAATACAAAGCTAGCAAGATACGGTGAAAATTCAGCGAAACTAGATTCGATACTGAAGAAACTGATATCAAAAATGAATAAAGAGAATATAAAAGAATTAGCACTTGCAAGTGAAGATAAAATATTTGAAAATTACAGTAAAAAGAAATTGATAGAAGCATATGCAAAGATAAAAATAAATAACAAGGATCCTCAACTAGAATCACAGAAGAAATTCTAAAATACAAACTAATCGACGAGTTCCACAATGCCACACATGCAGGGCACTTGGGAATAAGAAAGACAATTATAAAACTAAAACTACATCTGGAAAATCATGAATAAGATGGTAAAGCAATTTGTAAAATATTGTGACAAATGCAACAAGAACAAGCAAACTAAACGCATTAAGGAACCACTTACATTGACAAACACTCCAAGTAACAGTTTTGAAATAGTATCAATTGACACAGTAGGACCTCTTCGAATTTCGAATGAATACAGATATATTTTGACCATACAATGCGAACTAACAAAATTCGTTATTGCACACCCATGGCAACGAAAGATGCACTAACAACCGCAAAAACAATAGTCGAACACCTAAAATTTGGTAAATGCAAAGTACTGAAATCAGACAACGGTACAGAATTTGCAAACGAACTTTTGCGTAATATATGTTCACTACTTGAAATTAAACAGACCTTTTCGACACCTTACCACCATGAGACAATTGGGTCATTAGAAAGAAATCATAGTCTTAAATTAATTCTTGCTAACATCAGCAACTGATTATGAATGGGATAAATGGATTCCATATTTTACTTTTGCCTACAACATGGCACCCCATATAGACACTGGCTACACGCCATTTGAACTTGTATATAGAAGACTACCATGTTTGCTATCTGAAGTATATGACACAAAAGAAACTAAAATATATAATTACGATGATTATGCCATAGAGCTAAAACGTAAATTACAATATTCTTTAAACAGAGCTAAAGAATTAACAATTAGAACAAAAGAGAAAAGAATATTAGAAAATAGATACAACAATAAATTAAACTTAAAGATAGGAGACTTAGTTTTAGTCAAAGTAGGAAATAGGAAAAAGAACCAAAGTCCATATAAAGGACCTTACAAAATAGTTAGGAATAATGGTGTAAATACAATCATAGATTACAATGGAAAATAAAAAGTAATACATAATAATCAATTAAAACCCTATATAACATTAAGAACTAATGAATAATAAAAAACTTATCATTAATAAAAACAAAGTTATATAAGAACTAATATTGAAAACAAATATATATATATAATATATTAATATACATTATAAAATTATTCATAAGTTAACCAAAAATATAGAAAAATTAAAAAAAAAAATACTTTTATAATTTTTCTCTTAAGGGTAAGGGTGTAGTGTACTCCTTAAGCGTACACTGCATACCAACCACTAATATTGATTTCCCAACATACCGTCTCAAATACTGTAGAGTGAATACCATACAAGTGGCATCAAGTAACAGTCTAGCGACACTATGACTGCAATCTTTCACTTGCACTCAGATATCTGATGACCGTATGTTGACGATAAGAGAACAATGCATAAAAATAATTAAGAACAAAAATAAATTGAGTGATTCCTAAAATCACTCAATACTAGACAATAAGTTAGACTTGTAAGAATAGTATATAAGAACATGTAAATTGTTAAATAAATCAGACTTCAATTTAGAGTTCTAAAACAACACTATTAACTGTGTTCTTACTTTTTGAGTCTCAATATTTTGGCAGTTCTTTTGAACGCCTATTTATAAGCTGACCCCCACACAGCTATTAAAATATAGAATTGGGTTATAGGGAACCTTGCTACCCATACAACAGTAGTTATAAACACATTACATTACATTACAGTGCTGCAATGGGTTATTATTTTTAAAATTAATTTTATACCAAATTAAAGGTCTTTAAAAAAACTTTCTAATGACACCAATTTTGTTTCGCATGCCAAAAGTTAAATAAATAAATGAATAATGAAATATCCAAACTTTAGAGGCCTATAACTCAGAAAATATATATATATAATTTATGATGTGAGCAAGATTATTTAAGTTCAAGATCATTTGTTTTTTGTTAAACAAAAAACCGTGCAATGTTTATTTATTACTCAAAAAAGTTTTTGCCCGCTAACTTATAGCAGACTTTATCTACTGACAGGTCCAGGGTGGAGGAGGGTGCTTGCAAAAAAAAATTGCTAAGGTCAGCAAAATCTTTTGCTGAAAATCAGCGAGCCTCACATATCCCTACAGAAAATAGTTCAGAAGCGTTATATCTCACGATCTTGGAAGCCAATTCACGGGTCCGAAACATGAAACTATGCGGTTACCAAACGTGTCCTTCAATAAATCAATTGCGGCTCGAGCTGTGTGACATGTTACGCCGTCTTGTTGAAATCACAGCTAATGCACATCATGGCTGTTCAATTGATGAACGAAAAAGTCAGTTATCATGGGTCTATAGCGGTCACCGTTGACTGTAACGTTCTGACTAGCATCGTTTTTAAAGAATTACGGAACAATGATTCTACCAGCCGATAAAGCACACCAGACAGTCAGGATTTCTGAATGTGACTTTGTCTCAACATACACTTGAGGATTATCATCACTCCAACTACGGCAGTTTTGTTTATTGACGTATCCATTTAACCAAAAGTGAGCTTCATCGCTAAACAAAATTCGATTATAAAAATCGGGATCAACGGCAATCTTGTTTTGGGCCCATTCACTGAATCTACGCCTTGCTAGGTGATCGTGTGGCTTGCACGAGTTGGATTTTGTAAGCAAGCAAACCAAGATCTTTCCGCAAAATCTTCCATAAAGTGGATGAAAACATATCCAATTCCTGTGCACGATGGCGGATAGACTGATTGGGGTCTTAATCTACGCTACGCTCTACACCAGCAATGACTCCTTCTGTAAGCACTGCACGACACATTTACTCATTTAGAGTAAATGTGTTGCGAAAACGTTCCGTAGTTAATCGAATTAATTGGTCTGATGGACGATTATGGTGACCGTAAAATGGAAGTAGTGCGCGATACGTATTTCGGACAGAACCATGATTTTCGAAATAAATTTGCACAATTTGGAAGCGCTGTTCAGGCGTCAGTCTATTCACGTTGAAATGCCAAACCAAACTAAACATAAATCACTTGCCAGCTGACAAAATTGCCTCCAGTTAAAAAGTATTCATTAGTTTTTCTTATTTAACAAAATGCAAACACGTATCTCAACTAAACTTAAACTAAAAGGTGACGCACAATGAGGTATATATGATTTACATTGAAAGGGGATATCGCTCATTTACTTTAAGACTGGCATAAGTCAAAAAAGAGTATATACTTCATAGAGAAACTGTGCTACTCACGAGTCTCTCGATAATTAGGGAATTCGCACACAACTCTCACTAAAAGAAAAATACATTAAAACCCCATATTTCTAAAAAAACGTGATCAAATAAATAGAGAAAGGGTCGAGCGATGCAGATATGGATTAAAAACTTTAAACTCGTTTTCTGCAAAATAGTGTTTTTGAGTTATATCAGTCTTGCAGGAAATGAACGATATGACTTCAAAATATTGTAGTTTCCAAGCAATCTTACGCCAAACCAAATAACGAAAGTGCCAGTGGCCAGTGGCAGTACACTGCGTTTATCTGGTTTAAGCTTTACTTTAAAAAGTAGATAACGGTGCAATACTGATGTCTCATAAGTAGTGAAATGTCCCAAGAGTAGTGCAATTAAAAAACGAAAATATGCGCTTATAAAATGCTGCTTAAACCTACAAATATGCACTAAAAACATTTAAAATATCAACCTAATACACCATTTTTTGTAAAAACAACAAACTGTAAAACATAATAAATTAAAAACGATATGTGAATTAGGTAGGAACAGAATCTAACATTTTGCTTCAGGTCAGCAAGATTTTTAAAATGTAAAAAAAAGTTCTTAAATCGAAAAATAAAAAGGTATCCAAAATTTATATTTTTTTTTAAATTTAGAAAAATATTTAAATAAATGTAAAATATGCACAACTATGCATTCAAAAGCCAAAATTATGTATTAATAAGGCACAAAATATGCATTAAAAGACAAAATATTCAAAAGCATGGATTTTTGTCAAAATATGCAACTACAAATCGATGCCATTTTATTCTAAATTTTATGATTCGGATAAATATTTAGTCCATATCAGTTTAAGACTATTGAGAAAAAACATGCATTTGCGTTAAATTCCTTGCCGTACTCATAAGCATGTTATTGCTATTTAATTTGAAATTATTCTGATTTGAAGTTTTTTAAATCAATTCGGCCTGGAATTAAATCATTGAAATACGGCGATGATAAGTTAATGTTTAAATTATCTTTTAGTAATGAATGGGAAATTCTTACTAAACACTTAAACAGTATATATTCTACCGAAGTTAAGGAGCTTTATTTGGAAGAAATTCCATTAACTTATCAAAAGTGCAAAGTCTTGAGTCTCTATAACCATTAATTATCATACTTTTTATGATAAATTAAAATACATCAGTGAAAAATAAACATATTTTCTTCTTTAGTCCCAATTTACACAATGCAAGTCTTATCGATCAGCTTGCTACTTTGTAGGCGAGAGTGACGAGGGGAAAAGAAACGAGTACTCAGCTTGCTGTACTCGTCATATGCGTTTTGTTTTCTCATTCGTAATTTTCAGCAGGTCTATTTTGACAATTATCTTTCATATTTAATTTCGTTGTACAAAGTTAATTTCGTAGCGTGTGTGATTTTTTGTGTTTGTGTTGTGTTTGTGTTGTAGGTTTTAAGCGAAATGTCAAAACGCACATATACATTCATACAAATGGAATAACAGATAAATAATAAGACTTGACTCGTGGAAACACCGAAGCTGATTCAAAGAAGAAAATGTGATAAGTTTATGAATAAGACTTGCATTGTGTAAATTGGGACTTAATACTAAATATTAAGTTTGTTCGCTTACGCAAAAATTTGTAAAAGTTTTTACTGGAAGGTGTTCGTTTACACAAATACTCAGTAAAAAATATTAAGAAGAGAGAGTAAAGTGACAGGTTGTTGACAAAAAACTTACAAGGGTTTACTGGATAAATTTTTGCAGGTAAGAATTTGTAAGAAGAAAAAAACATATGATTGAAAAAATATGCTTGTATTTTTAGTAAACAAAAAAAATAATAAATTAAATTTTAATTGTCTATGGATTTAAAGTGCAAAATATTAAAGAATTAACTATGGAAGAAATTAAAAAACATTCTAAATTATTTCTGGTCGACAATTTCAATTAACTTTTATCTTTTCCATAACGACCAGTTGATTTTTTTAATATTTGGTATTTAAAATCAGCTGTTTTATATATTTTACCAATTCTTACAAATTTTCCGTTCGTTTACTTTTTGGTAAATTTGTCTTACTCTCTGTAATTTTGTTACACAAGGCAACAATTTTGAAAAAATTTTAGGGGCTTTGAAAACCACTATACAATTTTGATGTATTGTGGTCCCAGTAGTACAAATATGGTTCAATTTTGAAATTCTATGGAGAGGTTTTTTTTTTAAAAAATTTTTAATTAAAATTATAAATTTTTTTAGACGTTTCTCCACATAATTAATGATAACTAAAAAAAAATTAGTCCGATATTATTCAAATAAATTTAGAAAAACTGAAATTTACATAGCCTTTAATCCGTTAATATATTGCGTTTCAATCGGCTCAGTAGTTTTGGAGTTATAATAAAAAATTGAGGGAAAAAATATTTTTTTTACGTGAAAATAGCAAATTTTTTTGTTTTAAAAAAATCATAAAAAATCGAAAACGTCAAAAATCGTTCAGATTTATTGCTTTATCGCAAAGCCACATGTAATAGGAACAAAATGAGATATCGATCATAAAAATCGATTGATTTTTTTCGAATTTATTCACAATTAAGTGAATTCGCTCATTTTCACCAAATTTTAGTTTTTTGTCTGATATACATAAAATTGAGTAGTTAATGTTCTTCTTTCGATTGATTGAATTTTGAAAACATTTTCCCCATGCTATGTACAAATTTTCACATCAAAAATGCATTACATAGTAACATTCGTGTATTTTTTGGCAAAACCCTACCTAGAATATACTGATTCTATTCTTCGGAAAGACATTTGTGTTGGATGAGCTTAAATGTAAATAAATAAATAAATTAAATAGTAGAAAATTTATATTTTATTATTCACATTTATTATAATAAATAAAACAAGAAAATAAATAAATAAATATGTATTATAAACTACAAACTCTGAAATTTTCTTTTAGTCGATTTTCTACTATTGTTGAATAACGAAGTGTTACTCTGAATACTCCAGCAAAAATCAGCCATCATGTGTGCATCCCAGCGACCCTGGTATCGTTCCTCCATTGTCCGGATATCTTGGTGGAATCGTTCGCCCTGTTCTTCACTCAAGTCTCCTAGATTTTCAGGAAAACGATCTAAGTGACTGTGCAGGTAGTGTACTTTGATGCTCATGTTGCATCCAAGATTCTGGAAGTGAGTTAACATCTCTTCAACGTGCGCAACGTAACCCTTGTTATTGCCTAAGAAATTTTGAATAACCCATACAAACGAATCCCATGCATTCTTCTCAATTTCTGACATTGAACTGCCAAATTCAGTATCGTTCACCAATTTGCGAATTTGTGGGCCATCAAATATGCCTGCTTTCAGCTTTTCCATACTTAGATTGGGAAACTTCCTTGAAATATACTGGAAACATTCACTATCTTTGTTAAGTGCTTTAACATATTGTTTCATCAGACCAAGTTTAATGTGAAGAGGGGGTAATATGATGCGATCTCGGGGCACTAGAGCCACATTTATAACATTTGGCGTACCTGGAACTAGTGTTTCCCTAGAAGGCCATTGTTTTCTCTTCCAATGTTCTGTTTTAGCTCTGCTGTCCCATAAACATATAAAACAAGGATATTTTGTAAAGCCGCTTTGTTGGGCTAAGAGGAAATTTACCATCTTAAGATCAACACAAATTACCCACTTATGTTCATCATACTTTATCTTCTTCATGACCAATGCAATTACAGAGTATTCTTCTTTTACTTTGGTTGAATGTGCGATCGGCAAGGAGTGAAATTTATTTCCATTATGCAAAAGGACACACTTCAAGCTGCGTTTTGATGAGTCGATAAATAAACGCCATTCGTTTGAATCATATTTCTGTAAGCCCATGGCAGTCATCAAACCAGAAATATCTGTGCAGTACACAAAGTCATCCTCTTCAGCAAAATAATGAAGTAAGTCTTTTTCTCGAGTACGGTAATACGAAACTTTAGTTTCTTTAGTTATGAGACCTGTTTCTTTCATCCGGGACGCAAGTAATTCAGAAGATCTTTTCGACAATCCAAGGTCTCTAATTACATCATTAAGCTGATCTTGATTCCATGGTCTCGGCGAGAAATGTTTGTGTGGGATGAACTCGTCATTTTCAGCTGTAGATGGTAGTGCTGGATCTGACATATCTGATTGGTAAGACATACTTGAGGTTGAGTGTCCTGGTGAAGATGAAAGCACATGACTACAGCTTGCACCCCGATCATATTCCATTTCTTGTGAATGTACAACTGCAAGTGTAAACCCATCAGCAGACCTCGTGGGGTAAGACCATCGCATATGTTTTCCAAAACCGCTTTTTGTACTTAAACAAAAATAACACTCGGATGCGTGGTTCGCTGTTTCTCTCCATAGCATAGGCTTCAAAATTTCCAAGTGTCGTCTGTAAAATGAAAAAAAAAATTGAAATCAGGAATATGAAGAATTCAAATTTTAATTAAGAAATATTGTAATTATAAAATATTCCAAATCTATTAATTTATACTTACTTTACGTTAGAAGACTTCATAGATAAATTCAATCGACATGGAATGCATATAGTACTCGGTGTCCAATGCTGGTTCAAATTGTGCGGATAGATATTATAGCAATCTTGATATGACTTTTGCAATGAAGTTAAGAAGCACTTCCGTTTTTTCCCGGTGATATATTGGCCGCACACATAACAAAATAAATCTGGATCGTTTTTACATAAAAATGTTCTGGCTCATTTTTATTAATATTTGAAAATTGTTTTTAACTTCTAAGCTGTATGACTCTAATTTTTGTGTAGGTATTAAATGATGTTTGCGTTATCGCAAACACTTTTTGAATGAAATAAAAAGGGTCAAGGAGATCTTATAAATACTGATACTATAATTTGGGATAACCCTTTGTGTGGATACAGTTTGTGTGTGCTGCAAATTTTTTATTATTCCCAAGAATCCTAAAAAACATTAAGGACTTTTATGAAAAAAAAAAAATTATCCGTTACAGGTAGCTAACGGAAAATAAGAGCACTTCAGCGTACACGCACATTTATGAGCGTTTTATTACTATCCTACCGCAATCGTAAAAATTAAACAATCTTTTGTTTATTACTTATTTTTTTTTAATTATTAGAATCATAAAAATGTCATAGAGGTTTTTCCCAAAGGGGTTTTGCCAAAATGCGTGTCGTAAAATGCACCTGAGTTTTTATGTTCTGCATTTTCATTATATAGTAGGTACAATTTTCTACAGTGCTTGTAAATATGCGATACCTTCAATTAATTGTAAATAAAAATGTAAAGCATGCATCGATTTTTATGATCCATATCTAGTTTAATTCGCATGATATGTAGCTTTACAACAAAAAAATAAAAAGTAATATTTTTTGCAGTTTTCGATTTTTTCCAGATTTTTGTTTTTCATTTTTTTTTTTTTTTTAGCATTTTTTTTTTTTTTTGCTAACAATTTGTTTCATAACTTTGAAACTATTGATCGCATTAAAAAAATTTGTACACGTTCTTTAAAGATATTGTAAACCTTAATTTTTGTAAATTTAATTTGACAAAATCGGACTAGTTGTTTTGGAGTTATGACAACATAAGTGGAGAAATGGCTCAAAATATTGTCAATTTTAAAAAAAAAATTTTTTAAAAAAAAATTATCCATAGAATTGAAAAATTTTACCATTTTTGTACTTAGGCAGCCATGATGCATCAAATCTATATAGTGGTTAGTCAAGCCTTTTTTTGCTGTTGACCTGTGTACTGAGTAATTTTTACTGGACTTTACTGGGAAAGTAATCGAACACACTTATTATTTATTAACATTTTATATTATTTGAAGTGCAGAAGTTTATTGAAGCCTTGTAATATTAGTATACTATAAATAAGAAAAAAAATTATCTCACGAAAAACTTTTGAAAAGTATTGTTTTGTTATAATTACCAAAAAATAAAAAAAATATGAATAATAAGTTTACTAACAATAGGTTTGTTCGATAACACAAAATTTTTTACAAATTTGTACAAGTTTTTACTGGAAGGTGTTCGTTTACACAAATAATCAGTAAAAAAATAGTATAAAGAGAGAGTAAAGTGACAGTTTAATACCACAGAACTTACAAGTTTTTACTGAATACATTTTTGCCAGTAAAAATTTGTAAGAAGAAAAAACATATCATAAGTCTGTTCGATTACTTTTGCAGTAAAAATTACCCAGTAACAAAAGTACAGAGAGTAGACCAATTTACAAAAAAGTAAATAAAACAAGTAAATAGATAAAACAGCTGATTTTAAATACGAAATATTAAAAAAAAAATAATCAACAGGCCATTATGGAAAACATAAAAGTTAATTGAAATTGTCGATCAGAAACAATTTAGAATGTTTTTTAACTTCTTCCACAGTTAACTTTTTTAATATTTTTCGCCTTAAATCTATAAACAATTATAATATAACAAGTTTGATATAATTTTTATTAAAAATAAAAATTATGTTTTTTCGACCTTTAATTGTACAATGAAAATTAAATTATTCAAGTTCGAGGCCATACTCTATATTTCCTTATAAGGATATTGTCCAAACAAATAATCTATAGAGTTTTTGTTTTCAAATTTATTAATTGACCACTTTCAGGAATGTGTTGATAGATCTATTTCGGGAATTTTCCAGGTTCCCATCATCAGAACACGTTTTGAAAGAAGTGACAATCCCATGCAAAACATCAAATATTCATATAACCCAGTTTTCCCACTAAATGAGAACTAATATATGAGCTTGAAGTTAAAAATTATCACCATTGATCAAAAATAAATTGAATAAATAAAATAACCTGAAAGTGGTCAATTAATAAATTTGAAAACAAAAACTCTGTAGATTATTTGTAAGGACACTATCCTAAAAAAGAAATATAGAGTATGGCCTCGAACGAGAATAATTTTCATTTTCATTATTATAATTTAATTTAATATTTGTGTTTCTTTACTAAAAATACAAGCATTTTTTTCTTACAAATTTTTACTGGCAAAAATGTATTCAGTAAAAACTTGTAAGTTCTTTGGCATCAAACTGTCACTTTACTCTCTCTTTTTACTATATTTACTGAGTATTTGTGTAAACGTACACCTTCCAATAAAAACTTGTACAAATTTTTTGCGTAAGCGAACAAACTTATTGAAAAAATATGCTTGTATTTTTAGTAAATAAAACCAAAGATTAAATTAAATTATAACTGTTTATGGATTTAAAGTGAAAAATATTAAATAATTAACTATGGAAGAAGTAAAAAACACTTAAAATTGTTTCTGGTCGACAATTTCAGTTAACTTTTATCTTTTCCATAATTACCAGTTGATTTTTTTAATATTTGGTATTTAAAATCTGTTGTTTTATTTATTTTACCCATTCTTACAAAATTTTCCGTTCGTTTACTTCTTTGTAAATTTGTCTTATTCTCTGTAATTTTGTTACTGAGTAATTTTTACATGACTTTACTGAAAAACCGTACATTACAACCGGTTTATATGGAGTTTTTTATTTATTTTTTCCAAAACTTGCTAATATTCTTAACTTTGGCTGATGAAAAAAAAGCCGAAAAAAATACTTCTAAAATAATTTCAAATTCTTTTAAAATCGAGTGAAGTATGAAACCTTGTAACGAAGAGATTTCCTCCGTTAGCTGGGGTACGCTCGCGGGGGTAGGTATCACAGAAATTTATTTGATTCAGCGACAGAGAGTAAAAGGCGTAGTTTACTCATTATAAATCTTACTTTATTAAATCTAATTACCACCACCTAAAGCTATAATAATATAAGGGAATACAAAAAAATTAGAGGATTAATGATTATTCAGGTTCGCACTCTGAGGTGGTCACTGCTGGGAGGTGGCCAGCGCACGGTTCACGCTCGGGTGACGCTTGACGGGAGGCGGTTGTCAGGGTCTCGAAGGATATCGCGCTCTGCTGACGCTGGGTTGGACCTCGAAGGATGTTGTCAGGGCCTCGAAGGATATTCGCAGGACCTCTAAGGATGTTGTCAGGACCTCGAAGGATGTTATCAGGGCCTCGAAGGATATTCGCAGGACCTCGAAGGATGTTGTCAGGACCTAGAAGGATGTGATCAGGACCACTAAGGATATTCGCAGGACCCCGAAGGATGTTGTCAGGACCTCGAAAGATGTTGTCAGGACCCCGAAGAATATTCGCAGGACCTCGAAGGATATTCGTCAGGATCTCGAAGGATATTCGCAGGACCTCGAAGGATATTCCAAGGACCTCGAAGGATATTCGTCAGGACCTCGAAGGATATCTTAGGATTTAGAAAAGTGATTAGTAAAATTACCTTGTGACCATGTGAGCTGCCGTAGCCGACTGCCCATGATTCTTGTGATGACGTTGAGTGTTGTCAGTAGCGACGAAAAATACAAGTTGTGTAGACAGAAACGAGCGGCGCGACTTCTGTTGTTATACACCCTTGATGAGCGTTACTAAGTATCTTCAGCGTTACTAAGTAATTCAGTATAAATTCGTTCGTTCACTTATAAAAACATGAAGTGTTGGCGGAAACGAGTGTAACGACTTCCGTCATTACAACCTTTAGATAACTTTTTTAAGCAACTCAAGGCAAAAGCTATATCGGTTTAAGAAAATAAGGTTGACAATTTTTAACTTTTGTTTTAATTCTTTAAAAATTAAAATTAATGTAAATTTTAAGCCAGTTTGTTTGTTTACATAACAATTTTAACAATTTAGTCTCCCAAATTAGTTTTTGACATGAAATTTGCTAATGTTTTAGTTTAGTTGGTATTTTATTTTATTCAACTTGAAAAGAAGTTGCAAAGTTGCATTTATTTTAAATCAAGTTACTCAACTCTCAATTTACATGTTGAAACTGTAGGAAATCTAAGTTTCAAAGTTGCATTTATTTTAAATCAAGTTACTCAACTCTCAATTTACATGTTGAAACTGTAGGAAATCTACTTCTTCTAAAAATAAAATTTTTAGAAAAATATACAAACTGCAACCGATTCAATAACTTTAATTGCTGATATTCCGCCAACAACGAAAATTGAATTATTTTTCAATTAAATAATGTCTCATTTGATTTGATCAATATTGTTGAATACCTTTTCAAAAAGCAATTGGATAAAGTGTTGCCATACCAAATGTTTTTTATAGCTTGAATTTTATAACATTGAATTTAAACAGGCATGAAATTCTCATTTCGTTAGCAGATTTACTTATATTTATGTGAACAAATTCACACAGGCATTTTTTTTCTTTCTATTGAAACGTAGGGACTATGGCAACATTTTTTTGAAATTAATTTAAAATATAATTGAAATCCATTTAAAATATTGTTTTACTTTTAAATTTTAAAAAACTAAAACCAAAAGTTTATTTTTTTTTGATCTTTTATCATAATTTATGATGTGAGCAAGATTATTCAAGTTCAAGATCATTTGAATTTTGTTAAACAAATAACCGTGCAATGTTTATTTATTAATTAAAAAATGTCTCCATACGCTAATTTAATGTAGACTTTATCTACTGGCAGGTCCTTACATGTTTCATTTCGCGTCACCGAAAATCTTCAGAGGACCATTGTTGAAGGGGTAGAAGATTTACCCAAATTATAATTTTTAAAGGAAAAAGATCAACGCTTTACCCGTATTGGTTAATTTACATGATGAGAAGAAAAAAAAAATTGGAAGAATTGAACTAAATCAAATCAAAAATACAACATTTTTAACTAATTAACAAAAAAACATTGCACGGTTTTTTGTTTAACAAAAAACAAATGATCTTGAACTTGAATAATCTTGCTCACTCTAATTTTAAAAAATTTATTACTAATACCACTAAACATAAACATTTATAAAAAACAACTACACAAATATTACAAAAAAACAACAACAATGTGTTGATGTTTGCTTTTGAGCGATAATATAAAACAATGTCAAGCAAGTTCCAAATTTGAGCAAATATTTAGTTGATTCAATTAATTTTTAATTGACAGCTTTTAAAATTTTCAACAAACCGATTTAATTAGAAAAAGTAGGGAAATATTTGTTTCTGTGTAAGACATATTCCACTAGAACCAATCTCAAGGAAGATGAAAATGGAAGATATAAGTAACTAGTTTAAAGAGTACGAGAGTGTAGAAACCGACACTAGTACTAAAAAATAAGTTGTTTGACACTCAAAGAAATAAATTTTAGTTAATTGAAAGTAACAAAATAATATTATGATGTGATAAAATCAGCAAAAATATTTACTAAATATTAGTAGACAAAAAAATCATTAAATATTTTTTTAATGCTAATAAAAGTGTGCCCTTTTGAAATCAACAATTTAGCAAACATTTTTGTTGATTTTAGCAAAATAAACTGTTACTTGAGTTCTACTAAATTTGAGTTAAAGTTTTTGCTTATTTTAAAGAGCAAAATGCTAGTTTCAATTAACTAAAATTCACAAAGAATATAACTAACTTTTTTTTTTTTTTTTTTTTTTTTAATTTATTTTCATCGGGATAAACATTAATTGCATTTATAGTAATTAAATGTGCTAAAGTCCCAAAACTTATTTAACAAATTGTGAAAAGCAAGTAGTAGGCGTGTCCCTATCCGGATTTCATTCCTGCCCAAGGAAATCTTCAGGGGACTTTGATATTAGAATTTCTAGAGATATTTGTTATGTTAAATCACAAACTCAATGAGAATTTCTTGTCCTCGTCTAGGAGCGAGATTCAAAATTTAAAATATCAAAGAAAAAACAAAAACAACAACAAAAAATTGTCACAATTGGCTTTGTCATCTTCCAAATACTACTCTGTTTTTTTGATAGACCTAGCAATGTAGTGACGTTTATTCAAGTAAATCAACAATAGAAAATCATATGTTTTCTATTAGTGTCAGTTACATTTAAATTTGCACAAGCACCTGCATATTTGTTATCTAAATATATTTTCATCGGGATAAACATTAATTGCATTTATAGTAATTAAATGTGCTAAAGTCTTAAAACTTATTTAACAAATTGTGAAAAGCAATCTGATGTAGGCGTGTCCCTATCCGGATTTCATTCCTGCCCAAGGAAATCTTCAGGGGACTTTGTTATTAGAATTTCTAGAGATATTTGTTATGTTAAATCACAAACTCAATGAGAATTTCTTGTCCTCGTCTAGGAGCGAGATTCAAAATTTAAAATATCAAAGAAAAAACAAAAACAACAACAAAAAATTGTCACAATTGGCTTTGTCATCTTCCAAATACTACTCTGTTTTTTTGACAGACCTAGCAATGTAATAACGTTTATTCAAGCAAATCAACAATAGAAAATCATATGTTTTCTATTAGTGTCAGTTACATTTAAATTTGCACAAGCACCTGCATATTTGTAACTTAGCTCATCAGTATCCAAAATATCTAAAAGATATTTAGAAATACCGGAATAAACCACAAAATCCAATAAATCTGGTATTTTATTGGGGTCACCTGGCCAGTGAGTAGGCTTTCCGATAGAAAGCACTGAAAAATTATTATTTCTTACACTTTTATAGAGTTCTTTACCTTTGGGATTTTCAGTTCTTGAGCCCCACCATGGATGCTTGGCGTTAAAATCTTCTCCAACAATAAATTTATCTCCAAGTTTCAAAAAAAATTTGTCAAAATCATTGCATTTTATATTATGCCTGGGAGGAAAGTAGATAGAATAAATAGAAACATTACTATTATCACATTTTACTTGGATGCCAGCAGCTTGAAGATGTGGTTTTCTGTAATTATCGAGTATAGTGTATTTTAAAGAAGATTTAACCAAGATAGCAGAGCCACCATGGGCCCTGTTTTCAGGATGGTTGCATAAAATTAGATCATAACCTTTTATTTTAAAATATGTTTTGTCAGTAAAATGGGTTTCAGATATAAGGAATATATCGATGTGATGTAGTTGCATAAATATTTCAGTTTCCCTTGTGTGGTTTGAAAGTCCGTTGGCATTCCATATTGCGATACGGAAATTTATTATTGTTGTTATTATTAAACTGATTTGAATTTTTTAATGCTTCAGAATAAGATTGATTATTGGTAAATTGATTTGTGTTTGTAAAGATGTTATTATTTCTATTGTTAAGTTGTGAAAAATTATTAGGATCTGTAGAATAATTATAAGATTGACGATTGTTATAGGAGTTGTGACCTTGGTTCGTTCTTTTTTGGGAAATCTTTCTGTATATTTGGCATTCTCTGTAGTTGGCCGTATGCTCTTTTAAACAGTTAGCGCAACGCGCTGGCGAATTAACATCTTTACTACATTCAGTTGGGTGACCAAGTCCACATTTAACGCAGTTAAATGGCCTCTTACAGTAGGTCTTCGTATGTCCGAAAAGCTGACACCGATGGCATTGCACAACTTCATCATTCTTTCTAGGTGCTTCAACAGAAATTACTGCGTGATTAATATGTCTAATATTGAATATCTCTTTGTTGTTAGATTTTTGATCCAAATCAATATAAAACATTGGCAGAGGTTCTTTGTTTACCCTACTTTTAACATTAGTTAAACTACGTACTTCATGACCTAATAAGATTAACTCTGCTTTTATGTCCGCAGTTGGAGTGCTATGGTGAAGTCCTTTAATTACTACCCTATATGAACGTTCTTGCTTTAACTGATATGTGTGAAAGCCTACATTACGATCTTCTAAATACTTAACTAATTTTCTATAGGAATTAATTGTTTTTATCATAAGCCTAATCTGACTATTTTTTAAACACTTGTAATTAAATTCTTCTTTAGGTATAACAGTAGAAATATCACTTATCATTTTAATAATGTCTATGACATCAGGAATGTATATTGGTGGGGGTTTTGGTACTGATGCTGTTTTAGCAGTACTTGCTTCCATTTCATCATCACCATTGTCATCAACTTCATCATTATCGTTTTCTTCATCATCATTTTGTAACATTGCAAATTGGTTGCTGGTATTTGGTTGATCATCATTATTAACTATTACTCTACGTTTGTTTTTGTATAATTTAGGTGAACCAAATTGTTGTCGTTTTCGGTTATTTGAAATTTTTTGCCATTCTAAATCACTAGCTTCTTCAGCTCCATCATCATCACCAGCCATATTGTTGCTTTTAACAAAACAACAACACAGCTCAATGCATTGAGTTTGCTTTAACTTAAAACAACAAAGTGTAAGGGGATTAAGATTCTTTTAAAAAGATCACTAATCATTTTGTTTGTTTCAAGTAATAACTTTTTGTTAGTTTTTTTTTTTGTTTTTTTTTTTTTTTGCAAAATAATGCGTAAATCAATCAATACGTCCGATCACTGTCACAGTTAATGAAAGACTGAATCTACTAAATTGATAATTTTTTTCTGCATGCTCATTTTTAACTAATTTTTAGAAGCTTTTTCTGTTAGTTTTACAGGTTTATTTTTATGTGTGTACACGCCGTTCTTTAAAACTCTCATATTTTAAAAAATGATAACACTGGCAGACTGTTATGCCCAGTTTTTATCTTCGTATTTAAATATGCAATTAGTTATTTACCATTTAAATTTAAGTTGTATTTAAATGCAGTTTCAGTTTTTCATGAAATGTCAAAAAATTAATGATCATTATTCATAAAACAGCTGTTAAAAGAATAGAAAAAAAAACAGAAAATATTAAATATAGAAATATAGAAATAAAAAAAAAAATATATATAAATATATATATAAATATTAGAGTTAGTCTTGAAAAATAGATTTTTGGATATTATCACTTTTTAGAAGGTTTTTGTATCAATAAAAATAATGGCGTATTTTTTTTTTTTTAATTCCAACTCCTTCCCATGCCTCTAGGCGACTAAAATCGCGGATTTTGGGTCCCTTTTCCCATACAACAAAAACGGCTTAATATATGTCAAATCTGACTTCAGTATTCGATTCTACGGGAAAACTTAGGCCCATAAGCTTTTTTTTATTTTTTGGAATGCACCAGAATGCATAATTAGAGTGGTCCAAAAAATAATTTTTAAAAAAAAAATTAAAATATTTATTTTTGTTAATATGCAATGAAAAAATACTTACATCTGACAAAAATGGTCCAAAAATTTTAATTTTGTAGTTACCCGTTCAAAAGTTATTAAAGTTTAAAAATTTAATTTTTCTTTTATATACAATGAAAAAGTACTCCTAGCTGAGAAAAATTGTGCAAACATTTTATTTTATAGCAACCCGTTGAAAAGTTATTAAGGTTTAAAATTGGATTTGGATTTGTTAAGTTTTATTTTAATTTTCAAAGTATTTGATTCTGAGTTCCAACAATTAATTTGAAATGGGTGATCTTTTAATATTAACTGAAAAAAGAATCAGACGACTTACAGGTAAATGAATTATATTTTTATTTTAATTGATTCATCTAATTGTTAACATATTGTATAGATGTTAAATCGTGTACCAAACTAGAAGTTTTGTGTAGGTTTCTTGCTGTCCTTAATCTAAATCCAAAAAAGGATATTTATGTAGCAGCTTCTACTGTTGTAACTGAAATTGAGGCCGACGTTGAAAAGTTAAGTCTGTTTCCTAAGCAGCGTTATTACCAGCGTAATAAAATTCTGGAACTCTATAAAAACTTTCGAAGTGTTAAAAAGAACTTCCAACCAAGCTGGTTGGTTCAACAACCACACGTTCAAAGATTCTACGACCAGCTGTCTGATCTATTTCCTTGTACTCAGAAATTTGAGAGAGCAGCTCAAAAAAAAGGTGTCAAATTTACTGACAGTGAAATGGATCTAGAAGAACTGCAAGTAGAATCGGACAACGAATCAAAAGATCGGAATTGGTTACTTGATGAAGGAAAATCCAATATTTCGAAGTTTGTTTTTATAAGTCCGAATATTTGCGGCTTATTGGACAGTTTGGGAATTTCTTCAAATTCAATGGCGAGTCTTTTCCTAGAGCTAAAACGTCTAAATAATGTGGAAGCTAACACGTCTTGTTCCTTTGTTTTGAAAAGTCGTAATAAGAAACGTCAAGAATCTCTGAAAAGGATGAAGCAATTCGAATTCCCCAGTTACTTAATCTTGCATTGGGATGGTAAGCGTATGGAGAATAATAATCGTGATATGGTGGAGAGATTGGTTATAAGTGTATCTGGACCAAACGGATTACAAAAATTGATTTCTTGCAATTTTATCGAAGATGGTTCAGGTAAATCTATCGCAAATCAATTGAAGAAGCAATGCGATGAATTAAATATTACAAAAAAAATTGTCGGTATGTCATATGATACAACAGCTGCCAATTCCGGTGTGAAAGGTGGTGCAGCTGTGTTTTTTGAAAAGTTAACAAGTTTCGCAGCAATACCGAAAAATTTGAATCGTCGACCATTTCGTCTTCATCAGAAGGAACTATGTGTGGCAAATCCTTTTAAAGAAGTTGTCATGAAAAGTGTTGGTGCCAGAATTCCAATATTTGGCCAATTTCGAAAATGGTTCAATCAAAACCGTGATTTAAAAATAACACCGGCGTTCCATTCGAAAACAGCTAAACCGATTCTTGAAAAAAATCATCAACCATTAATAGATTTTTATGAAGAACAAACCAAAATTAATCATCGCAGAGCGGATCACCGGGAAGTGGCAGAATTGGCCCTTGTACATTTAAATGCAAACACTCACTACAAAATAAAATCTTGTGGAGCAGATCACCATGCTAGGTGGCTCTCAAAAGTGATATACATCTTTAAAATTATGTTATATAAAGAACATTTGAACATATCTGAAGCCTTAGTGGAACAATTTGAATCAATGCTTATATATTTTATCACAGTGTATTTAAAATATTGGTTTACGTGCGAGTCCACAATATATGCGCCAAAAAATGATTTGGATTTCTTGATGGAACTTGAAGAGTTTTCACAAATTAGTGGAAAATATTTTCCCTTAATTGCAAGTAGTGCAAAAATTACTCAACTACGACATATGGACTACGTAACTGAAGAAAATGCCATATTTTCAATATTTGATGAAAGAATTTCGGTAGAAGAAAAAGAAAATGTACGTATCAAATTGTTAGGCAGTAACAGTCAAGATCAATTTACACAACTGCTTACAATTGATCCAAATGTAAGTCTTTTTGCAAACGACTTAGAAGAACAAAATAATCTATGCACGAAGTCTATAAAAAAGATTTTATAGAAATAGAAGAGGGAGAAGAAGTGGTTAATAATGTTGTTGATGCAGCTAACAAGTTGGCATATTTTGATTCCGCTTTTAGTAAGTCACCGTTTGATTTTATTACTCTTGAAAGTTTAAAAACTCTGGTTAATTTTGGAATTAACATATCCTTTATAACGCTGTTGAGTGGCCAGCCCAGAAAGGTTTTCGTAATGCAATCGAACAAGCTAAAAATATACAATCAACAAGTATTTACACCGAACAACTTGTTGGCAATATTTCGCGCCTGAACAACTCGTGTTTAGTTAAAAATAAAGATAATTTAAATTGTTTAGCTTTATCTGCTGTGGAAAGGAATAGAATTAATTAGAATTGTTGTTAAATAGAAATTACAAAACCAATAAATTATTCTGTATTCACTAAAAATTAAATTTTTAAACTTTAATAACTTTTGAACGGGTAACTACAAAATTAAAATTTTTGGACCATTTTTGTCAGATGTAAGTATTTTTTCATTGTATATTAACAAAAATAAATATTTTAATTTTTTTTTAAAAAATTATTTTTTTGGACCACTCTAATTATGCATTCTGGTGCATTCCAAAAACTAAAAAAAAAGCTTATGGGCCTAAGTTTTCCCGTAGAGTCGAATACTGAAGTCAGATTTGGCATATATTAAGCCGTTTTTGTTGTATGGGAAAAGGGACCCAATATCCGCGATTTTAGTCGCCTAGAGGCATGGGAAGGAGTTGGAATTAAAAAAAAAAAAATACTCCATTATTTTTATTGATACAAAAACCTTCTAAAAAGTGATAATATCCAGAAATCAAAATCAAAAAAAATTTTAAAACGAACTCTACTAATTATATATAAATAACATAAACAAAATTAATTTAGTAGGTTTACTAGGATTTTTAATCGAATTATTAGATATGTGTATGGCCTAAGACTTCGGTCCCATGTCACCCCGTATGTGGTCCAATTTCTTGGGAGCTCTTTTAGTAATTACAGTGGGGAGAACTTGTGAGTACATGTAAGTACTTTTTACACCTAAAGATTCAGGTCGAAAAATGTTTGACACTAGAACTAAATTATACTTTTCTAACGAGAAAAGTGTATTTTTCGATCAAAATGCTCCGATTTTTCACGTTCCTGGAAATGTATTTATCATAATACTTGTAACGGCAACTGAACACACTACTCTTACCATTTTTTTCAGTTTTTCAATTTTTAAGATAACTTAGCTATGAGGTTGTTGATATTCTTCTACAAGGCGATGGCAAATGGCTTTCCAGACTATATAGTAAACAATTATATTTTATCGCATTCGGAAAGAAACCCACAATTGGTATATCCAATACATCAAACGACTATGTTTGAGCGATCATTTCAGATTAGGCTTTCGAGAATATGGAATATACACCTATACACCTGAGAAGTTTTAGTTTTTCACAACAGGTCTTTAGGCAAAAGCTGAAGGATTATGTGGCTGTTCATGATTTGTAATTTTTTGTGTTCGCTGTCTTTTTTATCTCTCTCAACTTTTTTATTTTTTATTAAGATGTAATTTTTTAATTAAAAAGAAATGTTTTTTTTTATTATTTATGATAGTTTTAAGTTATTTATTTTTTATATAGAAAATATTATCAATTAGCTTTTGTTATAAAGTAGATTTTAATAATCATATATGGCCCTAAGGGCTTGGGTTATGTAAATTGGAGAGAATAAATTCTATATTTATTATAAAAAAAAAAAAAAAATCATGTTTCAACTACTTACATCAATGGTTGTCTAAATGATGCTATATTTTAAAGGAACGCAAATGCTGCAGATAATTATAGAAACGAAACGAAAAAATAACTAAATATAACATACATACAGTGAACTCTCAAAAACGTGAACTAATTTTTGCAAGGGGTGTTCGCGTTTCTGATTTTACTACAGAATTGATCCACTTAGAATAAATTCTATTCCAAGTACTTCAGAACCAATAACACGGTGCTACAGTGAAAAAAAACTTGGAAAACGACCTAGCGTGGGTTATAGGTCTTGTTGAGTACCCTCAAATTCAGAAGTTATTCTAAAAAAACCGTTTTCAGTGATGTTCGTCAACTTATCGACCTGTAACTCAGTCAGGTTTTGTCCGATTTAAATTTTTTAACGGGTTTGGAAAGAAAACTGATTACGCTTTAAAATGACTTGCATTTCTTGATACATTTGTAAGTTATAGGTATTGTTTTTGTTAAGAATATCTACAAAAAAAAAACGAAAATTATAAACTTGTTTGATTTTAGTAGCTTTTCATTGCTTATTCTAATATGAAAGCTTATAAAAATTTATACCAACGTATAAAGAAAATTTATCTCTTAACGAATCATGGCTTTCATTTTTCAGATCGGATGAAAATTAAAAAAGTTATTCAACTTTTCATTAACACCTGTTTTTAACTATACATGTTAACTTAGGTTAAGCTATTTGTACAGTTTTTAATTTACGTTTGTAAGTCAAGTGGTTTACCAAAAGAAAAGTCTGCAATCCCAAAATTTTTACTTTAGAAAAAGTTTAGTAACTTCTGCAAATAGAAACCGATTTGAACAAATAATATCTATTTTTTTCTATATAAAATTGTCTTTAAAATACAGTGCAAAAAAAGATAGGTTTTCATAGAAAAAAATTAAAATAACTTGTTGAATTTGAAAAATTAAGAAAAAAAATTAGTAACTTTTGATAAACACTTACCTAATTTCTTGGAATATATATTTTATGAATACATTTCATGAAAACTTAATTCTTTGCCTGTTTAAAATTGAAATCAGTCAAAACATGTGTAAGTTAGAGGTACTAAAGTACTACGACCTACCGTAAAACAGTTTTTTGAAAATAACTCAAAATTTTGAGGGTGTTTCAAAATTTTTGAAAACGGTTTTTGTATGTCCTCACCTAGGCCTACAACCCCCACTAGGTCGGTTTTCAATTTGTGACAAAAAGTGTTTTTTTGTTGCAGTGTGTAATTATGTTGATTATTTAACAAAAAAATAAAATATGCAAAGATTTTGAATATTTTTCTCCTGAAAAATTCTGAAATTCAAACATACATTTTTAGAAAAATTTTTTAAATATTCAGACACTTGAATATTTAAAAATATTAACACTTTAAGACATTTTTCGTATTAGAAAATTTTCTAATTCTTGGACTTTTTTAAATAGACCAAATTCAAAATCTAAGAAAATTTTTGCATACCCAAATTATTGATTTTAATACGTTTTTGATATTTAACAGCTCTTAATTTCTAATACATTTACTATAAAAATAACTGCTAATTCCATTTAAATTTAATTCTATACGTTTTAAAACAATTTTTATATAAAAAATTCTTAAATTCAGAGATACAGGAAAAGATTAAATGAATTTTTTTGTTCACGTTAGAAAAGGTGTTTACTATAAGAGCGTGGTGAAATTATTATTCGGGAATTAACCAAATTACTAAAATATTGAAGAAATAGAAACATTTCTTATAAAAAAAATGTGTTCACGTTTTAGAGCTATTGAACTTTGTTCACGTTTTGGAATAGTCAATGTAAAAAGTGTTCATGTTTCTGGGACGTTCATGTTACTGGATGTTCACGTTTCTGCGAGTCCACTGTACAACCCTTTTTTTTCAATAAGAAAAACGAAACATAAAAATCTAACTAAGATGTGTGTCTTTGTCTTTCGCTTTAGTCTGTCTACCTGCTGTATATTTGTTGGAATTTGACCACACTAGATTATTAATCTCTATAAACATTTGGTTTACAAATACACATTTAATCTTTATTAAATTAAAATATTTTATTTTGTCTTTTTTTTAATAAATAGACAATTACTTTCACAAGCCGGTGACAACGCAAAATTTAAGTTGTTTCAATCCACAATTTTGTTTTATGTCTAAAAAACAGATACAAAAATCTTCCATGTTTTATTTTTTTATGTCTTACTAGACTTGTACTTTTTAGTATCATTTTGCTAGTCAATACTACATCTTGACATGCCGCGACATCTAATTCATTCATTAATGTGCTAATCAGCACTATTTTTTTTAGCAAAATAAATTAGTAAAACATTAGTATAATATTAGTAAAACATTAGTTCAAAACAGTTAAGTGCTGAATAAGTATAACTAAAATTTTAGCTGAAAACATAATTTTAGCAAAATATTTGCTGAAAAATAGTATATCTGATTTACAAGACGTTTTACTAACTTTTCTACTAACTTATTTTTTTGAGTGTAGGGTTTTTTTGCCGGCGTTTTAAACGCCACTGGCAATAAATGTTTTATTTCTGCTGGCACTAAAGAGCGCCAAGGCAAAGCACTTTTAAAGCGCTGTTGGTTTTTTAAAAATAAGAAAAAACAAGCCAATTGCTCGGCTGAAGTGCTGATTCAAACTTATCCTTTATTTCACATTTCGTCCTGCTTATTAACTAACATAACGGTACTTAAATCTAACTTAATCTATGTTCTATGTTTTATTTTGTTTATAATTTTACTTATATCAGCTGTTATCATTCACGGTATAATCAGCTGTTATCATTCACAATATAAAGTAATTCATTAGAGTGTGAGTGGTTATCGATCCACTGCAGTACACCTATTCAAAAATAATTCTTCCACTTTTATATATAATTATATATTCCGGAACATATTATTATATATAAATATATGTATATAGTAGAATTTAAACAAAATTTTTTATCATTTTTATATATTTTTTAGCACCGTTTATAAACAGAATATAAATGAGTTTCAAAATATACTGCAAAAAACCATGAAAAACATTTTTTTTTGTTTTGTAATGATTCTTAATATTTTTTTATTAAAGTACTAAAAACAACGTTCCAGTTTTTATTTTTCATTAAAGCTAGTAGGATCTAATTTTTCCAATGTAAATAAAACAAAATATTTATAACATTTTTCCCTACGTTTCGTCAATTTTATGTTGACTTTTTCAAAGGGTCGTCTATTTAAATAATAAAAAACAGTATAAGTTTACAATTATTGCACCACAATTATTCAAAACTTATAATAAAATTTAAAGTTTCACATTAAAACATTAAACATTTAACATAAACTTTTAACATAAACATTAAACATAAATTTTATTACACGCAGCTTAAAGTTAATATCACAGAATTTAGTTAGATTATTGCAACTCGATAACTAGCGTTGATATTATTAGTATCCTCCTTTAAGTTCATGGTTGTTTTTATATTTTATTGTATACGTAAACTTTTAATTGTGAATCTTTTTCTTTCTATTTTCTCTTTGTCAAGTATTCTTACATGTTTAAAATCAGCTGTGTGGCCTGTTGTTAATATGTGTTGTGCCAGTGCAGTATTTTCCTTTTTCTTTGCAATATCCATTTGATGTTCTCCCATTCTGTTTTTGACAGTTCTTTTTGTTGTTCCTATGCAGATAAAATTACTTGCTGATCGTTGCTGCCTTTACATCAGAGATAGGCATTTCATAGCACAATTGTGCAGAGACCACTTCACACATATACTTATGCTCTTTCATTTAGTTGTCGATGAGACTCTGACAAGCGTACATGCTTTTATATTTTTTTGAGTAATACTTACCCAACAAACATTTCTATTTAATAATGAATTACGAAAAATATTTTATGATTGATAATGCATTTGGTAACATGCAATGCATTTTATGTTATCAAATTTAAAACACATTTTATTAATAAGAAATTGTCATAACATTATAAATAAATCAGTTTGGAAGTATTAGAAGTCCCGTTTGTACAGTAGTTTTGACTTAGCTGCACAACCAACTTCTGCACGAATTTTTGTGCAGGTAAGCCAAAAGCGTTGCTAACTCAAATTGGTTACCTGCCTTAAAGTGCAGGTAAACTAAATTGTTTAAAACTGCAAAGACCAGATATGATTTAATATATTTTTATTAATTGTTTATTTCATACAATAGAATTTATATAAAAAACAACAAAACGAAAATAAAAAACATTCATAAAAAATTTTATAAGGTTTTTAAATACAAATTTATGTAGGTACAAGCGTTAACTAACCTAACTAACTAAGTAAGCAAAACATAAGAGGCAACTAACGGCGATCTTTTGTATGAAAATAATGTACAACTGCCAAAAACATGAGGCACTTATTTTAAATGCGCAGGTATACACAGTGCACTTAATGAAGGCAATTGCATACGTAATTTTGTAAAATAACAACGAAACCAAAATTTTGTGCAGTTATGTGAAAAGTGCACGTAAGTAAAAGGCAATTAAATCAAAACTACTGTATATCAATATCGTTGTTAATTTCTTTTCTACGTTTTCCCATTCCAAAAACTTCAGCATTCCTTTTTTTAAGTCATACAAAATGTTTGGACAATTTCAAATATGTATATTTAAGTGAAAAGCGTAACACATTACCTACACACAAAATATTTGTTGCCAATAACTTGACTAAAATAGCCCTATCTATCTTGGTAAATTTTCCAAAGTTTTTGGCTAAACAATTTAAAAACTTATTTAAACTTTATAAAACAACTTGGATAGGCCTATTTTAGCCAAGTTATTGGCAACTATTTTTTGTGTGTAAGGAACTATAATAGTAATTTGAAACACTCGATTTAGTGTTTTCTGGGTAGTACGCTCACACACACAACCTCATTTTACGCTCTGCCGACCTATGATTTACATTTAACTTCATATACAACATTTCTTTTGTTGTTATTTTTCTAATGGTGTTTTTACATTTGAAAAAATTGGGCTTAAAGTCGTGTTTGGTTTGTACGCGAAGCTTACATTCTCTGTTGTTATTGTTGCTCTTATATTTTTGTTATCTGTCAAGCCTGGTATGTAGCGTACACTGTAAAATTTTTTTTCGTCGTTTTTATTCTGTTCTGTTGACTATTGTCTTTGGCTTCTAATTTCGTGCATTTTTCATCAATTAAATTGTTTATAATTTTTTTTGGAAAGCTGTTATTAAACAAGCAATTTCACGTAAATTCTTATTGTGGTATTTTTTATCGCTTATATTAAGTACTCTAAATATAAGGTTTTTCGTATTAATTATCTGAGATCTCGGTTGTGTTGCGTTAAAATTCATTATTCGCCCCTTCGTGAACCAGTCGAAAAATATTTTTGAATATTCCCTTCGAAGTTTGATGTCGAGGAAGGCGATTTCGTTGTTATTTTTTATCTCAGTAGAAAATTGGATCTTGATTGTTGAAAATGTTTAAGATTTCATCTTTGTTGTCAAGTTTTATAATGACCAAAATGTCATCTACATATTTAACTATGTATTTCGAGAACATGTTTTTACTTTCCTGTTTTTTTTATCGCATCGTCAAGTAATGTGTCCAGTACAATATCTGCTATGGTGGGCGAAATGGGGTTTCACATTGGGATTCCGAACTGAAGGTTGAAAACCTTGTTGTCATATACAAAATAATTATTCAGGCAGGCAGAATTGCAATATTTTCAAAAACTTTGAGGACGGAATGTTTGTAAAGTTTTTTAGCTTGTCAAATTTACTCATTATATTCTTGATGGCTGTGTATACCGGTATATTTGTAAAAAGAGAAATTCCATCGAAAGATATTAATACTTCGTTTTCGTCAAGTTCTATATTTTCTAACTGTTTTTTCACTTGGATTGAGTTTTTAACGTTATATTTTTCCGAAATTATGTGTTTTAGGACCTGACCCACATATTTTTAAAGTTTGTAGCACGGTACTTGTACAGAAGACCTTATTGGTCTATGTGTTGTGTTTGTCTTATGTATTTTTGGTAGTCCATATATCCTTGGAGCTGTTGCAGCTGAACAAAAAAGCTTTCTTTTTTGCCATAAGTCATTATAGTTATTTTTGTATAGTTCCGATACTAAGTTGTTGTTTTCTCGTTGTAACTTGGGTGTTGGATCCGTTCTTAAAGTGCTATATGTGTTTTTGTCCTCTAGTAGTTTCTCCATTTTTTTCATGTATTCGTTTTTATACATGACAACAGTCTTGTTGCCTTTATCTGCTTGTATTACTATAATTTCAATATGTTTTTTTTTAACAAATTTCCTCGTTTTTTTCAAAAATTGTGAGGATAAATTTTTCCTTCGATGTGTTTTTAAATTTCCTTTTGAACGACGTGATCCTGTTTGCCAGTTTTGTTCTTGCTACATCCTTTTCTTTATCTGCATCCTCTTCCATAGCCTGAATACACTGCTCCACATCAGCAATAACATGTAGGGAAGAAAAATTGTTCTTTTCGACCGGTAGAGCAAATTTTTTCCCCAATGATAGCATCCATTTGTACTCAATTGGTATGTTTACTTGAGTCTTGTTTTCAAACCAATTGTCGTTTTAAATTAGTCCGTAATATTTAAAATGTTTTTCTTTCAGTGTACTAAATTATTGCTATTTGTTCTTTCATAACGTTATTCGTTATGTGTTTTGTTCTTTCCTTTTGTTTGTTAAAGAAAGTATTGTGGTCATCTGTATTAGGCTTTAAACCAAAGAACATATATACTAAAAATGAACCAAGATACTCAACATGTGTTAAATTTTATATGCCAATTGGCTTTAAGAGAAATAGTTTTTTATAGGTTTTTTTAATGCATATTTTTTAGTATATATTAACATAATTTTTTTTATTAATTATACAAAACTTTTGCAGAGAATACATTAAACAACAAATGTTTGATTTGCTTTATTTTTGCATATATACGTAGTATTAAATTAAAAATAACATTAATCTCGATGCATATAAAAACAAAAAAACTAATAAAACAAAAATTAACTTTAAATATAATTAAAATTTGCTTAAAAGCATACAAATTAATTAATTAAAAGTAAAACTGTTAACACAAACTATATGAGATTAGATCCTATGATGTACCATGAGATCAGCTTACGTATGCCATTTTTTGGATCAGATGTGATGTTTAGTTATATGTGATACTATATACAGTCAAATGTTATATATCGACTTTTTTCGTCAGTTGCATTTTTACAAAATGACTGGTATTTAGCGGCAAATGTCAAAAAACTTGTCTTACTTATGACCCAAAAGATTTTTGAGAATTTTTTTCGGATTTTTGGAGGGGATTTTTTTATGAATCATAAATTTTTTTATAATTTTTGCTCTTGTACTTCGATTTTACAAAACTGAATAAATCATTTCCAGCCTTCTAAAAAATTATTCTGCGTAAAAATGATTAAAATAAAAATTCAGAATTAATTAAATTATAAAAACTAAATCATGATCAGTTTTCTTTTCCCATTTCACATGTAATTTGTAAGTTTTATGATAATGAAAGTAGATATTAAATGAAAAGTATTTTAAAGACCTATCTAACAAATTCCATTTCACTCCCATACATTGACTGCAGGTAAAGAGGTTCGAATTTATAAAATTTGTGATTTTTTTCATTTAATTCCATTACAATGTCCCTTGAAGTAATAGTTTAAGCCCCGACTAATTTATTTATTTATTTTTATTTAAAAAATCCATATTACATAGCAATAACAATCCTTAATAAGAACTTAAAACTAAAATATACATATATAAAATAACAAAATATTATACGCATAAATAATTTCACCTAGAATCAAAACTAACCAATTTTGTTGAGTAGCCTCGAATTAAAGATCAAATAACATTTTTTACGTCTCATAACCTATTTTTTGGTTAAAATCCTTCTCATTGTTTCCGTAGTCCTACAAAAGATCTGAAAAATTTCTTAAAGATCATTTTTTCCATAAGTATTTATATTCCACTTTAAAATTTGCAAAAATACAAAAAAAGCTTTTTGGTAAAACGCTTTAATAACATCCAGAAATGTTACTGTTCTCAGTATGTCTTGGTCAAGATTGTTTTTCATTAACTGGGCCTTAAAGTTTTTATATTTAATATGTTATGTTTAAAAAACGATGTTTCGGTAATAGCGATGCCGAATATAATACCGTTACCGATATCAAAACTGAAACAAACAATAAATCTTTACTAAACCCGTTATTCGACTCGGTTGCCAACCTCAAAAATTATCCCTCCCCAAAAGCTTGGGCTGGATCCGCCACTGACTTATTTCATATGAAGATATAAGAATTTTACACAGCCTTTTCTTATATCTTTGCGATAAAAAGGCGGACAGCCGGGAAAATTGTGTGTTTTAATTAAGGGCTTGTCCAATGTTATTAAAACATAAATACTTTTTAAGAAAGGCTGTTATCTAAAAAATAACATCACTTTGTTACTTTGTACCATATACTTTTTTCCTTACCTGTATGGTAAATAATAATTTAATATATTGTATGTGTAATTTGATGTAAATTCCTTTTTTCTTTTCAGTATTTAAAAAAACGTATAACCCCACCGGTGCTGATTTAATTTTTTCTGGATTTTAATATTTGTATTGTGAATTTTAATAAAATATAAATAAACACCATATTAGTTAATCCAATAGTATTGTTAGTTATTTTAACTGCATATGTAGTTGCTTTTTAGTAGTTAAAACTGACTACAATTTTAGTAATTTTTATGACAAATACTTACATTGCCTTTTTAACTACATTTGTAGTCATTTTAACTGTCATTTTTAGCCATTTATACATCCTTATTTTCATGAGTGTACTGACTTAGGGCGAGTAACGTTTCTAAAAACATCCAGTGTTTAATTTTAACCCCAGATATTTCCATATAAATTTGAAATTTATAACTATGGTTAAGACCTAAACTTTGGTTATTTTGAGATAAGTTAGCAGGTTGTATAGTTGTATAGAAACCTTTTATTAACCAGAGCCTCAGTAAGGGGTATTACACCTGAGACTTGGTGGAAATTTAAGTTACCACACTGATAGAAATTTTTGAGTAGTATTAATGAATTCCTTCATTAATACAATGAATTCTTTCATAAAAAAGTCCACAAAGAAATGTTTTATTGAATCAATGAAACATGTAAAACATGTTTCAAATAATATTTTTTTAATGAATTGTTTCATTCTTTATTATAAACTTTTTAAAGCGGTTGATTTATTAGCCAAAAACTATTTTTTATTTCAATTAAAAAAAATATGTTGATTTTTTACAAAAGCACTTCGACTTAAAAATTTTTTGAAGAACTTTGTTTTCATTTCACATTAACACTTTATATACTAAATGATTAGAGGCTGCATCAAACCAATTTATTACAAGTTTTGGATAATTCTCTGGGAGTGTTCTATATTTATGTGAGACGTTTTAAAATCGAAAATAGCAACCCTACAAAATGTAGAACAGGGCGAGTCACATATTATTAATTTTACACACAAGTAATTTTTTTACACACGACTAAGAAAATTTGACATCTTCATTTGACTCACCCTGTTTTAAACATGGCATAGTTGTATTGAAAACTATGCCATGTTTTTATTTCATTATATCTAAACAAAATTACACTAAACTAATTTTTTTCTGCATATTACAAGTTACAATTTTTATCAATAAAATTCGAAAAATGTTCATTGATTTAATGAACTTTTTTTTATAAAATAATGAAAAAATCATAAAAAAATGTAATAAAAAAAATTATAAAAATACAACTACAAAAAAAATTAACAATATTAATGAATTTTCATTCAGTTAATGAAATTATTCATTAAATCAACGAATCCATTGTAATGAAATTGGTTCATTTATACTATGAAGGAAAAATCTATCAATTCAGTAACTCAGAATTTTTTCGATGTCGCAATTTTAAGACATGTGGTGAATTCCACTTTCGATTGAAATCAAAAATGTTGATGTCATTATTTGGCAAAATAAATATAAAAAATATTTTAAAATTGTTTCTTTAGAAATACGACTAAAAACATTTTAAACTAGTTTATTGAAATAGTACCTACCTACTTTGTCCGATTAAATAATTATGTACATAACTTTTAATGTTTTCTTTATACTTTTAGGTTGCTTATCGTTTTGTTACCATGTCTGTTTCAGCAAACAGTGTGCTGTGTGTAATTTGTGGTGCAGAGCCTTCGTTGCGAAGTTTACACGATATTGCTGAAAATACATTTCGCAGCGAATCTAATCTTTTACATAATATGGAAAGGTCAATACCACGCGGCCTTCCTGAGCATATTGAATTAGACTCCAGTATTATAGCAATCATTATTGCCAATATTATTACACGTAAATGTGTATTTTCGTCAAATATAAATCACAGCACTACAACTAAGCGGTACCTTGGTGATTTTCAAAGTTTAGCTGTATTACGGAAATTCTTTGATAATTCGTTGTCAAATAACAATATACTAAAAACAAATTCTTCACAACCAAGTCACGTTAATGAAGCTATCGATCAATATTGGTCCCTAGACAGTCACAAGTGCTATGCTCAGATTGATGCCAGTCAGAATATACTTTGTTTATTATTTATTTCGTCGATTCCAATACATACAATGAAGTAAGTACCAAAAGAAATTAAATACAAAATTGTAATAGTTAAATACATACTGAATAAGAAGATCTTAATCAGTGTTTTCAAAAATGCATTAAGTTTTTCCGCCTCAGCTCGACCTTAAGAGTTATAACATATTCGCTATGTTTCCCTAGAGTAGCATTTTTTGTATGAAGAAAACATTGTTTTGATTATTGTAGTATTAGATCTTAAAATTATTTGGTGAAAATTTGAGAAAAATCGGATAGCTTTAACCTGTAGCGCCCGCTACAAAAGTTTTAGATTTTTGACAAATTTTCTTAAATTGCTTTAAAAAAATATGTCTTGCGACAAATAATTTTTTATTAATTTTGGCATGCTGAACACGAATATTTTAAAATTGTTGAAATCCGGCTAAAACTAAAAAATTTAAAAAAATTGATTTAAAATGTTTTCTTTTTGCACCCAAATACTACACAAAACATGCTTTCATTTGATCGTAATTATGTCTGAAATTTGAGATGATGTAGCACACAGATGATGCTAGTGCAAAAATAAAAAAATTGTAGAATGGAGGAAAAAACTCCATTTTTAAGTCACTCAAAGTTACAATATCTCGAAAACCGTCAGTCCGATTTCAAAACTTTATAAATATTCGTGTGTCGAAGACATATTTTTATTAAAGCAGTTTAAGAAAAATTTTAAAAAATCAAAAACTTTGTTCGAGGGGCTCCACTGGTGAATACTATCCGATTTTTCTCAAATTCGTACCACCTAACTTTTAGACCTAGTTAATTAATAATTAATAAAAATCGCGAATTGAAAAAATGCCGCTATAATGTCCACGTACGCACAGTGTCGTCAATTCATATAACGAGTGGCCAAAAATAGAAGAAGTCGTGTTTAAACATGTAAAAATACAAAAAATTTTCAAAATCTCAGCAAGGACACGCCTACCTGTCATATATCCTGAAAGTTAGAAATGCAATAAAAGCTACAGATGACGGAATCTGACGAAATTTCATGTTTTTAGATATGTAGCCAGAATTATGCGTGTAAAATTTTGTTGAAGGTTACGGCAAGCTCCAAAATGTCCTTGAACTAAAAAATTACATTAATTCTAAAAAAATAATTTTAATGTTACCAACATAGGTATATACATTAGGGCGTTTCGATTTAAAAATCGCTCAACGTACAAGGAAAATCGTATTCTAGGGATCAAAATAAGAAACTTTGCCGAAGAAATCATACCTCTAAAACGAATTCTGATGTCCCGACTTTTGACCCGTAGGGTAAAATTTTGAAAAATCCCATTTAGAGTGCCCCAATCGAATCCAACCCAATCGAATATAATTTATACATTCATCTGCTAGAGCGTCTTCCGAAGAAGAAATAGAGACCCTAATTATGGAAAGACTCCTCCTACTTTCTGCTATAAAAACAAGGCTAAAAAGGCCTTGTTTTTATAGCAGAAACAAGGCTAAAAAGGCCCTCTTTCAACTTAAATTTTAACCCCTTAACGGTCACCTATAGTGATGATTTGTGCATTAATCTGCTAGCGCGTCTCCCGGAGAAGAAGTAGCTCCCATAATCTTGGAGATTCCTCCTACTTTCTGAAATATCAAAGTGGGCTTTTACAAAATTTGACCCTACTGGTCAAAGGTCGGGACATCAGAATTCGTTTTAGAGGTATGGTTCCTTCGGCAAAGTTTCTTATTTGGATCCCTAGAATACGATTTTCCTTGTACGTTGAGCGATTTTTTTGCCTCCCTAGAAATCAAACCGCCCTAATATACATATATTACTGTATGTGACTAGGTGGTTAGCATCACTGGTATGACTGAGTGAACGTGTTTATTTGTCAGCTGATCATTATAGCCTCCATCCCATAGTGCAGGAGGGTATATATCACTTTGTCAAATGTTTGTTATTCTTTTAAAAAAATTCTGGGACCCCATAAACTATATATATTCTTGATCAGCATGAATAGAGAAGTCGATATAGCCATGTCCGTCTGTCTGTATTAATACAAAATTCTCCGCCAATACAAAAGAGGTGTTGCTAATTTTCAGTCAAATTGTTTGTTGATATCATGAGCAGTGTCCTAGTAAAAATGATCAAAATCGGTTAACGCGTTCAAAAGTTATAAGTGAAAATGTGGGAATACCTCTTAAAATTTTGAATCAAATTTTAAAATATTCTATTTATTTCATCATACATACGTACATTCAATGCTTATACACAAGAATATACGCAATCAGGGATGGCAGTCAATATCGCTAAAATACTGTCTCCGATTCCAACCCCTTCCAACTGACTATCGTTATCCCAAAAATACCGTTACCGAAATAATTGAAATACCGTTATCCGTAAAATACCGTTACCGATATAATTAAAAAATCAATATCTTAAAATACCGTTACCGAAATAATTTAAATACCATTATCCGTGAAATACCGTTACCGATATAATTAAAATATCAATACCATAAAAATACCGTTACCGAAATAATCTACCAATATCTGAAAAAAAAACTTTTTTAAATATATATGGGTCAATTTCAAAAAAAAAACGTACACAACAATTTTTTTTTGCTTATTTTTAAAGTTTTTTCAATTCGCCTGTAAGAGTTGCCAATTTATGTAGAAATTGATGAAGAAGCCGGTGGTACTTTTAGGCTCTCAAAAAAATCAATATTTTTTGATTTTTTTTAGGTTTTCTATGATTTCTATCTTGAGCGTCACACACCAAATATGTTTAAAAAATCGCTAAAAATGCAAAAATATTTGAAATTCAAGCTTACTACGATGTTCTTTTGTTTCTCAAGATTGACTTTTGCAAAAATCACCTTTTCGATTACAAACACAAAATCACGTTTGGCAAAATTTCAGTTTATGGGGGACACCCCTGGAAAAAAAAAAATGCCACGCCCCCTTAAATGGCCCCAGGAGTGCGAAAATCATAATGAATAAGGGGGCTCACGCCCCTTATGGGCGTGGCAGTCGAAAAACGACCCGGCCCACCTACGTAGACAATATGGGTATCAAATGAAAGCTAATGTCTTCACGATTCCAAAAATAGCCGTAGTTGCCAGATCGGGCGATTTTTGTAGCCGATATGGGCATTTTGGCAAAATTTGGGGTGGGGGAAATTTTTTTTTTTCCTTTTTTTTTGCTTATATTTTGTTAAAATCAAACAAAAATGAGCATTTTGTGCGAAAAGATTACTATATTTAGTGATGTTCTCGTGTCAAGAGTCAAATCATAAATGAGGATAAGTACAAAATTAAGAAACGAGGAAAACTCTTGAAAGCTTCTGATTGGTTAATGAAAATTTGTTATACTGGCTTCGCTTAGTAAAGTTTTACTGCGTGACCGGCCTACGGCCGGGCTTAGGGGTTTTTAACTCCAGTATGTCTTAATTCTAGACGGCGGGGATCTCGAGTGCTCGGCCTCTGGCCGAGCTAAAAAGAAATAAACAAAAAAAAGTCCTTCCCCCATTTTATAAAAATTAACATATCTTCCTCAAATTCTGGACGATCTGGCAACTACGGGTATTTTTGGAATCGTGAAGACATTTCCTTTCATTTGATACCAATATTGCCTAAGTAGGTGGCATGGGTCGTTTTTCACCCCCGCCCCTATTTAACAAAAATGGCCGTATCGGCTGCAAAAACCGCCCGATCTGGCAACTATGGCTATTTTTGGAATCGTGAAGACATTAGCTTTCATTTGATACCCATATTGTCTACGTAGGTGGGCCGGGTCGTTTTTCGACTGCCACGACCATAGGGGGCGTGAGCCCCCTTATTCATTATGATTTTCGTACTCCTGGGAACATTCTGAAGGGGATGGCATATTCAGATTTTTTCTCTAGGGGAGTCCCCCATAAACTGAAATTCAGCCGATTTTTTAATAGCAAAGACACAAACCATATGTATTGAATTGTGTAAATGTTTATCTGTATTTATATACAGTGCAATTCGCTTTTAACGATAATTGATACAACATTTTTTTCTTCACCCCAAATACATTATTGTTATTTTTACAAAGAATATAGATATATATATATATATATATATATATATATTGTTTGCACTTTCACTGGCTAATTCAAACAATGAGATGGAGGGTATCCAAAAATTCGGCACAGCCGAATTTAATCTTTTTTATACCAAATTCGGAACATCGGACTTTAATGCTTCCACTTGTTTTTTGTTAAAAACACTTAACAATTGTAAAAAAATAAATTCTTTTGGAGAATATTACAGTTTTTTTTTTTAAACATTTTGGATTTTACTAAAAGTTTATCCTAATTTATAACTTTTAGTGTGTTTTAATAACATTTTTTTCTACACAACTTGCTGCTGTGCTTGCTGTTTTGTAGTTCATACGGTGTTTTTTTGTTATTGTCTTTTGCATTGCTGAATTCTAAGGTGCCGCCATATTTGCTACTGTTGTTAGTTTGTTTTGTACAAAAATTCTTAATAATTAAATAATTATGGCTGGTGGGAAAAAAGACCAGTGTGGTAATTGCCATGCAAATGTGACTAAAACACAAAGCAGTGTTCTATACAAGGCCTGCCTACTGTGGTACCAAGCATCGTGTGTAGGACTTGGTGATGAGGAAATTGTTGCTTTAAAGAATTTGAAGGCTTTGTCTTATATTTGTCCAGCATGTGAAAATAATCCTTGCTCTGTTGATGAACGTACATTACGTGATGAGATTAACAGTCTTAATAGCAAGTTTGATAGTTTTATGCAAAGGAGCGATGAAGTGAGTAACTCAATAAAAAAATCAATTGCTGATGTGGTAGCGGATCTAAAAAATGAGATGTCATCGTGCATCAAGGAAATCAAATCCGATGTTGCGGCTTGTAACGGGCTTATTAAACAAGTGGACAAGATATCATTAATCGCTAATTCTTGGTTATGATGCTTATTTCTATTTTAATTCCTTTTATATAATTTCTTCGGGGTGGAATCTAGATACAACCTAGATGTGGTTTTAATAGTTATCTACTTCTATATTTTGGTATGTTTATACATTAATGTCTTAAAATTGTTATATTAAACATTATTTTTGTTGTATCTGGGTTTCATTACCTTTTCTTGCTATTCAAGTTATTGATATTTTCCAAATTACGTTTTATAATATAACATATATTTGTTATTCTTTCACTGATTGAGCTCAATAATTTATTATTTTTGTGTTTGATTGGTTAAAAACTACAAATGTATGATTAAATTTTTCATTTCTTTAAATTATATATATATATCTTTTTTTCAATCTTTTTTGCTGCTTTTGATCAGCTGATAGTAATGAAATTGTTTATAAATATGAATTGTTATTTTGTATTTAATATGTTTAATATTTTATGCTTGTGTAGCTTCTGTTGGTTCCCCACTGTAGTAATGTACTTAAACTTTGATGCCTTTAAGTGATAATATGGGACCCTTAGTTGGTGGTGGCTTGTATATTAATGCTGTTTTAGATCCATATACTAATAATTTTAAAGTGGCACACTTGAACTGTAGAAGTATTGGTCTTAAACTTGATGAAATTAGGTACATTTTAAGGGATCAGCTTTTTGATGTATTCGCGGTTTCTGAAACTTGGCTGAATAGTGATGTCTCTGATCGTGCTGTTGCTATCCCTGGCTACAATATTTGCCGCAATGATCGTTCTTCTAGGGGTGGCGGTGTGGGTCTCTATATTTCAAACAATCTTAAATATAAATCTATTTTTAAAATATCGGAGTCTAGTGATTGTGAGTCTCTTTTCATTGAGCTGTGTTTTGGTAAAACCATGATTTTACTTGGTGTTGTTTACTTGCCTACTGGAAATTTAGTTAGTTTTGAGACAGCCCATCGGGATCTGTTATTAAAATATTCTAACATTATAGTGGTTGGGGATTTTTAGTTAGTTTTGAGACAGCCCATCGGGATCTGTTATTAAAATATTCTAACATTATAGTGGTTGGGGATTTTAATTGTAATTTATTTGATTCTTCAGAATCGAATTTGCTTTAATCATTGTGTATTAGGTGTAGATAGTCTGTCATACATAATTCTAAGCCTACCCATTATGACGTGGGTTATGACTCCACTTCATTGATTGATTTCTTTTTAGTTAGCAATCTTGAAATGGTTTCTTACTCTGATCAAGTGCAGTGTCCAGCTTTGACTGATCATGCTTTTATATTTGCATCTTTTGACTTCGTTGTTCAAAGTTTACAGGAATTTGTCGAATTTCGTGACTATAACAACATTGATTGGAATGGTATGTTTTTGTTTTTAAATGATTATGACACTTCTCAAATATTAAATACTAGTGATGTTGATACTAAATGCTCTATTGTTTCCTTTCTTATTGAAAGTATGTTATCTTATGTTCCTCTTGTTAGAAGAAGAATACGATATGATGGTGATAATTGGATGGATTCAAGGGATATTGTTTATGCTAGATCTTTAAGGGATCTAGCGTTTTCATCTTTTCGTAATGATCGTTCGTCGAGTAACTGTAGTATATACTGCTTCGAAATAAAGCTAAAAGTGTTATTCGTAGGGAGAAAAGGAAACATTGAGTATTTATGAGTCTCAATATGCATTTCGTCAAGGACATAGTACTACTTCATTGCTGCTAAAACTAACTGATGCTATTAGAAACGATTGTAATTGTAATAAGTGTTCTTGTGTCCCTTGATCTCTCTAAGGCTTTCAATTCCATTGATTATTTTAAAATGGTTCTTAAACTGAAAAGTAATTTCAACTTCTCTAGATCTGCTTGCAGAATCATTATGTCATACATAAGTGATAGGTTACAATTTGTTTCTTTAAATGGATTGGAGTCTGGTTTACTACCTCTTTATTCTAGGGTACCTCAGGGGTCCGTATTAGGTCCCCTTTTGTTTATTCTTTATATCAATGACCTACCTGTGGTTTTAAATTCGCGGATTTGCCGATCTTTTATATTTGCAGACGATGTTTTTTTACTTTTCAGTGGTAGTCAAAGGTTTTCTGAGTCATTGGAGAGTAGCATTAATGCTTTTCTGGATCGTGTCTTTCAGTGGACTGCAGACAATTCACTTGCAGTTAATTCTACTAAATCTAAGGCTATTATGTTTGGGGCCAACGGTAAAATTGAGTTTGTAAATCAATTGAGATGTTTAGGTGTTGTACTTGATAGTAAACTGTCATTTTAACCACATATTGATGCCCTATGTGGTAGAGTGTGGGGGGCATTACGTAGGATTTATTCGTCGAACATGTACTTACCCCTTTCCGTTAAACGTAAGTTTGCGCATGCTCTCTTGATGTCTCAGTTTCCTAATGGCCTCGAGATATTTTCTGGCACTATTGGTATTAATGTTACAAGAGTCAGACGTCTGGTGAATACTATTGTACGCTTTGTTTATAATGTGCGTCGTCGTAATCATGTTTCCGACTATGTGAGTCGCTTTCTTGGGTGTTCTTTTGATAATTTTGTGAATTGTCGCTCGTTGCTTTTCTTCCACAAAATCATTAAAAGTCGTAGACCTTTACCTTTATATAGGAACTTTGTTTTTACGCGTTCAAGGCGTAATCCACTGATATTTATTCCCAGGATAAGGAGAACTATTTTTGAAAGATCATTCATAATCAGAATTGCTCGATGTTGGAATCGGTTGCCTTTAGAATTGCGGATTTTCTCTCATTCAAATAACGCCTTTCGGTTAAAAATCTTGGAATATTTCAATGGTTTTTGAACTATTTTTTTCTTTTTTGAATAATAATATTTTTGTGTGTGGTTAAGTATGCAATGTTACCACTGATAGGGTCAAATGATTTAATACTTTAATTTTTAAACTTTGTTAATAAACTTTTTATAAATATTATGGCCAATATGTTACGCTATAAAGTATATTTTAATTTTTTATTTTTAAGATTAATACTCAGTTTTTTATTACTATGTAATACTGTCATTTGGCCTTGTAGGCTTTAGTATTATAGATGAATTATAAATAAATAAAAATAAATAAAAAATAAGTATGCTGATTTTTATTAAATTCCAAGCAAGGACACGCGCACCCCCAAATTAAACAAATTAAGGTTTTATTATTTAAAAAAAACGCTAAAAATAATTGAAAACCATCGAAAATAGTTTTATGTATTTAGTATTTAGTAGTCTATATGTGAGCAGAATTTCATTCAATTCGATGCAAGGATACGTCTACCTTTTAAATATCCTTTTGGGTAATAATATGTCCTTTAAATTAACACGTCTACCTTCTATATATCCTTAAATATTAAAAACATAAAATGAAAATTTTTCTGATAATTTACAAAGATTTTTTTGAGAATATTATTAATTTTCTATTTATAAATCAGTTTTGAACTTAAAGTCTGTTTTTTAAACAAAGTTTATTTTGGAAACTTTTTGAAATTGCAAATTGAAACATATACACTAAAAGTTCTATAAGTGTCACCTACCTGATTCAATTTTTTAAAAACAAAGCTCATAGATTATTCAGACAATTAAAGCATACTAGGAATATATTTTTTCCATGCATTTTTTTTGTTTTACTTTTTTAAAAACACTTACAGAATTTTTAAATTTATTTTTTCAACTTTTAACAATAAACAATTTTTTGACAATTACTACATGAATCAATATTTCAGACCTTTAAATTGGAGCGACAATTAAATCATGCCGACATTTAAAGCAGGTGGCAATTAATATAGTTTTTAAGTAATTATGCTGTATTATATTTCAGTTGTTATATTTATTTATATTAAATTTTGGATTTAATTATTTGTTAGGACAATATTCTAATAAAGAAATGTAGAGTACGGCCTCGAACTTGAATAATTTTCATTTTCATTGCACAATTAAAGGTCGAAAAAACATAATTTTTATTTTTAATAAAAATTATATCAAACTTTCATAACATTTTATAAAAAAAACTGCATTAATAAAATGAAAAGTTGCAATAAACAAGTACCAGTGACAGACACTTCATAGATTTAAATTTGCTATACCGAGATATGTATCAGCCTTTACGATCTCTCTATGTGGATTAAATTTTTAACATTTTTCTCAGAAAAAATTTAACGGAAATTTTCCATTAAATTTTAAAAAGATGATTTACTTAAATCGACTACAGAAAAAAATTTTCAATTTCCGAATATTCCCAGTATAAATTTTTCTTTTTCTGTATTACATAGATTTCTCCTAAAATGTGTTATCCGGTTAGCAATTTTTGATCTCGTTATGTCCTTTTCTGTTTCATCTTTTATATTTTGAACCCATTGTTCAATATCAGCTATAAGAGGGATGGGTGTAAAATTCTGTTCACTTACTGGCAAAGCAAATTTATTGCCTAAAGATAATATCCATTTGAAATCAATTTTAAATTCCAGGTTTGTGTAGTTAACAAACCAGCTCTCATTAAAATTTAAGTTAAATTTTTGGAATTTCTTTAATTGTAGTTTCTCCATTTTTGATGAGTGTGTCAGTTTTATCTTATTTCTGATGTTATAAAATTTGTTCCATTGATCTTCCTTAAATATTGTTAGTTCTATTTCGTTCAGTGTATTTTCGATCTCACTCTCAATTCTTTTTATCTCTTCTTTAGTGTGTGTTGTAGTAATGTGTGTTTCCTTTATCTCAATATTAAGTAACTTACTGTGTAGGTTTGTTTCTATTTTTCTTACTTCGTTCTGCATGGTTTTAGTTTTAAAAAGATGCTTCAGATGTTGTGTGGTGTTTATTAAGTGCGTCGGTGTAATCCGTAATTGTCTATTTTGTAATAGGTTTTTATTTCTAATTCGTGTACAAAATGTTTATTAAATAATTTAACTTTTCTTTTTATTTAAGGCACTGACACAACTGACATTGTCCTGTCACGATCGCCAATAGGTGTTTATGCTATGTAAACAATTTTAATATGAATTAAAGATTATATTGTCGTTAATTAATAAAAAATAAATGAAAGTAAAAAATTGGATCTAAATATGATTTTTTTAAAAGCGAAAAAATCTAATTTCAAAATTTGACTTTTTTTAAAAAAAACTCCTCCCACGACCCCACTTTTCATTTCCCGGCGGCAAACTTGATAAAGAATAATTAACATTTTATTAGTCTATAATATTGCGTTTTAAAATGTTTAGAAATGGGCGTGCCATTTTTTTTCCCACGTGTGTAAACTTGAAATTTTGCTTGAAAATTGGTCATTTTCGAGCAATGCTGGGTGTAGGGTGCATGTCCAAAATTAATAATACTTTCATTTAAAACTATTCTCAAAGCCTGTTCTTTTCGAATATTTAAAAAAATATTTAATTTTCTTCTATTAGATTATAAAAAAAAACGTACGAGTGAAGCTACTTTTTCTCAAAAATTTTACAATTTTTTTGACCTATTTCAAAAAATTGACTTTGCAGATTTTTCTTTACTCAACGGTTACAGATAATTAAATGAAACTTTAAGCACAACATTAATAATAAAAGTGGCAATAACATTTTTTTTAATGTCTTACCACTTATTATAAAGGAGTTATTCACTTAAAACCTAAAAAAAAACTTGTCAAAAAATTTAAATTTCAATGTTCAACATCACACAACTTTTAAACTTTAATAGGTAACATTAGGGTGTCCTTATTTTTCAAGTTGCGATTTTTGGGGCTGCCCCCCTCTTAAAATATTTGTTTTTGTACAAAAATACACCATGCAAAAAATTAAAGTACTAGCATAACGGGAAGATGTCCCGCATCGCCCTTGAAAATCGGGCCCCTTGGAAAAATGGGCATAATTTAAAAAAAATTTTTTTTTTCTTCAAAATTAAAAAATATAAAATAATTTTTGTGTTGGGTTTAATCATAACTACTCAGATAAAAAATATTACTTTCCCAGAAAATCGCTAACTTACCATAACTTTGTGTCAAAAAAATTAATAAATATTTTGGGGGTACCTCAAAGTGACTTTTTTGCATTTTTAAAATTTTATTCAACAAAAATCAAAAACCTAGTGTTTGCTGTCAAGTATTTTATTAAACACATCTGAAGTATTAAATAAGCCAAGTACTGTGGATATCCGTTGGCAAAAATTTTTGTTAGAGCATTTTGATTCTAGCGGATTTCAACGTTTTTTTAAATTTGTATAGACTTTTTTTTAACAAGATTTTTGTAATATTTCATCAATGTTATTGTGTATGCTATTTTATATAATTGTAATAACTTTACTATAAAGTATAATTTTTCGTGTTCATAGTTAACCTGTGTTTTCATGGGGTCACAATTGACCCTCGAATTTTAAAGAGTCAAAAATCACAAAGATGATAAAATAAATTTTTATTTAAATTTATTTTCATCGGGATAAACATTAATTTCATTTATAGTAATTAAATGTGCTAAAGTCCCAAAACTTATTTAACAAATTGTGAATCAATCTGATGTAGGCGTGTCCCTATCCGGATTTCATTCCTGCCTAAGGAAATCTTCAGGGGACTTTGTTATTAGAATTTCTAGAGATATTTGTTATGTTAAATCACAAACTCAATGAGAATTTCTTGTCCTCTGTTTCTAATTGTAATTTATTTACATTTTAAAATTAATAAAAAATAATTATTTAGTATAAATTCAGATATTTGTATTCATATTTAAATTGATTTTTTTGTACATATTCAGGAGTATTTTTGAAAAACGTATTTTTAATTTAATAGTGTAACTTTTTTTGCATCCGGGTAGTGCTTCCGATAATCGGCTACAATTTGCATTATTACTTGTTATTCCTCCTCGTTTCGTGACAATACTTTATTGTAGTCCTCCATGAGCTTCACTGCCCGTTCTGCAGTGTCATTAACAACCTTTAATTTGTTAACGTGGGTCATATTTGACCCCAGGTTAACATGGGTTAACTATCAACAGAAAAAATAGAATTTTATAATAAAGTTATTACAATCATATAAAAGAGCATATACAATAATATTGATGAAATATTATTAAAACCTTGTTTTAAAGTAAAAATGTATGTACAAAATGGTCTAAAAAAAAATTTGCCAACGGATATCCACAGTACTTGGCTTATTTAATACTTGAGATGTGTTTAATAAAATACTTGACAGCAAACACTAGGTTTTTGATTTTTGTTGAATAAAATTTTCAAAAATGCAAAAAAGTCACTTTGAGGTACACCCAAAATATTTATTCATTTTTTTGACACAAAGTTATGGTAAGTTAGCGATTTTCTGTGAAAGTAATATTTTTTGTCTGAGTAGTTATGATTAAACCCAACAGAAAAATTATTTTATATTTTTTTAATTTTGAAGAAAAAAAATTTGTAATTTTTTTTTAAATTATGCCCATTTTTCCAAGGGGCCCGATTTTCAAGGGCGATGCGGGACATCTTCCCGTTATGCTAGAACTCTAATTTTTTGCGTGGCGTATTTTTACACCCTAACAAATATTTTAAGAGGAGGGTACAGTCAAAATCTCATTTTTATTTTTCACCCATACAACGAAAGACCACCCTAAGGTAACATATAACCGTAAGCATGTTTTTTATTAACCTCATCAAGCGGATTCAAAATCATCGAAATCGGTTCATAATTGTAGAAATTATAGCATTTTAAAAGTTTTTTGTACTCGAGGTGGTCTACTTTGGCACCGTAGTGCTCACCCTGTGGTAACACAGGGTGACTTCAAAGTTCATTTTCTGAAAGCTATACTCCTCCTTAACGATTACATATACATTTGGTCTTAATCGGTTCAGTAGTTAAGAAGTTCTATATTTATTACCACTTTTTTTTTGATTCACTCCACTGTGCGCCGGTTCAGATGAATCGAATTTCTCAAATAAGACAGGCGAAGTCAGCAAGATGGTAAAGGAAGTAAGTGCTGGTATAGCCAAACTCACCACAATTAAGGTGAGATTATCAGGGGCTCAACGGCGTAAACTCGCCAAATTAAACCTGATGAATAAACCTCCGAAAGCTGGCAACGATACAAATAGAAAAACATACAGTAGAAGATGTGCAACAAGTTAAACGAGTGTTCAGATATATTGCCGGAACACTAACCGTGGGTGTTATCTACAAGAAGCAAAGTATAAAGGTCTTGAATTGTTTTAGCGATGCCGATTTTGGCAGTTGTCTCACTACAGGTCAACTTCTGGTGTCTTGGTTTCTAATGAAGGTGGTGCAATATCATGGTCAAGCCAAAGGCAACAGATGGTATCAACGTCTACAACTGAAGCTGAAATTGTTGCTGCCAATGAGACTGCAAAGGAAATTCTCTGGTTAAAAAGGCTTTTTAAAGATGTTGATAATTTTAATGAAATCCCAGTAATACAAATTGACAACACTGCAACAATACGTTTGGCACAAAACTCAGAATTTCACAAACGTACTAATCATATTGCGTTGAAACACTTTTTTAAGTTACAGATGGTCAATTATTGGCCACTCAAGTTTCCACAGAAAATCAAGCTGCCGATATGATGACCAAAACTCTTCCTAAATCACGTTTACAATTTTTACGTAACTGTTTAAATATAACATAAAACAGGGAAAGTGTTGAATTAATAGTTTTAAATAATACTTATTTCATCGAAATGTGTTTTGAAATATTTGTTCTTGTTTTATTAATCGAATTGTAAACTTCAGTTGAATAAAAAACTTTAAACTTAATAATAAATTCCCTGACCAAAAGTTGAATTGACTATATTTGAATGAATTTCATAATTTTCATGTAGGATTTTAAAAATTAGACAAATCTAATCAAAAAAAATCATTCCTAAAATTTAAATTCATTTAAAAAAATGGGAATTAGGGAATGAATTCTTCAAAGCTCTGTTTCCCATATATTTTCATGTGACCAAAACATCTTAAACAATGTACTCAAATTCAAAATATATCGAAAATAGTCTGTGCAACACTGAATTTGTGTATAGAATAAGCAAAACTTATGTGTTATCAATTACAGTGAGTGGCAATTTCTACAAAACGTATTTTTTTTTAACTTCGAAAATAAAAAAATACACTTTTACTTGGCTACAGCAAACAAAATAAAAATATTAAAAGTGTTTTCCTCAAAACATGTTGTTTTCCTCATAATGGAACATGGTATTAAACTAACAAATACTCATTTTATATTTTCAGGATTGTGGGCAAGAACGTGTTTTCCCAAATACTTCAAGAGAAAACTATCTGCTGGTAATTACTGAATATTTAAAACTAACATAGTTTAGGTTTTATAAATATCAATTCAACAAAATCTCTCATGCAACTATGTTAGACAATAGTAATCCACTGCCCCCGGAGTTTCTGGAATATGGCTCCTTGAAAAGTACACTACGAAAAATTCAGTAAGTCAGCTAAAATTCTTGTCAACAAATTATAAGTCCAAATGGTGTTTGCAATTATTGGGTGTATAACTTAAAAATACGGGATTGAGAACAAATGGCGTATATTTTACACATGGTTTGCGTCTTTTACAGATGTTTACGACTTTTTGGAGAGTAAACATCTGTCATATATTATCACTTAGAGCCAGTTTTTGGGAGGACGATCAAACTTAGTTTTACTGCTGTTTAGGCTTTTAAACCTCCGTGCTGTTTTTCAGTGATGGTTTAAAAAACCTCAAATTAAATAAGATTACAATCTTTTACACCAAAAACAGTAATGCCATTTTCAAAATAAATATGGTAGCACTTGCGAATGTCAAAAATGAAAAACAAACAAAACAACTTCCGTAGAAAAAAATTTTTGGTTTATTTTGTGCCCAACAATTCTTTAGTTTAATATTGGTTGTAATTAAATATAAAATGGACTCTAAAATAAATGTAAAAATGGAAGGCAGCAGACGGACGGAATTTTTCAACAAAAGAAATTCAATTTTTAATTCAACTGGTGGATGAAAAAAGACACCAATTTTATAAAAATCCTTTTTCAAAAATTTCTTATATATTGATCTTTTGGGCTTTTACTTATTTATGTATAATGTTTTATTTATGTATAATTTTCATTCACAGCTGTTATGTTTTGACAACTCAAAACTTAGTTTAAACGGCCAATGCTGGCCGGTTAAACTACAATTAAAATAAAATAAACTTGATCTCAAAAACAGCACTTTAAGTTTAAACTTCGTTGAAACTATAAACAAGGTTGAACTACATCCCAAGAACTACCTCTTAGTCACTGAACGAAATAGTGTAAACAACAAAGTTTCTTGTGCTTCGAAAATGTCGAATTTTGTGCCAACAAAGCATCATTTGCGGGAAGTTTTGCAATTTGAACAATTTGAAGCACATCGATTGCTCACCGAAGCTTATCCTGCATATGATCCAACGATTTTAACGTGCGAGATGTAGTTTGTGCGGTTCAGAAGTGGTGATTTTGACACGTAAGACAAAGACCTTTTTTATATATTATGAGCTGCTGAATTTGGGCCAGGCGATTTGGGCCTGTATCGAACACAATTGATTCGTAAAATGACCAGAATATGCCACAAATTCACAAAGATACCAAATAACCCTCATTTTTAAGTTATACGCCTAATAACTTTTTGCTAATATCAGCAAAAGCGGTTTGTGGAAAATTAACGAGCTGAATTTTTAGCAAAAAATTGTAAATTCAGCTAAAGTGCAAGAAGAGTCTCCTTGCTCGGACCGCACAGGTTAAAGTTTTAATAATTTTTACATCATATCTTTTTCGTTTTTGGAGATTGGAACGCGAAAACTTTTATAAATTATCTCTAATAAATATTCAATCAAATGTATAAAAAAGAGCCAAATGTCGCAATTAAATTTTTCAAAAAAATTTATCAAAAATCGAAGTTTTAATTTTTTTAGACTAATGTGATAAATTTTGCAAATAAAATGATCTGAATGATATTTATTTTTAATTAAATGCGTTTAAGAGTCATGTATAGGTAACCAAATATAAATTGCGAACCGTACAAAGAAAATAGAACTGGCAAACCAGTGTTAGAAATTTCCTGATATTGTACTACAAAAACTCAATTATCAAAGTGTTTTGCCATGCCCAACCCTTAAAATTCATTAGCAGTATTGTTTTTACCAATCTTTCAATGAACAATTACACTGTGCAACAAGAAATTGTATCCCGAATGAAACCAATTGGAAATGAAAGTAGACTATCAGTAGACAATAACCCCCAAACGATTTTGAAAATTTAGCTCTAGCTTTTATTTTATGGCCTTTTGAAGTTTGGCTATTTTTTTTACCATTTTTTATATCTCTGACGTTATGCAAAAAGGTATTAAGTCAAAAAATGTATTTTCAGCTTGACTCAATTTTTTTTTCTTTCGTTTGGTAGCAAAATCTCAAGTCTACCACAAGTACCTCCCATCGTAATCATTTGCTATTTAGGCAATAAGTCAGAAAAATGCATATTTTGCTAGGTATTAACGAAAAACTCCAATTTCTGATTTAAGACCATTTTGCCTAACTTCAAAGATACGAGGGCGGATCAATAAGTCCGTGACTTTTTGAATGAAACACATTTTTTTAAAAAAAAAAAAAATATTTTTCAACATAATCTCCTTTTAGCTCAATACACTTAGTACAACGTTTCTCCAAAACCCATGGTTTAGACTGCTGATTGGTCTCTGGAGTGTTGTAATGGATTCATGTTTCATCCACAGTTACAAAACGCAGCAAAAACTCATTTGAATTGCGGTTAAACAATTCCAAACAATCCTTTGAAGTTGTCGCACGATTACGTTTATGGTCAATTGGGACAAACGCGGCACACATCTTGAAGACAGCTTTCTTAAACCCATTTCATTTAAAATAGAAACCACAAATGCCTATGGCATCAACAATCTCACGCACTTTTACTCTTCGATCGGGCAACACCATATCGTGGATTTTTTCGACTTTTTCGGGTGTATTGACCTCATTTGGCGGTCCAGAACGTTCAGCGTCATTTGTAATTGTGCGACCACAACGAAAGTCATTAAACCACTTTTTTACCATTGAAATCGATGGTGCAGAGTCTCCATAGTATTTATCAAGCTTTTCCTTGGTTTGATTAATGGTTTTTTTTTGGCAAAAAATAATGTTGAATGAGCACTTGAAATTCACTTTTATCCATTTTTAAAAAAATCCACGAGGTTGTATGTTTTGAACAGCTGTTAAACCAAAGTAAATGACGGAACTTGCTCAAAATTTTACAGTAGTATATTAACAGGTGGTACTTGATGGGAGCAGTGTTGCATTTCATATAACTACGAGGAAAGTTTGAAAAGTCACGGACTTATTAATCCGCCCTCGAATATGGGTGAAAATGAACAATGTTAACTATTATTTAATGCACACAATATGTTTTTACGTGTTTTCTTATTAGATCGAATATTAAAACAAACAAAAATAAAATTTCTACAATGATCAAAAAATATGAATGAGTTCATAAATAAAAAATTAATATTTTTAATATTATTTTTTGAAGGATCTGCCAAAATTGTGTGCTCTTGTCACATCTCTATAAACTGATATTACAGAATATTTTTTATATTACATATATGTCAGACTTTGATATGAAATTATCTATTTAAAAATATATATAAAAGTAAACTTAAAGGGTCAATCCTCTTAAGAAAGCAATATAAACAACAATAGGGGATTCATATACGCTTCGTATTTGGAGTAAAAGTACACAAAGCGTACTTGCAGTTGCGGAAATTAGCAATTCTTGAGGTATTTTATATATAATTAGTTTGTTTCTTCTCAATTTCCACGATTACTGCTTTCAAAAAATATTAATATATTTATGAAATAGAATATTTTATTATAAACAATCAAAACAATTATTTATTTTAATTTTTTTAAAATGTTTGAAACATTGAAATAAAAATAAAAAACAAAATGAATAATAAACTTTCCAGGGTTGGCAAAACATTTATGACACTAATGTTATAAAAATACGTTATTTATACTATATACGACATTACATGTATCCGGCTAATATTTAAACAAGTACACTGTGCAATAAATATAACAAAACCGCCAAAGGGTTTAGACAACTTAGCTCGAGTTAATTTTTTATAGGCTTTTGAAGTTTGAATCTTTTTGAACGTTTTTTTCCATTAGGTGGTAAAAATTTAAAAGATTACCAAATGCACAGAAAAACACACACGAGTGTCTTATTAGATGGGATGTTAAAACACAAAAAAAAATATATTTCTAAATGGAGCAAAAAAGATGAGTTCATATTAAACAATTAGTATTTTTTTTTTGTTAGATTTTTTAATGTTTTCGTATTTATTTTTTTGGAAAAGAAGATGTCACAATTGTGCGTTTTGGGTAAAACTCTTCAAAATTATGTTCATATATGGGAATAGCTAATTATATGTGATATATGGCCATAATACGTATGTATATGGCCATAAATGGTATCATATATGCCCAAATATGTTCGGACTCGAAATTTAAGGGCATAAGTATATGATTATGACATGTTCATATATGCTCTTATATATGGTCATATATGTATGAGTATATGGTTTTTTTTTTTAATTGTATATGGTCATATATGATCAGCTATACCGTTATATGATCACATGATAGCCTATATATGAACATATATGTACGTATATGATATAATTTTCACCTCCGGTTGTTTATTTTATTGCAATATATAAAAATAAAACTTACCTGAAAAAACATAACTTTGTAAGGGCATAAAAATGGAATCCGATCTATGCTTTCAAAATCCTTTGTTGTTATTGATCTACTGATAGTATACTTTCATTTCCCATTGGTTTCTTTCGGGATACAACCGGTGACCTAAAATTTGTTGCATAGTGATATTTATGTGAAAGACAAGCACCAGTACTGTGCCGATTGTATTTACCTGCATGTGTAGTTTATTTTTAAGAAGGAGCCAGAGTTGTCATACCAATTCGTTTTTCTAAAGTTGATCTTGAAAATCAGTTTCATATTATTTAAATACCTCTTTTTAACTTCTCTTTCGTTTGACACATAAGTTACTTATTTTGATTAAATTAACTGAAAACTATAAAAATTTAATTTTGTATAAACATTTTTTTGAACAATATCTGAGTCAGTCAACATTTTTGTATGCCGTTACTTTGTTAACTGAAGTTGGAAGTTAATTTTTAGATATCGCTCATTTACTAAAAGACTGCCATACACTCAGAATATTTTTACAGTAACTACAAGTAGGTCATTCGGGTCGTCAACGTTAATAATATTTTAACTGTAACTGCAGATAGTTGTTTTTCTAAGTGTACTAGAGGTCTGCATATGTGTGGTTAAACGACACATCAATTCACATATCAGACTAGCCAATAGTGTGCTGTAAGTGATTTGAGAGCCATACACAATTTATTGTGTGTGAGAAATAACCTATGTGTGAAAAGCGTTCAATTATTTATGTGAGTGTTGTCAGAAAAATATTTGATACAGGTATAAATAAAAAATATGCTCTTTTATATGAGTAAATACTCTTGTATGGCGATATTCATATTGTGTTTTAGAAACACAGTATGTGATTTGTATTTTCGAAATTTTTTTATTGTATTGAAAAAAAAAAATATTAGTAAAAAGATATTGCATTAGTGTTTTAGAAACACAATATGTGATTTGTATTTTCGAATTTTTTTTATTGTATTGAAAAAAAAAATATTAGTAAAAAGATATTGATACCAACTTTTTAGAAGCAAAAAGTGGTTGTTTTTAATATATGTTTTAACAAATGAAATTTTTAATAATTTTTTTTAAGTTTTTTGTTTTAATTAGGTCACACATTTGACAATAATCACTATATTAACCGAATTTAGTCGTAAAAAGGTTAAACAATTTTACAACTGGCTACTTTTGTATACTTTGGCAGGCCAATCTTTACTAAAATACACACTCAAAAACCGATTTATAGTTTTTAAATAAAATAATTTTTATTTAAACAAATTAAATGTATTTTCAATAAATAAAATTAATATATAAATAAAATCAATATATTGACAATAGAAATAAGGAACTGTATCAGAAATTTTTTTAAATAAGACAGAAAACTAAAATATTTAATGAAGTAAATATTTCATGAGGAAAACATCGAAAATATTTTTGTAAAATATACACTTATGAAAATAAACAATTAATCCGTTTGTGCACTTATTTCAGTTTCTAATTAATGCTTTGGAATAATTATAAACATTCTTACAAATCCGACATGCAACCACATTTGGTATTTCTTCGCCGAATGCATTATCTATTGTACCAAATACATTCCAAACCTTGTTTTTGAATCTTTTGTTGTTGATTTTAAATTCATTACTTTTATTTTTGATTTGATTGTTGGGTTTGACAAAAACGTTTTGATCAAACTTATTATTAAAATCTTACTTTCATACTATTTTTTTCTATTTTTGACACTTTGTACCATTTTAAATACATTCATATTTCTGAATATACAAATTTTATATGTTTTTCAAATCAATAGTTCAACTAAAAATTTATATGTTAATTATAACTTTTTTATCAAAATATATATTTCGTGCGTTACTATTTCATTGTTTTTAAACTTTATCAATGAACAATACTCATAGAATTAGTTCCAGAGATAATGTTGCAAATATGGTTAAAGTCCTTGCCAATCAGAGGAAAGGTGTTAAAATATGTCATATAAATGCTCAAAGCTTGAGGAAAAAGATTGACGAATTTAGATTAATCTTTGAAAACTCAGGTATTGATTTTATTTGTGTATCGGAAACATGGTTTGATTCCGAAATTACGGACTTTTCTGTTTCATTAAATGGATATAATTTACGTAGAGTCGATAGAGAAGATGGATATGGCGGCGTTGCTTTGTACATCAAAAAGGGTATTTCTTTTAGTATCAAATGTACATCTAAATAAAATTGTGATTTTGAGGACATCAATAATTCAGATCCTTTAAATTTAGTTGAGTATCTATTCATCGAGGTAAACAATGAAGGTAGGAAATTGCTTGTAGGTACACCCAAAAAAATAAGTTAGTAGAAAAGTTAGTAAAACGTCTTGTAAATCAGGTATACTATTTTTTAGCAAAATTTTTTGCTAAAATCCTGTTTTCAGCTAAAATTTTTGTTATACTTATTCAGCACTTAACTGTTTTATACTAATGCTTTACTAATATACTAATGTTTTACTAATTAATTTTGCTAAAAAAAAATTGTGCGGATAAGCACATTAATAGTGTGGACGACAACCAGATTGAAAGATATACGCAGAATGAAGTAGATGTCGCGGAATGTCAAGATGTAGTAGAGAAGAGGAAAATGATACTAAAAAGTACAACTCTAGTAAGACATATAAAAAATCAACCATGGAAGTTTTTGTATCTCTTTTTCATACATAAAACAAAATTGAGGATTAAAATAACTTAAATTTTGCGTTGTCACCGGCTTGTGAAAATAATTGTCTATTAATTAAATAAAAGACAAAATAAAATATTTATTTATTTAAACTAAATGTTTATATGTGTGGTCAAATTGCAAACAAACATATACAGAAATGTAGACAGAGTAAAGTGAAAGACAAAGACAGGTAGATTTTTTATGGTTCCTTTTTCTTATTGCGAAAAGGGTTGTTTTTTTCGTTTCGTTTGTTTTTGTTTAGTTTTTCATTTCGTTTCTATAGTTATCTTCGGCAGTTGCGATAGCATCATTTAAACGATAGCATCATTTAGACAACCATTGATGTAAGTAATTGAAAGACAATTTTTGTTATGTTATATATATTTATTTCTATATATTTTCAGATATTAAATTAATTCATGTCGTCAAAGTGGAAAAATGAAAATTTTTATATTTCGTTATTATAGTAAATTATTTTTAAAAGAATCACAAAAATATGTTTTATGATTTTCAGCAAATAAATTAACTAAATTACAATTTTTCTACAAATTTTTTGCGTTTTTTTCAGTCTACTAAAATTCAGCAAAAAATTTATTAATTTTTAGCAAGGCTTTTGTATTTCCAATCTACTAAGTGTTAGCAAAACTTTTGCTGAATCTACAAATTTTGTTGCTAAAAATCAGCTCGCTGATTTTCAGCAAAAGATTTTGCTGACATTAGCAACTTTTTTGCAAGCATCCTCCTGACTAAAATTTTGCTGACTCAGCAAAATTTTTTGCTGACTTTACAAACTTTTTTTTTTGAGTGTAGTGTTTATAGGCCTAACAAAAATCTTTGTACTAGGCGTTTATTCGAATTTTGGAAGCACAAACAGCTTTGTACGATGATGTTATAATAGCAGGAGATTTCAATTCAAAACTTCTAGTGGATAGTAGTTTTTCGGATGACTGTGCTTGGTTTAATATCACCTAATATCTTAAATCCTACACACATCACTGCAACTAATAACACGCTTTTGGATTTATTTCTCGTGAGTAATGAAATTAATGTACTACTCTATGATCAATTGTCTGCGTCATATTTCTCCTAGCATGATCTCATTTTCATGACTTACAATTTTCAATTGGTAATACCAGTTGAGAGAATTACTTTTCGAGATTTCAAAAGTATTAATTTTAGATTTCTCGAGGAAGAATTTTTTAAAATCGATTGGAATGTTTTGTATTCCGTAGATGACCAACTCTCTTTTCTTGAGCAAAACCTAAATTATCTGTTTGATCTAACTGTTCCAATAAGGACAAAAATTATTATTAATAAACAGAAACCATGGTTTTCATCTGAAATAAAAGATTATATCAATCAAAGAGATTTTGCGTACGCACGTTGGAAAAGATTTAAAACTACAACATTACATGAGGATTATCTGACTGCTAAAAGAGAAACAAATAAAATGATTAAAAAGGCCAAATCCGTTTTTTATGCTGAAAAGTTTTCTTCCGCCATTGGCTCCAAAAGAACATGGCAAACGATACGTGAAGTTGGTATCGGCAAATCTACGAATCAAGAACCATGTTCGATTGATGCCGATACAATCAATAACAAGTTTTTAAATTTTCCTATGGTTCAAGCAGATCAAAATTATTATATCAATAATCATTCTAGTAACAATTCTGAATCTTACTTTTTTCTTTTGCTGCAGTAGACCAATGTGACGTTTTATCTAGTATATTGTCTATAAAATCCAACTCTATAAGAGTGGACGGGATTAATCCAAAGTTTCTAAAGATTCTTTTACCTCAACTACTTCCAATAATAACATTTTTGTTTAACAAAATACTAACTTCAAGTTACTTTCCCTCGAATTGGAAAATAGCTAAAATCGTCCCAATACCCAAAGCTGGTTCTGATTATAGACCAATAGCCATTCTTCCATTTCTCTCTAAAGCATTTGAACGTATTATGCATAACCAAATTAATTATTTCTTGGATAACAATAACTTGCTAACATATCGTCAATCTGGGTTCAGAAAGAAGCACAGTTGCATAACAGCCTTAGTTGATGTTACAGAGGAGATTAGGGAGAAACTTGATGATGGCAAGACTACATTTTTAATACTTTTAGATCATTCAAAAGCGTTTGATACCGTAGATCATAACATTCTTTGTTACAAACTTAATAACTTTTTCAATTTCTCTTCGACCGCTACTCAGTTATTGTCAACATACCTACGTAACAGATATCAGTATGTTGAAACTGGAATCCAAAAATACAAGGCACTGCCTGTAACCAGAGGGGTACCTCAGGGGTCCATTGTTGGGCCACTATTATTCTCACTGTACTCTAATGACCTTCCAGGCATTTTAACAAATTGTAATGTAAGAATGTACGCGGATGACGTTCAACTTTATACCAGTTGTACTAATGCCTTAATCGACCAGTGTATTATCTCTATTAATCAGCAACTACATCGTATTTATAAGTGGGCAACCGCAAATGGTCTAGGAATAAATCCAAAAACATCTAAATGCATAGTAATTCAAAAGCGACTTGCCAAACTAAGTATTATACCTAATATATTTATAAATAATCAAAAAATTGAAATAGTAAAATCTGCTAAGAATCTCGGAATATTTTTTAATGACCCTCTTACGTGGTCGAACCACATTAATTATTTGATAAATTAAATTCTTAAAATTTATTTAAATTTTTTATTTAGTTTTTTTTTTGTTTTGTTCATCTTGTTTAATTTAAATTGTATTTTGTTTTCCATATAAAAATTGTAATTAGTTATTTAGTTATTAAGTTATTAATTAATGATCTTATAATTTTTCAAATCATCAGTTCCATACTGCAAAATAAGACTTTTAGTCTTGTGTATGGAGCAATTCAAATAAATAAATAAATAAATAAATCCAGAAAAAGCTACTTGCATCGGCAATTGTTACCTCTGCTACAGAATCGTCCGCTGACATCTATTATATATATAAAGTGTTTTTGTAATAAAGAAGGCAAATTAACACAAAAACACTCACTTATGGATAATTAAATAACTAAAGACGGAATAAAAACTAAGGTACACTCAAAATAGTTTGTAGTTTAAATAAATTAAATTATTTTAAACGCGATCTTTTAACTTTTTATTTAAATCAAAAGAACTTATAACTTATTTTTAAATTTTTAAACGTTAATAGATTCACTTAGTTTGGAATCGTAGCTTTAATCATTTTTTTTTAGAAAAAACTTTTTTAAGCAAAACGTTTTAAATAAATATATAAACTGTAATAGAAAATTCATATTACAATGTAATATTAATTTAATCATTTAAAAATAAATTACGAATTACAAAACTACAGTCAGTTACTATAATAATATTTTGAGTGTATTTTCTTTTTTTGCGTTGAGCACATGCGTGTGCGAAATTCTGTTAAAAATAGAACCTGAATTCTCAATAAGAAGCTTCATAGCATGAAGCGCAAGTCGATTCTTAGCAACTCAAACATTTTCGTAAGAATTATTGTTTTTGTATAATTGCTTTTGTATACTGGTTTTATCAAATTTTAAAATCATTTTTTTATTCATAATTTTATTACTGTTATTGTTTTTGCATATAAAAAATATATTTTTTTAACCATTTTATTTTGTTACTTTTTTTTGTTAAAATTTTCACTTGCCTTTTCACTATGTTAACTTTTTCCACCAATTTATTTCTTCTGATTTCAATATCAACTGAAGGTAAATGCCAACTGGAGAAAAAACAAGACTGCTGGGCAACAGAAACCAACCAATTTAATAAACGCGCTTACAAAAACAAAGAGCGCTAGGGAAAATCGCCAAATAGGGGAAAACCCGATTTTAACAAAACAAGAAAACAACACACGAATGATTAGTGTGATTTTTAACTTTACTCTGTTTTTTTATTGTAAGATGTATGAATTTGAGTTTGTCAAAGTAAGTAAGTAAGTAAAATTTTTATTGAGACTTTTTTTTCTTTCTTGAGTTTACATAGAGTAAGGTACAAATCGACTGTGTAACACTATAATATTCTTAAAACTATATTTGTCTTGTTTTAATACACGATAATCGAATAAGCTACTTGCTAAAATCAGGAGTTACACGTAACATATGTTGTACACACATAAATGAAATAAACAATGCTTGCTCCCGGCATTTACTTTAGCTTACAGAGCGAACGTCTGTTTAAAAAAAAAATTAACAAAATAAAACAATATAAACTAAATTACACTTAAACTAAAAAGACAGCTGTTAAGGTCAGCACGGAACATTATATCACAGAAAGTTGATATTACTATCAACGAATTGTTCAGGTACAAATATTATTAAAATTTGTTAGAAATTACAAAATGAAAGTATATTCTTCTAAATCAGTATACGAATATACCAGTAAATTAAATAAATTACAACAGCAAAGTATAAATAAAAAAGGCACAATGTTTCGTAGGACGAAAAATAAAGTCATAACTTAGCCCCTATGGGAGCCAGGGAGAGATTTTGTGTAAAAATCTGGGGTGGAAAGCAGGTCTGAATTAACATCTGATGACTCCAGCAGAATACCAATCGGAGATTACTCCTTTCAGATTCATATATATCGTTCATAATGGTGTTATCATGAAACTCAAGATTTTCAACAAATTTTTTCTGAAGCATAAATGCGTATCTACAGAAAGGCACGACATCTGATTTTTTGTAAATATATGTGTTGGAGTATCTTTTAGAAAAGTTTTGGTAATTTTTATTAATACACTTTCTTAAAATTTTCCTCTCGCAGATTTCAAACTCCTTGGCTACTATTGGCGAAATAGTAAACCAGATCGGAAATGCGTATACAAGGGCTGATCTGATGGCAACTTTGTAAAGGAGAAGTTTTGTACTCTGCGGAAAATATCCGTTGTTCAATAGGCCGGAAAACATACCAGCTATTCGTCTGGCTTTCGACAAAAGTGCCCTGCCGTGAGTATTAAATTTCATCAGGGTATCGAAATTGACTCCAAGATATTTGATAGAAGACTTAAATGGAATATTAACACCGTCTAGTGAGAGTTCTAAAAGTTTGCTCTGAGGTACAACAAACCTGGCACATTTTCCCGAAGCATTTCTGAAGCAAATGGCTTCTGATTTGGCAGCATTTATTTTAATACCCCATATTTTGTAGTAGTCATTTACGACACCAAGGTGAAAGTCGGCGTTTTCAGTTGCCTGTATGGGAGATTCAGCATGCGAATAAATTAGGCAATCGTCTGCATATAAAATAGCTGTTGAATTTTGAAGCAAATGTAGAAAATCGTGAAGAAAAATATTAAAAAGAAGTGGTGCCAGAACGCTGCCTTGAGGGACACCACTGTTCACGCGTCCTATAGATGATGTGGAGTCGTTGATTTGAACTTGAAATTCTCTGTCAGAAAAGTAACTCTGGAACATTTTTATCAAATAAGGATCTATTCCAAGATCAACCAATTTATATAGAATACCTCTGTGCCACGCAGAGTCGAATGCCTTCTCAATGTCCAAAGAAACCGCGACTGTGCAAATTTTATTTCTTAAATTTTGGGTTACATCGTTGTGTAATTTTAGTTGAGTTGAATCTTTTGAAGCCAAATTGGAGTGATGAAATTGGAGAGGCAACAAATTCTTTTTCAAGTTTGCTTTTCAACACCTGTTCATATATCTTCCCAATGTTAGATAATAAAGATATTGGACGAAAATCTTCAATACAGTCACTGTGTACCTTCTTCTTTTAAGGAATGATTTTTGCAGACTTCCATAAAGTGGGAAAGTAGTAATTGTTGATACAGTTGTTAAATATGATGGTTAGAAATTTAAGGGAAGTATCAGGCAGCTTTTTAATTAAGAAGTTGGAAATTCCATCGATCCCATATGATTTTTTGTTGTTAATTTTTTTAATAATATCTTTTATAGACTCAAGATCTATAAAATGAAAAGAATCGTGATTATCCAACGAACTAAAGCTTCCATCGAACGAATAAATATGATTTGGGACAGCATTAACGTAGGACGAGATACGAGTTTCAATATTTTCAATAGGCCTTTCAGGAACATTTTCAGTGTAAACTGAAGAGTAATATTCACGAAAGTGTTCTGAAATCTCTGAATCATTGGAAATAATTGTATTGTTTACTGCTAGTTGTTGACAGAACGGTGAATTTTTTTCCCTAAGATTTGGTAGATTTCTTTAAAAGCTGTGGGACCAGGTTTGATTTTTTCCAGCTTATTATTAAAATTTTTAGCTTGCTCCATATTAACTAACTCCTTTATAATAGTTTTTAAGAGCTGAATTTGTTTTGAGACAATATTGTAGTCTGGACTAAGCCTGTTTCCTGTACGATAAAATATTTTCTTTAAATCTTTCTGCCACCTATGTTTTATTTTGTAAAATTTTTTAACATTTTCAGAAAGAGGGATTTTGCCATTTTTTACCACAATCCTTTCTGAGTGGGCATGTGCGAATGAAACATATATACATATATGCGAATGAAACATATATACAATTTGTAAACAAACAGTTTTGTTTTTTTTTTTTAAACTGACAGTTCCAAAAAGAAACTGACAACAAACTTATTTGCCTGTGAGAAATGTCAAGATAAAGTTCAAAATTTTCGTTTGCACTTTTGACAGATATCCCAATTTTTCGCTGATTTATCGATAACAAAAGTATTTGTTTTGACATTTACTACAATTTGGCACTATGTGTTCGTACTCTTTACACTAGTTAAAAAATTGAGTAACAATATATTTGTACTGCTTTAATTTAGATTGTCAATACAAAAACTATACAGTGTCATACGGGCTTAAGGAGTCAATTTCATTTTTTTGCAAGTTTCTGTTAACAGGTGGCATCATGTTGAGGGTGGCAAGTTTTATTTCACGTCGAAAATCATCCCAATTGGTATTTTTATAAGATGTAAAAACTCTCGGGCTTCGTAAAATTAACTCTGTCGAATCCATTTGTAATTCTAGTTTAATTGGAAAATGGTCTGAGAACGTAGAAAGAGTTGATATTTTAAAGTTTGTAAGTTCAGTGTTGATTAAATGTGGGCTGAGCAAAAAGTGGTTAAGGAAAGATGCACCATTTGGGTATGAGGGCTTATTGTCACAAAGGCGAACAATTTCCAAGGTGTTGTCCTGAAGCCAATTGCAAAGATTTTTTCCATTTTCTTGGAGTTTAAATCACCTCCAAATATAAAGCCATCAAAGCCACCTGCCAATTGTAAGACTTTGTTAAGCCCGTCATGTAAAGATGAAGTAGTGTAGTGTATTTATTACACATCTCTAAATAAACTCAGCTGTGTTTCCTTTTTAAAACAGCTGTGTTATTTATTGTAAATAGTAAATAAACATTAATTTATGTATGTATGTGTAAGCATATTATTTACATGTAGAATGATAGAGTAATGATTAGATTTAAGTACCGTTATTTTAGTTTATAAGGAGACAAATTTTGTAATAAAGGTCAAGTTTTAAATCTGAACTCAAGCCGAGTAATTGGCTACTGTTTTCTTTTTATTTAAAAAGTAACCAGCACTTTAATTGTGCTTTGCCTTGGCGCTTATTAGTGCCGGCATTAAAATTAGAAGCCAGTGGCGTTTGAAACGCCGGCTAAAGCCCTTAGGTAGGGATATATCTAAAAAGAGAGACTCCAACATTACATGGCGATCCTGCCAAATTTGGACCATTAAATGCCACCAACATCCAAGAACGCAGCACCTACTGTGAAAAAACCTCAACCACAGCCTATCAGCATTGAGGAATACCGTAAACGGCAGCAGCAAAGGGCTGAAGAAAAATTGACAGCTATTCCAGCGACTGAGAAGCCCAAAAGAAGAAGAGCGGGCCGAATTGTAAAATTAAGGAGAGAACTAGCTGACTTGAAAAGGCGAGTTACAGCAGAAGTCCCACCGCCTTGGGAACTGGCTTGTGAGTTATGGCAACGAATTGACACCATAACCAGTGAATTGGAAAAAAAAACATAAGTAAAACATAAAAAAAAGGCAAAAATTTACTTTATCGGGCACACCTCAAAAAAAAAAAAAAAAATTGGACCCTATCTGGAATAAAAAAAGAAATTTTTTTTTTTATGTGACGTTAAGGGCGCTAAGGCCCCTGGAGCCCCCAGGGGGGAAAAACCTAAATTACCCCCCCCCCCCCACCAAAAAAAATGTATAATTCATCTCGAATAAAAAAAGAAAATTTTTTTGTTATGTGACGTTAAGGGCGGGGAGGCCCCTGAAGCCCCCCAGGGGGGTAAAACCAAAATTACCCAAAATTACCAAATAAAAAATGCAATAAAATCAGAAAAAATAAAATAAAAAATATATAATGGCCAAAATGGCAAATTATATATTTCTGCTGAGCAAAGTTTTTCTGCGTGACCGGCCTACGGCCGGACTTAGGGGTTTTTTTCCTCCGTAGAACGCGGCAGGTGGCTTCGCGAAATAAAGTTTTTTCTGCGTGCGACACAAAAGAAACTTCAAAATACATGCCCTGGTTTTTGCTCCTAGCGGTTCCCAGGGGCCCAGCCCCAAAAAAGCCTCATAATTTTGTATTTTTTTACTGTATTTTTTCCATTTTCCTTCATTTGAGCACTGTTTTTATATACGGAAAATGTTTACTATTTTTGGGCCAAGCCTAAAGGGTCTAAATTTTACTAAAATGGCTCTGGTTTGGGCCACGTTTGTCGGATCTTGAAAAAAATACATTTTTGAAACCGTGAGGAGATTTTCTTTCATTTGAGTATCCACACTTATATGTTTGTACATGTCCCTGTTTTTTGCTTCTAGCGGGTCCCAGGGGCCCCGGCCCCAAAAACGCCTAATAATTTTTATTTTTTTTTTTAATTTCTGATCGAATAGTATTTTTTTCATAATTTTTTTTGTTGGGGGGGGGGGTAATTTAGGTTATAGCCCCCTGGGGGCTCCAGGGGCCTCCCCGCCCTTAACGTCACATAACAAAAAAAACTTTCTTTTTTTATTCCAGATAGAATTATATATTTTTTTTGGTGGGGGGGGGTAATTTAGGTTTTTTCCCCCTGGGGGGCTCCAGGGGCCTTAGCGCCCTTAACGTCACATAATAAAAAAATTTTCTTTTTTTATTCCAGATAGTGTCCAATTTTTTTTTTTTTTTTGAGGTGTGCCCGATAAAGTAAACTTTAACCAAAAAAAAAACCAATGTTAAAATTAAATTTTATTAAAAATATAATGAAATAACACAGAAAGTATATACACTTTTTTTTATTTTGATGAAAATTTCATGTATTAGAAAAACAAACTTTAATAGAAAAATTTTTAATAACAAAAAAAAACATTAAAGTTGAATTAAAAAACACCCTTAAAATTATGTTTCAATAGGAGAAAACACACACACACAATATAAAAAAAAATATATTTATATTTTATTTAATCTATAAAAACATAATTGCACACAATAAAAATTTAAATAGAAAAAGAAAGTTAACACTTAAAGTTAAAATTAATCACTTTGAATTGAAACTTTGAAATTAAAAATTTATAAAATTTAACACTTGTTAAAAAGTAAATTAAAAGAGATACGAAAAAGTTACAACCATTTACCGATCAGCTGATGACTAAACGTCAAGCATTGTAGAGTTGTATTTTATTGATCAGCTAATGACTTGATATCAAGCATTGCAGGGTTGTATTATTAGAGTAACCGGTACCCATACACTAAGAAAAATTATTGTGTAAAATAAAAAAAAATTTCTTTTAAGTAATTTTTATTAAAACAAAACGTTTTTTTGCAACAATTTTTTTTTTGGCAAAAGTGCAGTTTACGGGGTTTTGGAAATCAAAAAAAAAAAATACATGACCCCCTCCAGAATAAAAAAAAAAAAAAAACCGAAATTATTTTTGGGAGGGGCTCGGCCCCGGGAGGCCCGTGGGAGGCAAAAAACAGGGGGCCATAGTAACAGGGTCGTATGGGTACTCAAATTAAAGGAAATTGTCTCACGATTTCAAAAATGATATTTTTTTTCGGATCCATAACACCTATTCCAAATTAGAGCCATTATTCGACCAATAGTAATATACGAAAAAAAGTCAAAAATAAAATTAAACAAAAACGGTACTCAAATAAAAAGAAATTGTCTCACGATTTCAAAAATGATTTTTATTTTTGAACCGATAACACCAATTCCTAATAAAAGCCATTATTCGACCAATAGTAATATTAAAAAAATTAAAAAATAAAATTAAACAAAAATGATATTAAAATTAAAGAAAATCGGGTGGCTTTTTTATAGTGAGTTCCCTTGCCTCTCACTCCTCCTCATCAACACTATCATCCGCGGTATCGTCGATTTCAAACTCCGGGGGTGGAGCACGTGGATCATACAAGATTCCTGCAATTCTGCAAAACTCCACAAAGGGATCTAAGTTTCTCGCAGAGCACCGCCGTAAGAACATATGCTTTGCTAAATAGCCAGGCATAAATTTCTTTCTACGACCTCCCGTTGGGATATTTCGCTTAGCATGTGCCCATGATCCCTCTTTGGAGTTAGTATGAGCTCCAGTCTCCGGATCTTTAAAATGCAGCGAATGGTTCACCTTTAAGTGACGAAACCCATGTTCCTCAAGGCAATCGTATGACTTCCAAAAATCACTAATTACAGTGGTCCCTGGAAGTATCCATTGCTGAATCACTGGTAAAAGGGTGTCAACGTCCCGTTTTTCAACGGGCACCATAAATGAGGCTCCGCTTTCTCTTTCATAACCGCCAAACACCCATTGGCCTTCCACACGCTTCCCCCGATGGTATTTTCGTTTACCAAACTTGGACTCATCAATTTCGACAGTCTTGCCAACTCCGCCGATCGGTTTCATATTGATGACAAGGTCATCATATGTAACCTCACGACAAAAGTTGGCCCAGTCCACTAACGTATGGTTTGAATTTATCCGAGTATATTTCCCAATTGTAGCTAATTTTATATTATCTACCCAGTATAATATAAATTTAGCTACCACCGCATAGTTTAGATGAGACTTTTCGAAAAAAGTCCCAGCACCTAAAGAAACGGTATATCTGCATTTAGAAGCACAACCTTTCTTTGGATGAAAGTAGTTACAGCGCCACTTGTAACGACCCCCCTCCTTTTCCAAAACCATTGGGGTAGCATGCCCTTTAGGACAAAACATGGTGCCTGGCATCGGAAGGATACCAAATTCCATTAGCTTATCAACTAATACCCCCTCCTTATCCCATTCTGATATATCGCAGCAAATTATATTTTCCATTAAAAACTGTGTTGTTCGTTAGACGAATTATTCACAAATAAATAATGCATAGCATTTAAAATGTTACCGTTAAAATTTTACAGTTTCATTTTGATTTTTGTCAACAACAAAAACAAACATGTTTGTGAACAAAGTAGTTCAAATAAACTAATGTTTACTTTGAACTAGTAATATAATTGAACATTATTTTTTTTATATTCTTAATCTGTTTTAAATATATTTTTGGGGGTTTTTTACTTAAGATTATCGCATAGCCGGCCTTCGGCCGGGCTTAGGGGTTTTTTTACTCCCATCAGTCCAATTCTCGGCTTCGCTGAGGCTTCGCCCCGGTATGCGTAGGAAGTTGCTTTGCTTAGCAAAGTTTTTCTGCGTAACCGGCCTACGGCCGGGCTTAGGGGTTTTTTTACTCCCATCAGTCCAATTCTCGGCTTCGCTGAGGCTTCGCCCAGGGATGCGTAGGAAGTGGCTTTGCTTAGCAAAGTTTTTCTGCGTAACCGGCCTACGGCCGGGCTTAGGGGTTTTTTTACTCCCATCAGTCCAATTCTCGGCTTCGCTGAGGCTTCGCCCCGGGATGCGTAGGAAGTGGCTTTACTAAGCAAAGTTTTTCTGCGTAACCGGCCTTCGGCCGGGCTTAGGGGTTTTTTTACTCCCATCAGTCCAATTCTCGGCTTCGCTGAGGCTTCGCCCCGGTATGCGTAGGAAGTGCCTTGCTAAGCAAAGTTTTCCAAAAAACCCGTTTCCGTTTTTTTAACCCAGGGGGGCCAGGCGCCATAAAACGATTGTAGAGGGCGCTTCGTATCATGGATCCAAAAAAAAATCATTTTTGAAATCCAGATGAAATTTCCTTTCATTAGAGTACCCCCACTTATATGTTACTACGAATACCGGTTTTTTGGCCCTAGAGGGCCCCAGGGGCGTCAGCCCCCTTAACCGAAGATAGAAAAAAATTTTCTTTTTTCATTCTGGAGAGGACCATGTATTTTTTTTTTTTGATTTCCAAAACCCCGTAAACTGCACTTTAGCCTTTTTTTTTGTAAATTAATACACATAGAAGAATTATAGTATTAAATTTAAAAAAAAAAAAAAAAAATTTTATTTTATTTTCTATCATAATTATATTAATGAATTTGATAAATGAATATATTGATGAGTTAAAAAAGCTCAAACTTAATATAAGGAAAAGCAAAAATAGAATTTACAAAGAGTCTTACAAAATAAAAAAGCTTGAAAGATTAGCAACTTTAAAACAAAGTGTAGAGGAATTTTGTAAAAATAACGACAACGACGACAATAAAAAACTCGAAACAGAATTTGAAGATTTACATAGAGAACTAAAAGATACAATAGCAAAGTTAAACGTAAAGACCGAAAATATTGAACAAGATTGGCAAGAGGATAGTTTTCCAAAGATGGCTAGTTTTCATATTTCTATGGTGGGTAAAAACCTACATGTATTCAAAGGTTCATTTAAAGATTTAGAAGATTTTGTTGCACAGGCAGAATTACTACATGACCTGTTAAAAGAAGAAGATAAATCGATATTTATTAAGTACGTCTATAATTTTAAACTAACAGCACAAGTGCGTGGTATTTTAGGTCGTTCCAATCGGCCAACAACATTCAATGAATTGAAAACTTCATTAGAAAAAGCATTTCCAAATCCGAGAACACTACAACAAGTTCTGACAGAGTTGGGAACTACTAAACAGAATAATAGTACCATATCTGATTTTAGAGAGAAAATTGCCGAACTTTCTGACCAGTTGAATAATTTTGAAATTAAAAGTTTAACAAACCCCACTCAAGAGGCTAAAGATGCCATATACAAAATGGGTGACAGTGTTGCACTCAATATTTTTGTGAAAGGTGTTAATATTGAATACCAACCACTTATTCTGGCAAATATGCCAAAAACTTTTAATGAGGCAGTAGAAAGGTGTATGACGGCAGAAAGGAATTTAGGTTTTGATAAAAAGAATTTATTTCACGTAGATAGTCTATTCGGGAAAAATAATAATAAACCAAGTCAACATAAAAACCACAATTTTGGAAACAATAATTATAGAAACAACAATTTTAGAAACAACAATTTTAGAAACAACAATTTTAGAAACAACAATGATAGAAACAACAATTATAGAAGCGACAACAATTATAGAAACTACAATGGTAACAATAATCCTAGAAGCAACAATTCTAGAAGTTACAATAGCGATAACAATAATAGTTTCAACAATAATTACAACTCTAATGGTAGAGGAGGAAATCATAACAGTCGAAATAACAATAACAGTAGGAATTACAATAACTCGTACAGGTCCTACAATTATACAGCCGAAGAGGGAAACTAAGATGGCCGGGTGACGAAAGTTGTTGCCCAGAGAGGCCAAAGCATAAAATGTATAACATATCAATTAATACAAACATGTACGTAATTTTAAAGTGCAAAAACAACAATGAGAATTTAAAATTCCTGGTAGATACAGAAGCTGACATTTCCATATGTAAAATTAAAAATTTTACGAATATTAACACAACAGATATAGCCACATTAACTGGAATAACGAATGAAGCGATAGATTGCATAGGTTCAACGAATTTAAATTTAATTGTTGAAAATGAAACAATTCAACATAATTTTCATATTGTCGAAAACGATTTTCCAGTCAAAACCGATGGAATAATTGGTCGAGACATTTTAACAAAATATATATGTAAGATAGATTTTGGTACATTTACAATAACTTTTAACATAAATGAACAAGAAATTATCGTGCCTAAAAATTCAAAACCAATTTTAAGAACAAATATAATTATACCTGCAATATCAGAGGCGATCGTTCCTCTTGATACGCGACTAAACGAGGAAAGTATCGTTTTGAGTAAAGAGATAACTGAAGGAGTATTTCTAGGCAACAGCTTAATACCTGCAAAAGGAGTAGCGCATGTTAAAATATTAAATACAAATGAGAAAGAAATAGTTTTAAAAAGTTTAGATTTCGAAATGCAACCGTTGCAAAACTACAACATTTATTATACAAAACAGGAAAATAAGAAAGAAAATAGATTGAATACGCGTTTAAAAAACTTAGATATTGGAGGGAATGATCCAGACGCGGAGAAATCTCTAATCGACATTTTTAAAGAATTTCAAGATGTTTTTCATCTTCCAGGTGAAGAATTAAGCGTTAACAATTTTTATACACAACAAATACAAACAACAGATTCAACTCCAGTATACATTAAAAATTATAGATTGCCAGAATCTCAAATGGAAGAGATAAATAAACAAGTTGACCAATTGCTATCAGATAACATAATAGAGAATTCTGTTAGCCCATATAATTCACCATTGTTAGTCGTACCAAAAAAGTCAACTGAGGACACAAAGAAATGGCGTCTAGTAGTTGATTTTCGAAAATTAAATGAAAGAATAGTTAATGAGAAATTTCCACTAACAAGATTAGAAGATGTTCTTGATAAACTTGGAAGAGCCAAATACTTTTCTACTCTAGACATGACCAGCTCTTTCCACCAGATAAATTTACACAAGAATTCGCGTCCGCTAACAGCTTTTTCAACTGGAAATGGTCATTACCAATTTAAGAGATTACCTTTTGGTTTAAAAATATCATCTAACAGCTTTCAGAGAATGCTAACAATCGCACTAAGTGGTTTAGATGCTGAAGCTTTCCTTTATGTAGACGATATTATTATTTTTGGATGTAGTCTGAAGCACCACAATGAAAATTTAATAAAAGTATTCCAACGTTTGAGAAAATTTAATCTAAATGCAGGCAAATGCAGTTTTTTGAAACCAGAGGTAGTGTATCTAGGACACCTCATAACCGAAAAAGGTATTAAAACAGACCCAGTAAAGTACAATGTTATTAAAAATTATCCAGTTCCTATGAATGTAGATGAAGTGGAAGATTTGTGGCTTTTTGCAACTATTATCGAAGATTTATACCTAAATTTGCTGACATTGCAAAAAAATTAAATTTACTATTAAAGAAAAACAAACCTTTTCAGTGGAATAAGGAATGTCAAGATTCATTCGAAACATTAAAAGAGAAACTCATGAGTCCACCAATACTTAAATACCCAGATTTTAACAAACCATTTATTTTAACCACATATGCTTCAAACTATGCTCTTGGTGCAGTATTATCGCAAGGTGAAATAGGTTCAGACTTACCAATTTCATATGCAAGCAAATCACTATCGAAGCATGACATGAACAAACCAACAATAGAGAAAGAGTTATTAGCTATTCATTGGGGAATTAATTTTTTTAGACCTTATTTGTATGGTAGGAAATTTATCGTAGTCACCGACCACAGACCATTAATTTCTCTATTTACACATAGAAACCCGTCATCAAAAATGACACGAATAAGAATGGATTTATCCGATTATAATTTTGAAATAAAGTACAAAAAAGGAAAAATTAATACCAATGCTGACGCATTGTCGAGAATTGTCTTAAATAGTGACACATTGAAAGCTATGATCCCAAATAGGGATGAAACAGATAAAAAAGTATTGGCAATAACCAGAAATATGCAAAAACAATTAGAAAGTACAAATTACCCTGACATAACAAGCAATACAAAGTGCACGTCCGAGCAAAGGCCTGATCAACTTTTTGTCTGGGACTGTACATCATTATCGGATTTGAACAAAACAAGAAAACTTAAGTTTGAAATAGATAAAAATATTTTAATTGATGCATCAAATTATGAAGTTATAGCAAAATACAGTGATAATCCATCGAGCACAACGTTGACTTTGGAGAAACTCATATCGAAAATGCATAACTTAGGAATAAGCGAGCTAGCTCTGAATAAAAATAATGAAATATTTAATACTATGGCCATAGAAGAATTTAAAGCTTTATACAACGATTTACAATTTCAAGCGAAAACTAATTTGAAAATATTACTATACAATGAACCAAAAAGAATACTGTGCAAGGATACACAGATGAAATTAATTGATGAATATCACAATTCACTACACGGCGGACACTTAGGTATCAGAAAAACAGCTATGAAATTAAAGCAACGCTACATATGGAAAGATATGAGCAAAATGATAAAACAACATGTATTAAATTGCAAACAATGCAAGATAAACAAAGAAACTAAACATACAAAAGAAAAATTCACTTTAACAGACACTCCAGGGACCAGTTTTGAAGTAGTATCTATCGATACGGTAGGTCCTTTGCGGTTGTCGAACTATAACCGATATATACTTACAATTCAATGTGAATTGACAAAATACGTAGTGGCATATCCTATGGAAACCAAAGAGGCGAAAACAGTGGCAAAAACATGGTAGAACAGTTTATTTTAAAATACGGTAACATTAAAATCTTAAAGTCAGATAAAGGGACTGAATTTAAAAACCAATTAATGTCAGAAATTTGTAGACTGTTAGACATTAAACAAATTTTTAGCGCACCTTACCATCATGAAACTCTGGGCTCGATAGAGAGAAATCATAGGGTACTTAATGAATTTTTATTAAATTTTTGTAAAGACAATGAATGGGACTATTGGATCCCTTATTTTACTTTTGCGTACAATACAACGCCACATGTAGATACAAATTACACACCATATGAGTTAGTCTTTGGAAAATTACCATATCTGCCAAACGATGAGGTTAGACGAGACGAACGATTTTATAACACTGAAAATTTCGCAAACGAACTTAAGCAACGGCTTAAATTCTGACTACAAAAAACAAAAGAATACCTAGAAATAGCTAAAAATAGTGGAGTACGAAACGATACGAACATAAACCCACTTACCATTGAAACAGGAGATCTTGTACTAGTGAGGACAGTTAATAGAAAGAAAAATCAGGCACCTTATCATGGGCCATATAAAATAATAGAAAGACAGGGAGTAAATTCTATTTTAGATATAGGCGGCAAGCCACGAAAATTTCATAATAATATATTAAAAAAATATAATTGAATGAATTGTATTATTTATAATAGTAATTTAAATATGAATAAAAAAAAAAATTATTTTTATATTTAAAAATCATTTTTTTTTTTTCAATAGAGGGTGAGGGTGTAGTGTATTTATTACACATCTCTAAATAAACTCACATCTCTAATCAGCTGTATAATTTATATTTTAATCAGCTGTGTTTCCTTTTTAAAACAGCTGTGTTATTTATTGTAAATAGTAAATAAACATTAATTTATGTATGTATGTGTAAGCATATTATTTACATGTAGAATGATAGAGTAAGGATTAGATTTAAGTACCGTTATTTTAGTTTATAAGGAGACAAATTTTGTAATAAAGGTCAAGTTTTAAATCTGAACTCAAGCCGAGTAATTGGCTACTGTTTTCTTTTTATTTAAAAAGTAACCAGCACTTTAATTGTGCTTTGCCTTGGCGCTTATTAGTGCCGGCATTAAAATTAGAAGCCAGTGGCGTTTGAAACGCCGGCTAAAGCCCTTAGGTAGGGATATATCTAAAAAGAGAGACTCCAACATTACAGTGGGATAATTACAAGGAATATATAGGGAACCAAGTATATATTTCTTTCGCGCGTTGTTTATGATGAATTCTATTTGAACAAAATTGTTGAGGAAACCAATACCATCCACATTTATACTGCTGTAGGAAATTGTGTTCTTAATTATAATGGCCACACCAATGGGTGAGTTATCGTATATGAAATTGTATCCTTTAAGTTTTACATTTTTATTTTTTCGTAAATGGCACTCTTGAACAAAGGCGATGTCAATGTTATTGTAAAATAAGGTGTTTAAAAGATCAATTCTACGACTTGCGTCGATAAGTGATCGTACATTGAAAGTTATAAAATTTAAACATCTAAGGCCCATAAATGCTTTTAACTTTGTTAAGAAGTCGCAAAAACTTGGGTTTGGCTTCTGACTTTGACATGTTTTTGTAATCAACCAAAAACTTATTTATTTCTTCTTCTAATGACAATTCTTCAGGTTTCATGAAGTAATTGGCTAGTTTTATGAATTCATCAATGACAGTTGACTTTTTCATATGTGAAGTTGTATTTTTATTATTATTTACTTTAAATAAACTGGCAAATGACCTATCGAGAGAGGTTGTGGACGAGTTTATTACCCTATGTACATTCTTATTGGCAGTGTTTTTTCCTTCACGGGCCTTTAAGATGCGGTCCTTTCTATTGGAATTGTAGTCTTTATATGCGGAGCAGCTTCTCCAGTTTGCCGGATGACCAGACTTACCACAGTTGGCACAAGAAGGATCCGAATCTCTTTTTTCATTACGCGGGCATGCACCCGGTATATGGGTTTCACTACATTTAACACACTTAAAGTCAGAATTACAATTTCTAGAAATGTGCCCCCAATGTTGACAACTGTAGCATTGAATTTCTTGGTTTTTCCGTTTCGGCATTTCCCGCACAACTGTCTGGCTTAGTAAATACTTTATATTTGCAACGTCGCCTAACTTTTTACCTGGCACAAGAGTAACCAGAAATAGCCCAGTGTGCATTATTTTTCTTAGAAAAAGATGTGCTAAATTTAGACACCTTTGAAACACTGTCGGGTACAATTTTATCCAACGCCCTTTAACTTCTTCGGCTTCGGTTTTAAAGTACAGGCCACGAAGAACCAAAGAAATCTGTTTAAATTCCTTCGGTGTGAAAGAATATGATTTTATCTTCTTATCTCTCAAAATTGTCATTATTTCAGAATGTACATTAGCATCTGAAATAAAAAGTTTTGATTTATTCTTATTCACATTTTTTATTTTAAATAAAATTTTCGGTGATTTAGCCTCCAGTTGTTCACAAAGAAGTTTAACGTTTACGTTGTATAAAAAAATTGGTGGGCAAAAGGTTTTAGCCACGGTCTCCAAAGATTTTTTTGACCCAGATGGTCCATTGTCTTCAGGGTTTTTTTTGTTTAGCCTTAAAACTCTACTGCTCTCATTACTGACAATATCGAGGTCAGCCAATATTGAAAATTTGTTCTGCCGGGCAGGATCAAAAATAATAGAGGGATTTCCTGTCAATCCAGAAACATCCAAATCAGTTGGCAGATCAGTACCATCAATCCTTGGCCGCTTTCCACAGCTACCATCAGCCGGGACCTGCAACACAGGCGACCCGTCATCGTCATCATCATCATCCATTCTTGATGTAATACAATTATTCTCCAAGCAAAAACATGATTTGCCGGTGCTGATAGAGTGATAGCAATGAAAATTGCTGTTTTTTTTAATATCAAAATAGAATTATAAAAATAAAATTTATCCGCAGAAAAAAAATATATGTATTTATTAGGAAGTGTTCGGAGTTTTTTTTTCGAGTTTGTCAAAGAATGAAACATAATTGGGTCACACACACAATTAGTGTTAGTGTATGTGGCTCACTTTTACATGAACGGTGTTGTGTTGATCTCTCATTTAAAATGATTGAGCGTGTATGACTAGCTCTTATTTTTTTACACATTTGATATGCATATCAAAAACACACACAACAATAATTTGGGTACCAAATACATTTGAGCAGACCTCTAATGTGTACATGTAAAATGACTATTTCTGACAGACAGTAAAAAAGTATCTAACCAAATTGTATCTAACCTGAATTGTAGTAACAGTTGTTTTGGGTAGTTGTTTTGACTTTTCAACAAATAACTGTAAAGAAGTTATGACTTGTGCGGTAACGTCAATTGTTTGTAGCTTTTTTTATTGTTTTGCAAATAAAAAAAACCCTTATTCAATAAAAACAAACATCAACATAATAAGCAACGAAAGCGGACATTTAAAGAAATTTCTTTAGTTTGAGTATTTAAATCAAACCCTAAATTTTTTCAAGTAAAGGTTAATTTTTCTTTTGCTCTTAAATATTTTTTGTATAATTCTATTTCTTTTTTCTTGAATCTAATATACTTTAAAGCGTTAAATTTCAAACGTAAACCTTATTTTTGAAAAAAATTATTCAATAATTTGGCAAATTAATACAAGTTTTCTATATTTTTTTAAATATGTTCCTTGTTCTATTAAATTTTTTATTCAAATCTTGATTCGCACGCTATCGACCCCTATCCACCCATATCTATTTTCCCAGTATTGATGATAATTTGACAATTTGTATAACCAATAATGGGAAATAGTAGATATGTGTGGACAGAGATGGATAGCGCGTGAATTACCCATATAACGGTATCCACATTAGATATTAAGCTGGATATAATGTGCAAGAACGCCGAGAGAATAACGGAATTAAATTATCTATGTTCATATTAATGTTTAGAGGGGAGAACACGTATTCATATTTATATCATATTTTCTCATGATTTTCTAGTTTCCCTTGAGTAAAGACGTCCGTTGTTTATTAATTCAATTTTCAACTATGCTATTAAAACATAACTTTAAATTGATTTATAGCAGTTAAACACTTTTTCTTGTATTTTTTTTTATTTTAGGAGTTTAACTTTTATTTTTTTTTTGTTTGCAATCTTTTATGTATGTGTGTGTGTATTTTGGCAGCTCATATCATAATATTGTTTACATATTTATCATAACAACTCTCTTTTGATATCAGATATAATACTAACAGTAATGTGTGGTCCACACGTAATATAATTCTCTCTGTGATTGAATTTGAAGTTTGCTGACAGAAAAATATCAATATTAATATATAGGCGGACACCGTGTAAACAACCCAGCAAAATATGAGTAAAGCATTTCATTGTAACAACTTTTAAATTGGTTACAATGGAGCGGTTAGTGCTTTTTTCTATTTCGAAAGAATGTACTTTAAAACAACTTTCAAAAATGTCGATCTAATGTTAGTTTTTCCTTTGTAAATGTAATGAATTGTAACTACATTATTATTCGTAATTACGAATTTATCTAATTATGGGGCGTTTCATCTCAAGTGACCCAACTTTTGAAACCGACGTCTTAGGATCGGGATGAAACTTGCACCGTGTTGAGTCCTATTGGGTAGTAGTTATGAGACAACATTTCAGCAGGATCGGTCAAGACTCCGAGATGGGAGGTGTTGAATTTTGACATTTTCGTCAAACAGCCCTTTTGTCGCTGGCTGCCGATTGCAGTTAGAAAATTTTGTCCCAAATGTTTTCAATAGCTTTTTCTTCAATCATAAAAAAAAATGTTGACTTTTTTTCTTGAAGCCAAAAAATTTTTTTTACTTTAGACATTATTAAGACATTCGCTCAACATACACTCGTCGCTGTCTCATCGACGACTAAATCAAAGAGCATAAGAATGTGTGTGAATTAGTAAAAGCACAATTGTGCTATGAAATGCGCACGCCAGGTGTATAAGCAAAACCATACAAAAATAGTTATACTCACTTCTTGTTTGCACCATAAATAACTGGTATGGATCAGTGATGCGCAAACACTTGTTGAAACAACGAAGACTAATAGTTTTTCACACACACACAACCCGAACGTAAATAAAAATAAAAAGAGAAACCGAAAAAAACCAAAAAAAATTGTTTAGTTGCTTGCCAGCATTGGATGGAGTAGGTTTATGTCGCTTTGTTTAATAAAATAAGTACACAGAGAGTATTTGACAACACCCAATGATATTTTAAATTATAAAGCCAAGCGTACTATAATTTTTTTTAAATGTTTTTTTTCATTCATTATGTGGGATTTTGGTTGGGAAAACGCATTTTTATTTAGCTTGAATGTTTTTAATGAAGCAGAGTGTTTAAATAATCTAACTTCAAAAAAAATAAAACAATGCAGAGTTTTGCAACTTTTTTCTGTTTAATAAGAATTAATAATGTTTTTTCGATTAATTTTAATATTTTTTGAATTTATTAACACCTTTTTCGTATTCAAATTTGAGCACTTTATATCAGGTTCATAGAACAAACTTTCGACACAAAATGTTACAACAAAGAAATTTATAAATTAATTGAATTTAATAATTTTTATTTAATATGAATTTATAAATAACATTAGTTATAATTTTATTTTAATGCAATACATTATGTGAAAATAACTTATTTACCTATTTCTTAAAAAACATTTTTTTTTTTATTACTTATGAATTCTATTTACTCACTTTTCTTTATTAAATCATTATTATTCATATACGTACATAAATATACCTTGATTTATTTATTCATTCATAACTTAATTTTAACACACAAAACCTAAAATATTAAAACAATCTATAAGTTAAAAAATTTAAAAATCCCTGAACTATAATTTTTTATATTAAAAACAATTACAACGCAAGTATTTTGAATTTTGTTGTATTTTATAAGAATTAATATAAAATATTTTTTTTTGCTTTTTGTTTTTTTAATTTATTAATCCATATTTATAACATTATTATATATATTTGTTTGCCCAGTACATTATTGGCAAAGAACTCATGTGACTATTTTCTTCAAAAAACATTTTTTTATTACCTATTAATTTCCTCTTATGAATATTTCTTTTTTTATTCGCCTCATAGCTGAAATTTATCACGTAAGGACATAAATAGTAAAACAATACAACAATGTAAACAAACAAAACCAAGTGATTTTGTTCAGTGCAATTGTACCAATACAATCTAATTTTTTTGTAAAATAACTAATGCATACTCATTTCTCTTTGTGCCCAAGATTGGTATGGATCTGTTATACATGTTTTATCAAAACTTACAGTTCTACTAATGCACGTCTTTACTCCACATAGTGGTAATTTTTATACTTTTGGCCAAAAAAGACCCACTTTCATAATTTTCGGAAAAATATCGCTTAAATTTTACAAGACTACAATTTAGTTTTATTAATTTGGCTTAAGGTCATTTAATAAAATTAAAAACGAGTGTTTAATTTATTTATTCCCCTCTTCAATATTTCGACCTACGTCGTAGGTCATTTTCAAGAAATTTTTGACAACAAAAACAATTCATAAAATGTCCTGGAAATTAGTCGCTACAAATATGAACTCGAATTATGATTGTTCCTATTTATTTTTTTTTTTTAACTATTATATTATAAAAATATCAATCGACATCTGCGAATTAGGTATTTTAAAAAGAAACTCAAAGTTTTGATCAGGTATATATGTATATATTAAATAAAAACTTTATGATTTAAAGCTGTTGGCTAAACTTGTAAGAAAAGACGAAAATAACTCATGTTGTTCGGGTAATTAATCAACTTCAGCGATTTTAGTTGGTTGATATATATACCTGATCAAAACCTTGAATTTCTTGTGGGTGGTGGATTAGAATGAGGCTGAAGATGACCTGGTCGCTTATGTTGAAAGTGCAGCACTACCTCCAGCGCTGATCCCCACAAGATTTGTTTCATCTTCTCTTACATTTATTACCAATTAGTTTTTTCTATTTGTAATAGTTACATTTTAATTATGATCTCAAACCTGATAATTCAAAATTAAATAAAAAATTGCCTTTTTCAAAAAATCTGCTCTCTAGCTCCGAATTATGCGTAGTGTAATGAAATGTGTTTATTACTACTGTTGTATGAGTGGCAGGATCGCCATGTAATGAGTTTGGTCCTTACAGTTTGTATGAGTGGCAGAGTTCCCTATATATATAGGGTCAGCTTATAAATAGGCGTTCAAAAGAACTGCCAAAATATTGAGACTCAAAAAGTAAAACACAGTGACTTGTGTTGTTTTAGAACTCTAAATTGAAGTCTGATTTATTTCCAAATTTACATGTTCTTATATACTATTCTTACAAGTCTAACTTATTGTCTAGTATTGAGTTAGTTTAAGAATCACTCAATTTATTTTTATTTATTTTTATGCATTGTTCTCTTATCGTCAACATACGGTCACCAGATATCTGAGTGCCGCTAGACTGTTACTTGATGACACTTGTAATGTTTAAACACATGGTGATGTGTGGCATTTACTCTACAGTATTTGAGACGGTATGTTGGGAAATCAATATTAGTGGTTGGTATGCAGTGCACGCTTAAGGAGTACACTACAGTAGGATCATTTTTTTTTTTGAGAAGTTGCTCAAAACATATTGATCTATTATATCAAATTAAAAAAAAAATCAAAATCCACATGCAAAATGCAAAATGCTGGGCACACTTGCAAAGTCAAATTTGCGTTTAAAAATTGACCATTTTCGACCAATGCTGGGTGTAGAGTGATTTTGAAGTTTTTCACCGCTAAGCTATTCAAGATAATTTAAAATTATTTTCTAAAGTTTGTTTCTGAATGTGTTAGCAATCTTACAAATTTTATTTTTTTTTTGATTTGGCTTGGTAACAAAAAAGATATTGGCAAAAAACAAACAAAAGTCAAGGCAAAAAATTAACATTTTAATTTTTAACATCAAATATCTTTTTAGTTATAAGAGATCTCTTACCACCATAAGCATGTTTCTTGTTTATCGTATAGGAGACTATCTCAGTCAAATTTTTTTTTTCAAATCGGTTCTATACTTATTACCACTTTTTTTTAAAACACACCATTGTGTGTTGTTGCATAAATTTTACAGCTCGGAATTTTTTTTTTTTTTTTTTTTTTTTTTTTAGATGAAATTGAAAGGGCTAATTTTGATTTTTGAGGTCTCAACTTTTGCAATCGGTTATGTAGTTTCAGAGATGCTTACAAAACTCCAATTTTATGTTTCACTAACAAAATTTAAAAAAAATTTCATACGATTATACATTTTTTTAATAGAAGCCTCGTTAATAAGTAGAGAAGAGGAAAATGATACTAAAAAATACAACTCTTATAAGACATATAAAAAAATCAACCATGGAAGATTTTTGTATCTGTTTTTCATACATAAAACAAAATTGAGGATTAAAACAACTTAAATTTTGCGTTGTCACCGGCTTGTGACAATAATTGTCTTTTAATTAAATAAAAGACAAAATAAAATATTTAAATTTAATATGTATTTCTAAACTACATGTTTATAGATAATAATAATCTAGTGTGGTCAAATTGCAAACAAATATATACAGACATGTAGACAGAGTAAAGCGAAAGACAAAGACACACATCTTAGGTAGATTTTTATGGTTCCTTTTTCTTATTGCAAAAAAGGGTTGTTTTTTTCGTTTCGTATGTTTTTGTTTATTTTTTTGTTTCGTTTCTATAATTATCTTCGGCAGTTGCGTCCTTTAAATGATAGCATCATTTAGACAACCATTGATGTAAGTAGTTGAAAGAAAATTTTTGTTATGTTATATATATTTATTTCTATATATTTTCAGATATTAAATTCATGTCGTCAATGGGGGAAAATGAAAATTTTTATATTTCGTAATTATTAGCGGTATTCGCTCTTGGTAGCAAACTACCCTTGCAGACCTTTCAAAGCATGCAGATCTTGTATAAATACAAGAGTATGCAAGACCACAACAACAAAATACATGAAATAAAAATATGCAAGACTTTTATTTATATGCAAGACGAAAACCTATTGCATATTCTGGGTCTTGCAAACCTTTCAAACTTACAATACTTACCATCTTTTAGTGAGAGAACTGAGAACACTGAGAACGAAGAATAATGCCAACCTTTTTTATTTGAAAAAAATCGCTAAAGTCTACTTAAAAATCGCTAGAAAATACATTTTCGTTAGAAATTAGCTGTTTTGTCAACATTGAAATGCTTGGGTTGTAAACATACAATACACACAAAAAAAAAGACGCTCACGCTTTGTAGCATAAAATCATAGTATTAATGCAACCCTTGCATAAATGCTATCAAGAGTGAATACCGCTATTGTAAATTATTTTTAAAAGAATCACAAAAATATGTTTTATGATTTCCAGCAAATAAATTAACTAAATTACAATTTTTCTACAAATTTTTTGCGTTTTTTTCAGCAAAAAATTTATTAATTTTCAGCAAGACATTTTTATTTCTAATCCACTAAGTGTTAGCAAAACTTTTGCTGAATCTACTAATTTTGTTGCTAAAAATCAGCTCGCTGATTTTCAGCAAAAGATTTTGCTGACATTAGCAATTTTTTTGCAAGCACCCTCCTGACTAAAATTTTGCTGACTCAGCAAAATTTTTTGGTGACTTTACAAACTTTTTTTTTTGAGTGTAGCGTATAAGACGACACAATTTTATATAATTCAAAAAAAAATCTTTAAAATTCGCCATAAATCCGGAACAACTACTATTGTGTTCTTCATCCCAAATAGTAATAAAAATTTAAATATAAACCAATGGAATGAAAAATTAGACCAATATGTGATGACGTATGCAATTATGATGATGTATGTCCATATATGTTCATATACAATTACATCATGAGTTCCATGAGACATTAATTACGAACTGCGCAAGGGTCTTCCAATTTGATTAAGTTTTTGTACACACATATTTCGAGGAGCCAATAGCATCACCACATTCAGTTTTACCCCAAAAGTATGTAACTTTGAAGAGCCGTATATTCAATGTTGTTATCGGACTATTTTAATTCAAAAATGTTATTGATAATACTATTTCTTGATTTCACATGTAAATTTATATTTTTTTCTATTTGATTTTGTATTTATTGACTAATAAAAATAAAATTTGTGATTTAAGTATTCTATTATATTCTCATATTATTTCAATAAAAAAGATTTTTGAAATTTAATATAGTTTTATAAAAAATGGCTTCAGAGCTTAATCGAAGAAAACTTGTTCTGCACGAATATAATAAAAATAAAAGCGTTTTCATATGTTTGATAGCAAAAAATGGTAAATTACCACATTCCACAGAAGTGGCTCACCGCCAAAGTGATCTGAAAGTAGCGGAAAAGGTAATAGAAGCTTTTAAAAAGAACTTAATATTTCAACTCGAGCGAGTAAAATCAAGGAATCGCAAAATTTAGTTCAGAATGTCAAAAAGAGTAATCGACTCAATTGTTATAAAGCCCAGGTATGTCCAGAAAATAATGCAAAACAAAATATATCAGCAAAAACTCGCAGTCGACGCCATTATGAAAAACAATCAACAAAATATAATTGTGTGATAATGGATGATATTGCTTTGCAAACTTCCGGAACATTGCAGGAAAAGCCTTTAATACAGCATATAGTCGTGGTGATGCTCCAGATCAATGTAAACAGAAGATTAAGTCATAATTTCCAAAAAAGTACTTGGTTTGGCAAGCAACCTACAAAACTGGCCAGTTGTCATTATACAAGAGTGTGGCTGAATTGAATGGTATAACCACAACAAAATCGACTTTGTAAAAAAAAGAAAACAATCCACCAAATTGTCCAGAACTACGTCCAATAGAAGAATATTGGTAAATTATAAAAGGAACTTTAAAGAAGACAGAAATGGCGATGTTAACTGTAGGAGAAGGTATTTGGCAGCCAGAAAAGTGGATAAGAGTCTCGTGCAAAAACTAATGGAACGAATTCGAAAAATAGTGCGATGTTTTGCTTACCAATCGACTTCTAATTAATTTTTTTTAGATTTTGGTACACTCAAAAAAATAAGTTAGTAGAAAAGTTAGTAAAACGTCTTGTAAATCAGGTGTACTATTTTTTTTTAGCAAATTTTTTTGCTATAATCGTGTTTTCAGCTAAAATTTTTGTTATACTTATTCAGCACTTAACTGTTTTATACAAATGCTTTACTAATATACTAATGTTTTACAAATTAATTTTGCTAAAAAAAATTGTGTTGATAAGCATATTAATAGTGTGGACAACAACCAGATTGAAAGATATACGCAGAATGAAGCAGATGTCGCTGCATGTCAAGATGTAGTAGAGAAGAGGAAAATGATACTAAAAAGTACAACTCTAATAAGACATATAAAAAAATCAACCATGGAAGACTTTTGTATCTGTTTTTCATACATAAAACAGAATTGAGGATTAAAACAACTTAAATTTTGCGTTGTCACCGGCTTGTGAAAATAATTGTCTATTAACAAAATAAAAGACGAAAGAAAATATTTAAATTTAATATGTATTTCTATAATAAATGTTAATAGATTAATAATCTAGTGTGGTCAAATTGCAAACAAAAAAACATATACAGACATGTAGACAGAGTAAAGCGAAAGACAAAGACACACATCTTAGGTAGATTTGTATGATTCCTTTTTCTTATTGCAAAAAAAGGGTTGTTTTTTTCGTTTCGTTTGTTTTTGTTTATTTTTTCGTTTCTTTTCTATAATTATCTTCGGCAGTTGCGTCCTTTAAAAGAAAGCATCATTTAGACTACCATTGATGTAAGTAGTTGAAAGAAAATTTTTGTTATGTTATATATATTTATTTCTATATATTTTCAGATATTAAATTAATTTATTACATCAATGTGGGAAAATGAAAATTTTTATATTTCGTAATTATTGTAAATTATTTTTAAAAGAATCACAAAAATATGTTTTATGATTTTCAGCAAATATATTAACTAAATTACAATTTTTTGCGTTTTTTTTCAGTCTACTAAAATTCAGCAAAAAATTTATTTACTAAGTGTTAGCAAAACTTTTGCTGAATCTACTAATTTTGTTGCTAAAAATCAGCTCGCTGATTTTCAGCAAAAGCTTTTGCTGACATTAGCAATTTTTTTGCTAGCACCCTCCTGACTAAAATTTTGCTGACTCAACAAAATTTTTTGCTGACTTTACAAACTTTTTTTTTTGAGTGTAGTTACTATAGATATATATAATAAAATTAAAAAAAAAAAATCAAAAGATATCTTGGATATTTTTTTATTTAGAAAACAAAGTGGTTCAATTTTGGTTATTTCAAACCCCAGCTTAACTTTGGTATGGGGTGCGATAAAGTAATGCATTACTTTGTAATGTATACTCCTTATGTTGGGTGTCTTTTTAGGGTTACTGTCCAAGCACATAAACCTGGATAGTAGCTAAGACGAGACAAATGTGATGATTTCTTCTTCCAGCACTTGGACTGGAAAAAGACCTTAAAAATGGTTGCAATTAAACACTTGAAGGTTTATATACAGTATTAATGCAGAATTGCAATAAAATAATTAATGCATAAAAAATATTAATATAACAAGAATTACTGACTAAGCATAACAATGTTTAAGTCGTTGACTTTTATTCTATATTTTTATGCAAACAAACAGTATTTAAGTTATCGAACTTAGGGCCATTATTACAACTTGCAAATAGCTAAAGTTCGGATGTTATCTGACAGATTATTAGTTTTTCGTTATTATAAGTATACTTTAAGCTAAAAGTGACCGATAAGCTAAAGGGGCGATATTGTTGCCTTTAACTTTAAACGTAAGGTTTATGTGTTTAAAGTTGCCACATTTTCTGCTCTATAAAGAAGAAACAGAAAATACCGAATTTCACAACCGAATTTCACAAATTATTGTTTGTTTGTAAGCAAATAAATAAAAGTACGTTGCCACTACGTATTTTTATAAACCAATTTACAAACCAATATTCGGTTTTTAGTTTGGTGCTGCCACATTATCAAAAATATTAATTTTATTTTATTGGGAAGTTGTAATAACGAAAACCATTATAGCTCACTTTATTCCTCACTTTAGCTAAAGTTACTTTTTACTAACATTTACTTTAAAGGCAAGTTGTAATAACGGCCCTAAGGGCCATTATTACAACTTGCTAATAGCTAAAGTTCGGATGTTATCTGACAGATTATTAGTTTTTCGTTATTATAAGCATACTTTAAGCTAAAAGTGACCGATAAGCTAAAGGGAAGATATTGTTGCCTTTAACTTTAAACGTAAGGTTTATGTGTTTAAAGTTATCACATTTTCTGCTCTATAAAGAAGAAGAAGAAAATACCGAATTTCACAACCGAATTTCACAAATTATTATTTGTTTGTAAACAAATAAATAAAAGTACGTTGCCACTACGTATTTTTATAAACCAATTCATAAACCAATAATCGGTTTTTAGTTTGGTGCTGCCACATTATCAAAAATATTAATTTTATTTTATTGGGAAGTTGTAATAACGAAAAACATTATAGCTCACTTTATTCCTCATTTTAGCTAAAGTTACTTTTTACTAACATTTACTTTAAAGGCAAGTTGAAATAACGGCCCTTGGTCTAGATGTTTGTATGTTGAACAATATTTAGGTTGTTGAATCATATCAATGATTAACCCATGTAGGCCTGAACATTCTCCCCGGCGTTGAACGGAGGTTCAACTAAGATGACAATCCGTCTGGTAATAATGGAATTAAGTATCTATGATGTCGATTGTAATTGGCATTGGTTGTGGGATTGGTCTTGCCGTTACTTGGTCAATATTTTTAGGATCGTTCCGGTGATATCGTTGTTATAGTTTCATGCCTATGAAAATAAGCGCCAACAGGATTGAGAGGATTAGGGCAGTGTAACTTACTGCATGATGATGTTGGCTATTAGAGTTGATAATTTTCGGGATATGAATAAGGGCTGAATCATTTAGTTGCTTTTGCAGATCGGTTAGTTGGGTTTTGAATTGATGATTTGTTGTATTAAAACTCCTTCTTATTTCATGAGGTGTGCTGATTGATTCGATTTGCTTAAATTTGGCATACGAGAGGTTCAAATTGGTTGATGCCCCAAAATGGCCCTGTATTGTTATCGTGTTGGTATTGATAATACAACTTGGTCCTACTTCCAGGATTCCACAACCCGATAATGTGGCTTGTAGAGTTTCTGTGCCGCAAACTGCAGAGAATTCGGAGGTTGTTGTCATAGAAAATATCCATTTGTTTGGGTTGTTTAATTGAGTCCATGCAGATGGACCTGGTAGTCGGGCTAACTTGCAGCTAGTTGTATTTTGGTTGTTGAACATGTTGATGTCACATGAATTTATGTTTGAGTTCCTTCCTAACTTAGATTGCTTGTTTTTGCATATGTAAATGTCAGGGTTGGCCTTTAGACAGTTGGTGACATCTTCAGTAGACAATGGAATGTACTGATCTCTGTGTGAATTTACTGCTATGAAGGAGCTATCTGGTATGATGGCGATGAGAGTTTGGTTCTTCTTGATTGGAACCGGAATTATCTTAAATAACGCTAAGACTTGCTGGTCAACTAGTGGTAGCTTAATTTCGAAAACTACTTCTCCTTCGGTAACAGCACCCTTGGCATTTATTAACTTGTAGAGCTGAATCAGATTGTCGTCGTCAATTGGAAGTGAATGAAAGGCCGGGAGATGAGCCTTGATGATAGCTAGCTCGGCTTTAAGCTGGTGAGGTGATAATAGCAGTGGACTTATTCTTCCATTATGTACGTCTGTGAGTACACTAATGATTTCAGATTCTGTTCTTTGAGATTTGTTGCTATTAGTGCGAGATGAGTTGACAGAATTCCGAATAGTTGTGTTTTGCTGATTTGTTGCGATTCTTTGTCTAATAGAATCGTTTCTTGATTGATTACTTCCTAGATTTTGTTAATGCTTTCTTGGGTTCTGCTTTCGTCTTGTTTTATGACGTTTATGGTTGAGTCTATGATTGATGTCTGATTTTTAAATAATTGGAGGATGTGCCCCTTCTCGGTTTTAGCTTGATTAATGGTGCTGGACATTTCTTCGGCATAGTCTGAATCCAAAACACCGAATAATGATCGTGCTATATTTCCGATAATGTTGAATGCTGCTCATTTTGCTCGATGTATTGTAAATATCTCCTTCTCTTGGCGCAATTCATTGCTCATTTGATCAAGGTTGTTGGTAAGGACCTCGCACATAGACTGATGTTTGATTTCTGGACACAACTGTTGTAGTGCTTGTATTCCTGATGAAAGAGACTCTAGTTCTGATGAAAATGGAGCTAAGTCATAGTACACCATCATTTTCCATTCAGATGTAACTAATTTCGTTGTTCCAATTCCTTCAAAGTGGATCAGTGCGAAACTTGCTGATCTGGATGTTGCTACTTATGACTGCTGGGATGAGAAGAAGTGTTATGAGCATGGTAACTAACGTCGACTTCTTAATTGAAGGAGCCTTATCTTGTTTGTGTTTCTTCGGTGGAACAACCTTTGCCTCGTCTATAGGCAATGGTCGAATTTTTAATGTTTCCCTGACTGGGGTTTTTTCTTCATCTTCGTGAAATAATGGTGCCAGTCTGGTAATGGAACGTCTTGACGTTCCCCATGCTGTTTTAAGGTCTACCACCCGAACCTTACCGTCATTTCCCTGGTAGGTCTTGAGAATTCTTCCGAGTGGCCATTGCATAACAGGTACGTTATCTTCCTTTATGATGACCAATTGCCCTTCTTGCACATTCTCGGATGATGTTTTCCATTTTCGTTTTTCTTGAAGATGGTGTAAATACTCGGTAGTTCTGGCCATTGATTTGCCCTTGATGATCCAGAATTGCTGTCTGGAAATTGCTAATAATGTTTGTGGACCACAGTGATGATTGTCCTTATGAATCATTTTCAATATTAGTTTTGAAATTGGATCGTTGTATGGTAAAAGTCTTGGATGTTTGGCATTGAATGGTAGGTGAGAGGCCTCTAGTCTTCCCCCTACTGGAAGAATATTGTTTTCGTCAAGGAAGGGAGATAGGCTGATGATGGAACTGGAATTGCTAACTTATTTGTTTGTTTTTAGTTTGATAATGTCATCCTTGCAATCAGCTGCTTGTATGGCTCTGGCGATAGGCTGCAGTGCTGACGTTAATTCGGTTGGGGCAATTATCTTGGTTGTGGGCAATTATCTTGTTCATCTTCACCATAAATTGCGCAAAGTTAGAATTTAATACCATTTATAGAAAAATCAAAGAATATTTAATACCAAATACTAAAAGTTTAGACACTAAAATGGCAGCATTTAGTTTAGAATTAACTTCTAAGGCACTCCCAATTTTTGCTGGAAATTATGAAGAACTAGAAAGTTTTCTAATAACAGCAGAACTCATCGAAAAGACTCTGACTGACGCAGCAAAAACAGATTTCTTGCAATATGTCTACCACGGCAAATTGACCTCAGGTGTAAGGACACTCTTAAAACAAAGATACAAGAATACAAAAACTATCCCAGAATTACAGTCAAAGTTAAACAACATATACCAAGGACAACAATCAGTAAGTGCATATAAGGACAGAATCATTGCCATTATAGGAAATCTAAATAGGTTAGGAATTGAGGAATTAAACTCAGACGCATCAGAACCAGAGAAAAATGTTATCATAAGATTAAATGCTAAATTAGCGTTAGATTCTTTCAGAAGAGGTATCAATGGCAATTTGAAAACAGCAATATTTGCAGCTCGTCCTAAGACTTTGCAAGACGCAGTAGAACTTGCACTAGAAATAGAAAACGAACATAAGATAAACAACAATTCCGTAATGCACATTCAAACACGACAACCTAACAGACAACATAATAGTTTTTCAAATAGGAACAACAGTAAATTTAACAATAACAGATCCAATAACTTTCAAAGTAGAAATAGCCATATTACCAATAAAAGACCCAATAATTTTTCAAACAACAACAATTACAACAATGATCTGCAAAGACCCGTCAATAACAATAACTACGATAGAAGAAATCAAACCAACACAAATAGAAGATACATACGTACAATAAATGATGAGGGAAACGAGGTGGGCTCGGAATACGTGGATATTCCGGACAGCCAAAATTAAGAGTATATAAAGTTTGCAACAATAATACAAATTTCGTAATCGCTAAATACAAAAATGAATTAACATTTCTTGTCGACACAGGTGCCGACATATCACTATGTCGTATTCGAACAAATCTTGAAGATGAACCAATTAATAAAGAGAAGAAATGTAAATTAACAGGTATTACTACTGAAGAAATACACTCACTAGGGAAATTGGACTGGAACTTTCATTCACAGACCAGACATGTGTAAGATACTACTGTAATTGTAAGGTACTATTGTACCATATTTGTACTTTCAATATTGTTTCGAGTGTATTTTTTATAATTTGTAACAAAGTCATATCAATTTTGTAAAATAAACTTCAGTTTGAATTGAGCAATTGAAAAGAAAACAACTATTAAAATTCAGGTGTGGGGTGTCACAAAAATAAAAATTTTAAAAAATTTAAAATGGATTTAAGACCAACACGCCAAGCCATAATTGAAGCTCTTAATGTGGCCAAAATATCTTTTCCTGAGCAAGCAACAATATCTCAATTGAGATCACTTTATAAAGTTTTGTCTCAATTTCAAAATGAAAGTCGTGGTACTGAGGATGTACCAATGGATTCTGGTAGAAGTGCTACTACCAATGATGAAAATATGGTTGAAAGATGTGTTGCTTTGACCGCTGCTGCTGCCGATGTTAATAATACTGCTGTTATTCCCTCTGGTATTGGGAATTTGATTGATTTTCCACATTCTAGTGGTATTGTTTCCGATGTTACTGCCACCACTTCTAATATTTCCCATGGAGTACACCACAACGTTTTAGCTTCTGGCGCTGATGTTACTAACACAGAAGCAAACGTTTTTTGCACAAACTCTATGCAAGATAATTTTAATGTTGCCCGAAACCAAATAGATGAAGAACAGCAATTGGCAAAGCAAATTAAAATTTTACAAATGCGATGTGAAATGATAAATTTACAAAAACAACTTCAATCTTTAGAATTTATTGATAGTCAAACTCACAACACCCGCCGAATAAATTATGAAGAACTTGTTATAGCTGTTCAGAAATTCAGTGGCGATGATAATCAAGACATTTTAAAATGGTTTCGACATTTTGAATATTATACTCACACATGTGGATATAATGATCATGATTTATTACTGGGATTGAAATGGTTACTTTATGGAACTGTCCGTCAATATGTTCAAAATGTTGATATAGTCAACTATAATGACTTAAAATGTGCTTTAATAAAAACTTTTAAGAGGAAATTAACTCGTGAGGATGTTTACAGAAAGTTGCGTTTGCGTATTCTAAAACATCATGAATCGTGCTTAAGTTACGTTACTGCAATGCAACAGATTGCAGCTGAAGCTAATATTGACGAAAAAGAGTTAATCGATATCATTATCGATGGATTTCAAGACAACAATATTGCTTTATTATATGGAGCCTCAACAATTGAAGAATTAATTGAAAGATTGGATCGTTATGAACAACGCCGAGTTCATAAGCCGCAAATGTTAGAAAAACAAAAGCCAAATTCAAAATCGAACGTAAGATGTTTTAATTGCTCTCAATTTGGACATTTCCAGAGTTCATGTCCAAAACCTCATCGTCCCCCTGGTTCTTGCTTTGTATGTCATAAAGTGGGCCACTATAACAAGGACTGCCCAAATAAGAAATTACCTGTAACAGTAGCATCAGTTTTTCCAGAAAGGCAAATCGTTACTGATGAAAATTTAGTTAATCCAATACAATTGGTAAGTGTGGCTTTTTATAAATTTAATGAAGACGAATGCACTGATTATTTGAATCATTGATTCTGGTAGTCCCATTAATTTTATCAAAAGCTCGTTTGTGCCGTCAAATCTCAAAATATCAAAGGAATTAAAGACCATACATATGTCTAGTCTTGGAAATTTTAAGTTACAAATGTATGGAAAGGCATCATGTTTAATTAAATTTCGTGGTTTGGTAAAACATGAACAATTAATTGTAGTTCCTGATAATTATATGACGATTCCGATTATACTGGGTAGAAATTTTATGAATAAATTTAACATACATTTGTTTCAAATAAAAACGAAAAGTGCATTCGAATTTATTAAAGATAAACTTATTCCTATTGATAGTGATTATCCAACGACACATAAGGATAATCTTGAGAAAGTCTATAGTGATTTAGGAGCATATATCATAGAAAGACCTCAGTATAGTTTAGATATTTGTCCATTGTTGACAAATGATGAGGCTTGTAGTATTGAAAATATCATTGTGAACAACTATATTATTAATTACTGATGACATACCGGTTCACTGGTCTCCTCGCCGATTATCTTTTAGGGATCGCGAGGAAGTTCGTAAGATTATAGATGACTTGTTAATGAGAAAAGTAATTCAGCCTAGTAATTCTCCATATGCATCCGCAATAGTTTTGGTTAAGAAGAAATCGGGGGAAACACGAATGTGCGTTGATTATAGTAGTCTTAATAAAAAAACTATCCGTGATAATTTTCCTTTACCTTTAATTGATGATTAATTGAGAATATATGTCAGGAAAGCAATGCTTCAGTTTATTAGATTTAAAAGATGGATTTAACCATCTCGAAATGGATAAGGATTCAGTGCATCCTACATCGTTTGTTACACCACATGGTCAATTTGAATACTTAAGGATGCCATTTGGCTTAAAAAATGCACCTGCAAATTTTCAAAGATTTGTTTACAATATTTTTCGAGATTTAATTGATTCTGGCGAAATAGTTGTTTATATTGATGACATTTTAATTGCATCTGTTGATTTTCAATCTCACTTAGAAACTTTAAGGAAAGTATTATGTCGTGCTTATGAAAAAGGGTTGGAATTCAAATTGAGAAAATGTAAATTCGGTTATAAAGATATTGAATATTTGGGATATTTGGTTAATTCATTTGGTATTCGACCTAGTGATAGGCACTTAGACGCTATTAGAGAATACCCTGTACCTAAAACTCAAAAGGAGTTACAGAAATGTATTGGTCTTTTTTCATATTTTAGAAGATTTGTGCCTTCGTTTTCTAAAATTGCTAAACCATTGTTAGACCTATTAAGAAAAGGGCAACCTAAGAAATTTAATTTTTCGGAAGATTGTATGAATGCCTTTAAGGAACTTAGACAACGACTGACAAAACCACCAATTTTGGCTATTTATAACTCTAAATGTGAGACCGAATTACACTGTGATGCCAGTTCACATGGGTTTGGAGCAGTTTTACTTCAACGTCAAATTGACGGAAAGTTTCATCCAATTGCATTTTACTCCAAATCTACTTCTGACGCGGAATCAAGGTATCACAGTTTTGAGTTAGAAACTTTATCGATTATAAATGCTTTACGACGTTTTCGAATTTATTTGGAAGGAATTCCTTTTAAAATCGTTACTGATTGCAATTCACTGGCTATGACCTTAGGTAAGAAACAGGTAAATCCAAGAATCGCTCGTTGGGCCTTGGAGTTGGAAAACTATAATTATACGATACAACATCGTAGCGGATTGTCCATGGGACACGTTGATGCTTTGAGTAGATGTTATGATAAAGATGATAACCCATTTCACATTGATGAAATAAATGTTCAACAAACAGTTGCTGCAGTGGATTCAAATGAATTAGATATACAAATTCAAAAATTACAAAACCGTGATGAACTCATAAGGAGTTTGGTAACAAAGTTGCAATCGGAAAATGACGATAATTTCGAGTTATCCGATGGATTGGTGTTTCGGAAAGGGGCATCAAATCGTTTACTTTTGTATGTTCCTTGTGAAATGGAAGAAAATGTTATCCGTTTGGTTCATGAAAAAATTGGACACCAGGGAGTTGAAAAATGCTTTGATCAAATAAAATTTAATTATTGGTTTCCAAAAATGAAGGATAAAATTAAAAAACATATCCAAAATTGCGTAAAGTGTATAATATATTCGGCACCATCTCGATTACACGAACAAAATTTGCATAGTATTTCTAAAGTTCCACTACCTTTTGATACTATTTATGTGGATCATTTTGGTCCATTACCATCCTTATCTTCAAAATGGAAACATATACTAGTGGTAGTTGACGGGTTTACAAAATTTGTCCGTCTTTATCCAGTAAAATCTACAAATACAAAAGAAGTTTGTTGTTCAATGGAGAAATGTTTTAACTACTACAGCAGACCAAGGCGTTTAATATCTGACAGAGGTTCTTGTTTCACTTCAAATGAATTTAAAGAGTTTTTAATCAAAAACAATATTGAACATGTTAAAGTTGCAGTTTCGTCCCCTCAAGCTAATGGCCAGGTTGAACGTGTAAATCGTATTGTAAAAGCCATGTTAAGTAAGTTAAGTGAACCTATGCAACATGCTGACTGGTCTACAAAACTATCGAAAATTGAATTTGCAATTAATAATTCGGTTCATAGTACTACGAATGAAACTCCGAGCCAACTTCTATTTGGAGTCAATCAACGTGGAATAATTGTCGACGAGTTTACTGAGTATTTAGATAAGAGAAATGATATGATAGCTAATAGGAATTTTAATGAAAAAAGATTAAAGGCACTTAAAGGTTTTACACGTTCTCAGGAATATAATCTTAATTACTTTAGGAAACATAGTGTCCCTGCTAGAAAATATTTAGTTGCGGATTATGTAGTTATAAGAAATAATCATAATATTGTAGGAAGGAATAGAAAGTTAACCGAAAAGTATCGTGGTCCTTATGTCATCCGTAAGATATTGGATAAAGATAGGTACGTAGTACAAGATATTGATAACTGTCAGTTAACTCAATTGCCATATAAGGCAGTTATTGAGGCGAATAATTTAAGAAAATGGATAACGTAATAGATCGTCACAATCAGTTTGTTATATATTTATAAAAAGCCATCAACCAATTTAATATTACAATTTATCATTAACATTATCTTGTATTGTATGTGTTTTTATTAATTGTTTTTGATTGGGGTCAATCAAATTATCAGGTTGGCCGAACTGTAAGATACTACTGTAATTGTAAGGTACTATTGTACCATATTTGTACTTTCAATATTGTTTCGAGTGTATTTTTTATAATTTGTAACAAAGTCATATCAATTTTGTAAAATAAACTTCAGTTTGAATTGAGCAATTGAAAAGAAAACAACTATTAAACATGCAAACACAAATTTCATCTTGTAGATGACAACTTTCCAATAGAAACAGACGGAATAATAGGAAGGGACTTTTTAAAAAAATATCTCTGTAAAATAGACTATGAAACTTTCACAATATTCATAAACAATACTACCATAACTATTCCATTGCAAACAAAAGCTCTAACGTCATTACAAATAAAAATGCCACCAAGAACAGATATAATACAAGCATTAAAACTAAACCTTAGCGAAGATAGCATAATTTTTAATAATGAAATTAAACCAGGAGTATTTTTAAGTAATTCAATAGCACCTAGTAACGGCATGACCCACATAAAAATTTTAAACACGACGAACGAGGAAATAAATTTAAAAGGCATTCAACTCCAAACTGACTTACTAAAAAACTATGACATATTAGGTTACAATAAAGACAATAACCCCAAACGTTTTGAACAAATACTGAATGAACTACAATTAAATAATAATGACGAATATGCAAAAACAGAATTAATAAACATTTTTCGTAAATATCAAAATTTTTATGACCAAACAATCACGACCTTAGACAATACACCAGTGTATATAAAAAACTACAGACTACCGCACTCACATAATAAACGAACAAATACAGAATATGCTGGATGACGACATAATAGAACCATCCGTTAGTCCATACAATGCTCCACTCCTTTTAGTACCAAAGAAAAATGTGGAAGATAAAAAGAAATGGAGACTTGTAGTAGACTTTAGAAAACTAAACAATAAAATTGTCAATGACAATTTTTAGACAGACTACAAAAATATAATTTAAAACTTAATCCAAAGAAATGTTGTTTTCTAAGACCAGAAGTAGTTTACTTAGGACACCTGATTACAAAAGATGGTGTTAAGACAGACCCATCTAAATACGAAACAATAAAAAATTATCCAATACCAACTAACGCTGACGAAGTAAGACGATTCGTTGCATTCTGCAACTATTACAGAAAATTTATACACAATTTTGCAGATATAGCCAAAGACCTAAATACATTACTAAAGAAATCAACAAAATTCATATGGACTGAACAATGCCAACACGCTTTTGAAGAGCTAAAAAGCAAGTTAATGAATCCTCCAATTTTACAATACCCTGATTTTGAAAAACCATTCATTTTAACAACTGACGCTTCAAACTACGCGTTAGGTGCTGTATTATCACAAGGTGATATAGGACAAGATTTACCTATTTCTTACGCAAGTAAATCTTTACAAAAACATGACGTAAATAAACCAATAATCGAGAAAGAACTTCTAGCAATCCATTGGAGTATTAATTTTTTTAGACCATACTTGTACGGACTTAAATTCATAGTAGTAACAGACCACAGACCATTGATCTCTCTGTTCTCACACAAAAATTCATCATCAAAAATGACAAGAATCAGACTAGATTTAAGCGACTACGACTTTACAATAATACATAAAAAAGGGAAAATAAATACCAATGCGGACGCATTGTCCAGAACTCAGACATACTAAAACAGATGATACCGTTGAAAAACGTCGATAAAGAAAAAAGAACATTAGTTATAACAATGTATAGATTATTTGTTAGGACAATATCCTAATGAAGAAATATAGAGTATGGCCTCGAACTTGAATAATTTTCATTTTCATTATAATACATTAATATAAATTATAAAATTATTCATAAGTTAACCAAAAATATAGAAAAATTACTTTTATAATTTTTCTCTTATGGGTAAGGGTGTAGTGTACTCCTTAAGCGTACACTGCATACCAACCACTAATATTGATTTCCCAACATACCGTCTCAAATACTGTAGAGTGAATGCCATACAAGTGGCATCAAGTAACAGTCTAGCGGCACTGACTAATCAGAAACCCATGACCGCATTCTTTCACTTGCACTCAGATATCTGGTGACCGTATGTTGACGATAAGAGAACAATGCATAAAAATAATTAAGAATAAAAATAAATTGAGTGTTTCCTAAAATCACTCAATACTAGACAATAAGTTAGACTTGTAAGAATAGTATATAAGAACATGTAAATTGTTAAATAAAACAGACTTCAATTTAGAGTTCTAAAACAACACAAGTAACTGTGTTTTTTCTTTTGAAAGCCTATTTATAAGCTGACCTCCACACGGCTATTAAAATATAGAATTGGGTTATAGGGAACCTTGCTACCCATACAACAGTAGTAATACACACATTACACCTGCCACCTTCTTTATTTTGCCGCTTACTATCCAACCCAACTTCGTATTCTGGAGCGTAGGTAGCTCATCTGATAATTTTATTAGACCGGTCGTCATTAGATCTTGGTAATATTCTGCTCCCAGCAGAATGTCAATTTTACTGGAATCGTTAAAGTTTGGATTTGCTAATTGAATGTTTTCCTGTATTGACCATCTTGAAATGTTGAAGTCTTGAGCCGGTTGATCCGGAATAATGTTCGGGAACACAAACGCCTCAAATCTGGTTTTATATTTGCTTGTTCTAGATTGTAGGTTCACGTTGACACGTTTGTCTGTAAACTTCATCCTTCTGCCAACTCCTTCGATCCTAAGGGAGGCTTCTGATGGTTTTATGTTGAGTTTGTTTATCAGCCTTTGCGTTACGATGTTGATTTGTGATCGCGAGTCCAAAATTGCTTTGACTCTTGCTGTTGCCAACAGCACGTAACCCTCCCGGGGGCCATGATGTTGTGCTTAAGCAACCGTAGGTGGAGCTGGTACTGTTTTCACGAGTTGCTGTGAATTACTATTGTCATCGTTGTGCACAAATGTGTTGTGCCTGTGCTGACACTTGGTGCAGTGTTGTGAAGAGCATTTATTTGCAAAATGCCCTGGTTTTAAACAATTGATGCATAAATTCTTTGACCTTAGATGTTGCAACCTTTTATGGATCGGTTGATTTAAAAACGCTTGACATCTGTATAGCGGATGATATTTGTTTTGGCAAGCACTGCATTTCGTTTCATTATCGGATGCCCGTGTTGCTGCCGCGGAACATGTTTTATGTGGTGGTTTTGTTGAAGGTTGCTTGCCCTTCTGGGATATTGCCTCCAATGTTTGGAATCTGTTTTCCAAGAACTTAAGTAATTCTTCAAGTGACGGAATTGCTTTTGGCTGTGATAGGGACTGCTCATACAGCATATGAGTACCCTTGTCCAATTTGCTGATAACACAGGCCTACAATGCTAAAAATAAAACAGATTTCAAGTACGTTCGGTACCCTGATAAAAAATTGATACTTATTTTTTTAATGCTACGTGTAGTTTTCGAGATTTCGCAAGGATATTAAAGTAATCAACGTATGTCTTCTTCACTGCATCTGTTATAGGTTTTCTAAACTTTTTTACTACATATTCACCACAAATATAACAAAATGTATTTGGATTATTTACACAACACCTTCTCGACGACGGCATATCGATATTATCATTTAATCAAAAAAATTAATTGACTATAATGACATTAAGTATAATAAAATACATTTTTTAGGTTATGACCGATCGATACAAACCTGAACGTAGCTTCGCGATTTTGACAGCTAACCATGACGTCTTGCGGACTAATTAACCAAATTATAACATAGAATTAGCGGCACCAAACAAAAAATTTTTTTTGGAGGCCTGTGTAATTATATGAACAATGATTGGGTCCCAAGTTTGTGTGTTTACACCCACATTGTTCAGTGCTGCAATTGTTTCCCTTGTTGTATCATGGAGGGTTTGTAATGGACAGCTTCGGTTTTTAATTTTTTTTTTCAATCTATCATAAGTTTATTTTTTATGTAAATGCACGTTATTAGAGTAATAAAAAATTTTTTTTTCGATTAGTCAAATTTTTTGAGGGATAAGCACAACTTCACTTAAATTTTACCGTACAATTATTACTCGACTATTATTCGAGAAATAACTGTTAAATTGGCTCCAGCAATTTAATTTTATTTTTTATTTTCCTTTGCATAATTTTTGTATGAAATATAACAATTTATAAACATGGCAAACCAGGAAAAGTTTTGGATCTAAATGGGAATTAAATCAGTATTTTTTTATTACGTAGAGTTTCGTGATACTTTTATCTGTCTAGGAATCTTATATATAAGTGAAAGAAATTAACTACGAAAGTTCTCCGAGTGTATAATACTCATTTCATTCCCTTACTTATTTTAGATAAGTATCTATAAAGTTTGTTTGCAGGGATGGTTCTTCTTATTATTGACACATGTTTTTTAATATCTAACCCAGACACGGAACTTATTACTGCCTCGATTGCACAGTAAGAAAATTTATTTCTAAACAATAATGTGCGTATCTTGGTCATTTTTGTTATAAATACATTTAAATATAACTCGCATTTTTACCCAGCAATTTGGCTTAAATTCATTACGTTATTCTTCAAATGTTAAATACAGTCCTGTTCTTTTTCATGTGGTGGGATCTTGTAGTTCACAGATGTTAATGTTAATTTTGACATTAAAATTAACGAAAACTTAAAGCCATGCTTTACACTAACTTGTGCTACCAAGAAAAAGGAAATATCTCCTTCTTTCCGTTTCTAACTTTTGAAGAGGACAGACCACAACTTGTTATATTTGGAGCCTAATTGGTAAATATATTTTTTTTAAATATTTTATATAAATAATTTCTTATTGAAATTGTCAATAAGACTCAACGTTTCCTCCGAAAAATACAACCCCATATATTTCCCTGAAATTTTGAATTAATATTCATCAACTGGGAAAAAGATTATCTAAATATTTTTTTTAAATATTGCATGGTTTCGTTAAGCACTATAAGTGGTCATCTTGGATTATTGTATCTATTATTTTTAAAGACAAAATTCTTTCCAAAGAAATTATTTTACTTTCACGAGATACTGTGAATAGAAACGAAGGAAACTGAAAGCTATATTCATATAGTCTATTTTTCATAAATACCATTTCCAGAGATTGTCTGTGGGAGTTTCACGACTTAGTAACAGGCATCTTTACATATTCGTCTTGTCCATGTTATTTAACACTGTGAAGGTAATGAATTCATAGCATATGTTTTAATTGCTTTTCTTAACAGAAAAAAAAATCAATTTTTTTTATTAGGATTCTCTGAGAAAAATTCCCCCTGTCATATTGCGCTAATGCCCTACGGTACTCAGAGCAAAGATGTTGGTGTAATAGTAGAAAGAATTTACAACAGAAGACTGGCTGCTGTAGTTATTTTTCAACAGTTAGCATCTTGAAGAGACCAAAAAATAAATGTGCTCGTAGAAAACAAAATTTTTTAAAATTAAAATAATTTGGTGAAGGAAAATGGAATTTAGAGTCGTGAAAGATAAAATGTTATTTAATAGTGAAAAAATAGTAAAAAGTTAATAATCTAAAAGTGTGTAAGTTTGAAGAAAGGTAATAGAAATTTGAAAAAAAAAGTCGAGAAGAAGAAGAAAAATACAAAATTTTTTTTTTTTAAAAAAATCTAAAAAAGAAAAAAACCAAATGGCATTGCACAGTGAGACGAGTTAGTATAATCGGGAGGAAAAATAAAATAAAGTGTGGCAAAAGTAAATTATACTTCGAAAAATCGAGAAAATTAACTTGAAAAAAAATTTGCTATATAAAATAAAAAAGAAAAATAAATTTTCATTACAAAACAAATTTAAAAAATAAAATTTTAAATATCTTTTAAATCTAAAATCTGAAACTAATAAAATTTAAAAAAAGTGAGTGTTTACGAAGAAGTGGATTATGGTTTTGTTAGTTGGCTTTTTAACCTGTTAGTTGTGTGGTTTTAATTACTTTTGGTTAAAACAAGAAAAAAATTCATAATTTTAAATTTTGTAAACGAATAAAAGAAAAAAAAAATCAACTCGTGCCACTGTGCACAAATAAAAATAAAACAAAATCATAAAGCAAAAATATTAAAAGTAAAGTAACGAGTATTGAAAAAAAAAACAAGAAAAAAATAAAATTTTTAAATTTAAACATTAATGAGAAAACAACCAAATAGAAACGAAATAATAAAAATGGTTTATAAAAAACACAAAAAAATAAAGGAGAAAAAATAAAAAGTTCTAAATTAAACAAAATTTGAAAAAAAAAAGAGAGGACATAAATGTTTTCATCTCCCCTCTGTAACACCAGCCCCGCTGAAAGGCCTTTCATCTGCAGCTGTGTAAACATGTAAGTTACAATTAACAAATATCTCTAGAAATTCTAATAACAAAGTCCCCTGAAGATTTCCTTGGGCAGGAATGAAATCCGGATACGGACACGCCTACATCAGATTGCTTTTCACAATTTGTTAAATAAGTTTTGGGACTTTAGCACATTTAATTACTATAAATGCAATTAATGTTTATCCCGATGAAAATAAATTTAAATAACAAATATGCAGGTGCTTGTGCAAATTTAAATGTAACTGACACTAAAAGAAAACATATGATTTTCTATCGTTGATTTACTTGAATAAACGTCACTACATTGCTAGGTCTGTCAAAAAAACAGAGTAGTATTTGGAAGATGACAAAGCCAATTGTGACAATTTTTTGTTGTTGTTTTTGTTTTTTCTTTGATATTTTAAATTTTGAATCTCGCTCCTAGACGAGGACAAGAAATTCTCATTGAGTTTGTGATTTAACATAACAAATATCTCTAGAAATTCTAATAACAAAGTCCCCTGAAGATTTCCTTGGGCAGGAATGAAATCCCATTGATAAAAATGATATTGGGAAATACCCCAACTTATTAATTATGGTTATAATTATTAGCCACTTTTTTCACTTTAAATTAATTTTTGTTCTGTATAATTTCCAAGTATATAAAAACTAGCATGCTACATATTTCATTCTCGTAAACACCACTTAAATTAATACCACTCTTCAACACAAAAATACATAAATTTTATCCAATTTGAAAAGAAACGTTTTTATATCGTCGCTTTGAACTTCGTATTTGTGCCATGCCATTATTAATTATATTTTTCGAATTATTATAAAATTATCACGGTATCAGAAATTGTAAGAAAATGTAGATTTTTGTTCATCTCTAATCAGCTTAAAAGATGTCGCTATATATATTAATTAAATTTTAATTTTTCTGAGAACCTTTGTTTTTTTTTAGTCTTAGATTTGGAATGAGTTATAATTATATATAAAAATTTGGATTTAGAGTAACTTATCTAGGTTTATTTATGTTTTGTAATTATGAATTCTTGAAATATTTATAATAAAAGTCTTTCTAATATGAATGCTGAAAATAACAAGACTTTTTCCATAGGCTTGGGATAGGATAACATGGAATTTGGGTTCCTACGCAATCATGCTACTAGGAACATGGTTGGGTTTTGAAGCGGGGGCATTACATCTAAAGTGTGAAACGTTGTTTAGTGCCACCGCAAGGATCATGATGATGAATTTGAATCATTCCCACTCACTCTCACAGTCACACATTACAAAATGGCGCCCAACGTGGGGCCTGATAATTTAGATGGGCTATGTGTCGACAGATGGATAGTTTCGTCGAAATTTCAAGTTCCAATAAGGAGTATTTTTGATATTGCTCGTATGTCATGTATTTGATATCGCGGAAAGTATTAAACACTCCTGTGTAGCAGACTTATGTCTGTGTTCACGAAAAACTTCCGATAAGTTTAAATTTTAAGTGCATTTTTATCAGAATTTTTAAGTTTTGTTAATAGGGGGAATATTTTTATTGAAATAAATTTTTAATCCTTTGCGGAATTCGACTATCTGTCGCCAATTGAGAACGGATAGCTTTCGACCTAAGGGCTCGTATTAATTCCTTTTCAGTTTAATATTTTCTTTGTTGGCACTGGTTAAAAGTTCTTAGGATGTTTGAATTTCTTTGACTGGAAGATGTTGAAAGCTGATTGTTGTTTTTGTGGAACTATTAAATCGATGTCTCACAAGACATAGGTTAATCCCATAAATAGCTTCCGTTTGAAATGCATTTTAGTCAGAAAATTCTCTGCATCGCAATTTCATAGCCCAGTTTTTTTTTCTCTGCATGCTAGTACGTTGTTTATCATTGTTATCTTTGACAATTTTTTTATATAAATATTGTTTTAGATATATTTTTTTTGTTATCCTTGACCGGCCTATAATAAGGAAAGTCTATACATGAAATTGGTTTTACATACTGATCATACTTGTTTTGATTTTACGAATCAAATATATTCTATATTTTTTTAATTTAGCTTTTTAGATTTTATATTATTTATTTTTCACAATTTTTTTCCTTTAATTGGGAACATTTTCTTTTTTCCTGCCTTATGGGACAGTTATAAAATTCTCTCAGTACAATTTTATTTCATAAAAAAAATTTTAATTGATGTTTATTCAAATCAACAAAAATATTTTTTCTTTTGTAATTGAATTTATTTTTTTTTTGTGATAATTTGCACTCTACCATTAATAGTTATTTCGGCTTTATAAATAGTTTTTTTTCTGATTTTCGTGATTGAGTTTTTCGCAATAATTATATTTTATTTCCATACAATTCCGTACAATTTCCATACAAAATTCCATTACTATTGGTGATTATTGGTGATTATAGTGACATTTTTAGGTCCACAATCTAAGTTGATTTTCCTTATTGTCTGTCACGTTTACCTTTTTAGAAAAGGGTGATTCAAAATTATTATTTTTTAAATAAATTTAAATTAATTTTTAAATAAATTTAAATTAATTTTTAAATAAATTTAAATTAATTTTTAAATAAATTTTTTTTAAATTATTTTTAAGGTTTTTGTACTATATTTGCCTCAAATGAATTAGTTTGCGAGTCTTATTAGATTTTTTGATTTTTGAAATTAAAATTGTATCGAACACTTAGCCATTGAGGAGATTTGCTTACAAACATAATTGTTATAGTTTTTAGTTTATATTGGGAAAATTTCGATTGCCTGTTATTTTGATTTTGAATTTTTTATATTCAAATTCATATTTCTAGGTTAATAAGATTTTTCTTAGAATATTTGGTCTTCGTTAAACATTATTCAAATTTTTTTTTTAATATTGTTGGAGTATGATATATTGTCATGGCAACCGGTCAGAACAATACAAGCGGATACGCTTCGCTTAATATATCAAGGGGAAACATTTGCCCTTTATGCGAAACAGACTTGGGTAATCCGGCTGATTGTTTGGTTACCAATTGTAACCATATTTTTCACCGGGAATGCATCACTGGATATTTAACTAATACTCTCGAATGCCCTAGTTGTCGAAAGATATGTCACTCCAGGGATTTGTCAATTCCAGTTTCTCAACCTTGTGACAGGACGGAAAACAGATCGAGAACTTTTTCTAGTAGGAATAGGGGTCGTGGGTCCGAACACAATACGAATTATTCTCGTAATCACACAACAGAATTTGGTTTTCCAAATGTGTCGAATATTCCTTCTCTGGCGGCAGAGCAACATTTGTATAATTTTAATAACTCGGCTTTTAACCGAAGCGGGCCCCAGAATACGAACAATAATTTTGGTTTTCCTTCTCAGGGTCCCAATTTACATACACAATTTAGTCATCCAGGTTTCGGTACTGACCCTGCGAATAATGTTGATTACGATTGCATTGCGAGCATGATAGAGGCTTCTGTACGACGTGCAGTGACAAACTCGAATATTCAGATTTCACAGGGACAACCGCAACTGAATCTAACGGTTCCCAAAAATTCTAATAATCATTCGTCAGATTTTAGCTTGCCTCTTAATCACACTGTTTCTTTAAATTCGACATCCTTGGCAGCTGTAAAGGCTACAACTCTTATCCAGAGCTGGAATGTTCGCTTTGACGGCTCCTCCAAAGGCCTGAGATGCGATGAGTTTATTTATAGAATCGAATGTTTGACTCATGAGAATTTTGGTGGGTATTTTGAAGTAATTGAGCACAATCTACATATACTTTTAACGGGTAAAGCCAGGGACTGGTTTTGGAGGTTCCACAAATCACAGAGTTCTATCAAATGGGAAAGCTTCTGTGCAGCTCTTCGATACGAATATAAAGATTATCGAACCTCTTTTGATATTCGAGAAGAGTTGCACAATCGCAAACAACGGCCTAACGAAACGTTTGAAGTATTTTATGATTCGATTAATGAAATTCTCGATCTTATCTACCCCTTTGAATGAGTCTGAAACGGTAGAAATAATAAGCAGGAACTTGTGACCGGAAATTCGCCACGAGCTGTTATATATTAAGATTGATTCGTTAGCTAGATTAAAAGAATTGTGTCTCAAGCGGGAAAAACTTTTAAATGAAGAAGCTTTTAAACGAAATAACCATTTTCGAAGTTTTCCTCTACGGAAAATAGCCGGTGTAGAAGGCGAAAATTATCACGAAGAACCGGTAAAGGAAAATGATAATGATTTTGTTGTCGATTCTTCTTTAGCCGTCAACGCTCTTTCTAAAACTGAAAAAGTGATAACTTGTTGGAACTGTAACAAAGCTGGACATTATTGGGATATGTGTCTCAAGGACCGGGATGTCTTTTGTTATGGCTGCGGTCACAAAAATGTGTATAAACCGCAATGTACAGTTTGCTCAAAAAACTTGAAAGCGCCCAGGGGAACAGCTGGCCATCTTCCCCTTCAGCGAAAGTAAACGATGCCTTATATTCTGACAATATTATAACGATTTCTGATAGTGACCACAGCGATAAAAAGGATTTTAATAATGATAACGTGACAATTTTAAAAAGTACTGGTCAGATCAACAAAGACTCAGGAATTAAATTTAAGTTACGACCACTTCATGAGCGGCTGCGTAACTATATAGTAGTCAGGGACAAAATTTTTTCAGATTCCATATTAGACAAGGAAATAGTAAAGCAATATAAGCGATCCACGGTACGAATGCGAAATTATTATAAAAAAATTAAAGAGGCACAGCGGAAAATTATCTCTTCAATTATCAACTGTGACGGTGATCGTAGACTTTATGCTAAAGTGGAATTGTTAGGTAAATCTGAGTTAGGTTTGTTAGATACTGGTGCAAATATAAGTTGTATTGGGCAGGAATTAGCTGCCAGCGATTTTACTGGTGTTAAGGGGTTTCGCAGAATTAGATCCTATTGTCGAACGGCAGATGGAAAAATACAGAACGTCACCGGCCTAATAAATATAAATTTAACATATAAGGATATGGTTGGAAAAATCACTCTTTACATTGTTCCCAGTTTAAACCAACGGTTGATTTTGGGATTGGACTTTTGGGAGTCTTTTGGGTTACTAAAAGGAATTATTTCAGGAATTTGTCTTGAAGATAAGCCCACTTTATCTGCCTCCATAGACCCAGAATCGTATCCTTTAACACTGGCGCAACGACAGCAGCTTGAAGTCGTAAAATCATTTTTCCCTAATTTTGAAATACAGGGGTTAGGTCGAACTTCGTTGATTCAGCATTCGATTGATGTTGGAAACGCACGCCCAGTGAAACAAAGATTTTACCCGGTGTCTCCAGCTGTTGAAAAGTTGATGTTTGAGGAGGTTGACCGAATGCTAAGTCTAGGGGTTATAGAACCAAGTTCCAGCCCATGGAGCTCTCCAATGCGCATGGTCATTAAACCCGGGAAAATACGATTGGTTTGGATGCACGAAAGATTAATGAGGCAACATTGAAGGACGCCTACCCATTACCAAATATCGAGGGAATATTTGCTCGACTTCCAAAAGCAAATATAATCTCTAAAATCGACCTCAAGGATGCTTACTGGCAGATTGCCCTGGACGAAAAATCTAAACCAATAACCGCGTTCACTATCCCAGGACGGCCGTTATACCAATTTGTAGTGATGCCATTTGGGCTCTGCAATGCCCCACAAACCATGTGCAGGCTCATGGACGACCTTATCCCGGCAGATTTAAAGCACTTTGTCTTCGGGTATTTAGACGATGTCTGCGTTGTTTCTGATAGTTTTGAGACACATTTAACAATTCTAGTTAGATTAGCGGAGCAATTTAAGAAGGCAAACCTTACTCTTAATATCAATAAAAGCAAATTCTGTGTGCGTCAAGTGAAATACTTAGGTTACATCATAGGAGACGGGGGTATAGCCACAGATCCCGAAAAAATCGAGTCGATTTTGAACTGGCCGACACCGAAAACTCTAAAACAGGTGCGCGGGTTTCTTGGCCTTACAGGGTGGTACAGACGGTTCATCAATAATTTTGCCATTGTCACGCATCCGATATCTGATGTGCTCTCTAAAAAGAAAAAAATCGAATGGACTGATCAAGCGGATGCGGCATTTCTGCAAATTAAACTTCTTTTAACCACTGCACCCGTTCTGAAAAACCCGGATTTTTCAAAAAAATTTTATGTTCACTGCGATGCGTCAGACTTTGGTTGGGGCGGTATTAGTGCAACTTGATGACGATAAAAATGCTTTTATGTCGCGTAAACTCAATTCTGCCCAACGGAATTATACCGTAACGGAAAAAGAGTGCCTGGCTGCAATAGAAGCGATAGAGCGATTTCGATGCTACATTGAATTACAAGAGTTTGAAATAATCACTGACCACAGTAGTTTACTTTGGTTAATGAAGCAAGCAAATCTTAAAGGGAGATTGGCAAGATGGGCACTTAAGCTGCAAATGTACAAATTTAGCATAAGTCCTCTTAAAGGAAAAGAAAACGTGGTCCCAGATGCACTTAGCCGAATGCACGAAAGTCAAGTTTTAGCTATCGAAATAATCGGTCCAGAAGTAGATTTAGATTCTTCACACTTTTTAAATACCGAGTATATTAAACTTAAACATAAATTTGAAGAAAATTCAGATAATTTTCCCGACATAAAGATAATTGACCGTTATATTTATATTCGCTTGAAGTTTGCAACAGGTATTGTTGGAAGTTGTGGATACCGGAAGGCCTAAGACAAGAGATTTTATATCGAGCGCATAACTCGGTAATTGCAGCACATGGTGGCATATCAAAAACCTTGGAGTTAATCCGGCGAAATTTTTATTGGCCTCGGCTAGTGACCGATGTGCGAGAGTACGTGTCCAAATGCGATGTTTGTAAAACAACCAAAGCGACAAATCAGATACTTAGACCAGAAATGGGGCAAATGGCATCTTCTGTCAGACCGATTCAGAGACAGTACGTCGATCTCTTAGGACCCTATCCTCGCAGTAAAAAGGGCTATATCGGGATCCTAATTGTAATGGATCATTTTTCTAAATACCATTTCACATCAGCGCTTATTATTGAATTTTTAGAAAAAGAAATATTTCACAAATACGGTGTGCCTGAAGTTATCATAAGCGACAATGGAAGTCAATTCAAAGCCAATGACTTTAACGCGTTCTTGACCCAATGTGGCGTAAATCACACGTACACGGCTTTATATTCCCCTCAGAGCAACGCCTCGAAACGAGTCAATCGATCTATAATTGCCGCAATTAGAGCGTATTTAACACAAGATCACAGAGAGTGGGATATTAACCTTTCATCCATTAGCTGTGCCCTACGAAACTCTTTGCACCATTCTATCGGAATAACCCCTTATCATGCACTATACGGGTTTGACATGATCACCCACGGTTCCTCATACAAACTTTTAAAAGATCTTAAATCATTAGAAGACCCATCCATGTCTTTACATCGTGATGATAAACTTAGCCTGTTGCGCAATCAAATTTCAGAAAATATACGAAAAGCTTACAAAACAAATGTCAAAACTTATAATTTACGAACCAGACCAATCAGCTTTGCTGTGGGACAAGAGGTTTTTCGAAGGAATTTTGCTCAAAGCGACACTTCAAAGTAATTTAACGCTAAACTGAGCCCCAGTTACGTAAAAGCTCGTGTTAAACAAAAATTAGGAAATTCCTATTATGTTTTAGAGGACATTGCAGGTAAGGGCTCAGGTACTTATCATGCTAAAGATAGATGCTTGTTTCCGGCTAATCTTCCCGTAAAAACGTCATACTATACGGTTTTGTAATGGACAGCTTCGGTTTTTAATTTTTTTTTTTTCAATCTATCATAAGTTTATTTTTTATGTAAATGCACGTTATTAGAGTAATAAAAAATTATTTTTTCGATTAGTTAAATTTTTTGATGGATAAGCACGACTTCACTTAAATTTTACCGTACAATTATTACTCGACTATTATTCGAGAAATAACTGTTAAATTGGCTCCAGCAATTTAATTTTATTTTTTATTTTCCTTTGCAAAATTTTTGTATGAAAGATAACAATTTATAAACATGGCAAACCAGGAAAAGTTTTGGATCTAAATGGGAATTAAATCAGTATTTTTTTATTACGTAGAGTTTCGTGATACTTTTATCTGTCTAGGAATCTTATATATAAGTGAAAGAAATTAACTACGAAAGTTCTCCGAGTGTATAATACTCATTTCATTCCCTTACTTATTTTAGATAAGTATCTATAAAGTTTGTTTGCAGGGATGGTTCTTCTTATTATTGACACATTTTTTTTAATATCTAACCCAGACACGGAACTTATTACTGCCTCGATTGCACAGTAAGAAAATTTATTTCTAAACAATAATGTGCGTATCTTGGTCATTTTTGTTATAAATACATTTAAATATAACTCGCATTTTTACCCAGCAATTTGGCTTAAATTCATTACGTTATTCTTCAAATGTTAAATACAGTCCTGTTCTTTTTCATGTGGTGGGATCTTGTAGTTCACAGATGTTAATGTTAATTTTGACATTAAAATTAACGAAAACTTAAAGCCATGCTTTACACTAACTTGTGCTACCAAGAAAAAGGAAATATCTCCTTCTTTCCGTTTCTAACTTTTGAAGAGGACAGACCACAACTTGTTATATTTGGAGCCTAATTGGTAAATATATTTTTTTTAAATATTTTATATAAATAATTTCTTATTGAAATTGTCAATAAGACTCAACGTTTCCTCTTACAGATTTATTTTACCGAAAAATACAACCCCATATATTTCCCTGAAATTTTGAATTAATATTTATCAACTGGGAAAAAGATTATCTAAATATTTTTTTTAAATATTGCATGGTTTCGTTAATCACTATAAGTGGTCATCTTGGATTATTGTATCTATTATTTTTAAAGACAAAATTCTTTCCAAAGAAATTATTTTACTTTCACGAGATACTGTGAATAGAAACGAAGGAAACTGAAAGCTATATCCATATAGTCTATTTTTCATAAATACCATTTCCAGAGATTGTCTGTGGGAGTTTCACGACTTAGTAACAGGCATCTTTACATATTCGTCTTGTCCATGTTATTTAACACTGTGAAGGTAGTGAATTCATAGCATATGTTTTAATTGCTTTTCTTAACAGAAAAAAAATCTATTTTTTTTATTAGGATTCTCTGAGAAAAATTCCCCCTGTCATATTGCGCTAATGCCCTACGGTACTCAGAGCAAAGATGTTGGTGTAATAGTAGAAAGAATTTACAACAGAAGACTGGCTGCTGTAGTTATTTTTCAACAGTTAGCATCTTGAAGAGACCAAAAAAATAAATGTGCTCGTAGAAAACAAAATTTTTTAAAATTAAAATAATTTGGTGAAGGAAAATAGAATTTAGAGTCGTGAAAAAATAGTAAAAAGTTAATAATCTAAAAGTGTGTAAGTTTGAAGAAAGGTAATAGAAATTTGAAAAAAAAGTCGAGAAGAAGAAGAAAAATACAAAAATTTTTTTTTTTTAAAAATCTAAAAAAAAAAAAAAACCAAATGGCATTGCACAGTGAGACGAGTTAGTATAATCGGGAGGAAAAATAAAATAAAGTGTGGCAAAAGTAAATTATACTTCGAAAAATCGAGAAAATTAACTTGAAAAAAAATTTGCTATATAAAATAAAAAAGAAAAATAAATTTTCATTACAAAACAAATTTAAAAAATAAAATTTTAAATATCTTTTAAATCTAAAATCTGAAACTAATAAAATTTAAAAAAAGTGAGTGTTTACGAAGAAGTGGATTATGGTTTTGTTAGTTGGCTTTTTAACCTGTTAGTTGTGTGGTTTTAATTACTTTTGGTTAAAACAAGAAAAGAATTCATAATTTTAAATTTTGTAAACGAATAAAAGAAAAAAAAAATCAACTCGTGCCACTGTGCACAAATAAAAATAAAACAAAATCATAAAGCAAAAATATTAAAAGTAAAGTAACGAGTATTGAAAAAAAAAACAAGAAAAAACTAAAATTTTTAAATTTAAACATTAATGAGAAAACAACCAAATAGAAACGAAATAATAAAAATGGTTTATAAAAAACACAAAAAAATAAAGGAGAAAAAATAAAAAGTTCTAAATTAAACAAAATTTGAAAAAAAAAAAAGAGAGGACATAAATGTTTTCATCTCCCCTCTGTAACACCAGCCCCGCTGAAAGGCCTTTCATCTGCAGCTGTGTAAACATGTAAGTTACAATTAACAAATATCTCTAGAAATTCTAATAACAAAGTCCCCTGAAGATTTCCTTGGGCAGGAATGAAATCCGGATACGGACACGCCTACATCAGATTGCTTTTCACAATTTGTTAAATAAGTTTTGGGACTTTAGCACATTTAATTACTATAAATGCAATTAATGTTTATCCCGATGAAAATAAATTTAAATAACAAATATGCAGGTGCTTGTGCAAATTTAAATGTAACTGACACTAAAAGAAAACATATGATTTTCTATCGTTGATTTACTTGAATAAACGTCACTACATTGCTAGGTCTGTCAAAAAAACAGAGTAGTATTTGGAAGATGACAAAGCCAATTGTGACAATTTTTTGTTGTTGTTTTTGTTTTTTCTTTGATATTTTAAATTTTGAATCTCGCTCCTAGACGAGGACAAGAAATTCTCATTGAGTTTGTGATTTAACATAACAAATATCTCTAGAAATTCTAATAACAAAGTCCCCTGAAGATTTCCTTGGGCAGGAATGAAATCCCATTGATAAAAATGATATTGGGAAATACCCCAACTTATTAATTATGGTTATAATTATTAGCCACTTTTTTCACTTTAAATTAATTTTTGTTCTGTATAATTTCCAAGTATATAAAAACTAGCATGCTACATATTTCATTCTCGTAAACACCACTTAAATTAATACCACTCTTCAACACAAAAATACATAAATTTTATCCAATTTGAAAAGAAACGTTTTTATATCGTCGCTTTGAACTTCGTATTTGTGCCATGCCATTATTAATTATATTTTTCGAATTATTATAAAATTATCACGGTATCAGAAATTGTAAGAAAATGTAGATTTTTGTTCATCTCTAATCAGCTTAAAAGATGTCGCTATATATATTAATTAAATTTTAATTTTTCTGAGAACCTTTGTTTTTTTTTAGTCTTAGATTTGGAATGAGTTATAATTATATATAAAAATTTGGATTTAGAGTAACTTATCTAGGTTTATTTATGTTTTGTAATTATGAATTCTTGAAATATTTATAATAAAAATCTTTCTAATATGAATTGCTGAAAATAACAAAACTTTTTCCATAGGCTTGGGATAGGATAACATGGAATTTGGGTTCCTACGCAATCATGCTACTAGGAACACGGTTGGGAGGGTTTTAAAGCGGGGGCATTACATCTACCCCCCCCCCCCCCCCCCCCCAATAAGACGTTCTTAGCATGCCATACTTCTTTAAAGCTCATATCCATAGTTTGCATTACATTTTTACTTGGGGTTTTTTAATCAATAGTTCGATTTTGGTCCATTTTTTTTCATTTCTGTAAACTACTTTAATATAGGGACTCTGGAATAAATAAGTGTGATGTGGCCTGGTATGATAAGGGTCAAAAAACCTACCCCACCACTGAAGCTAGTCCGTTAGATGGTTCCCGCCGACCAGCATCATCCCCGGAGAGAGTGTTTAAAAATTAAATAAGCGGAAAATTTTAATTTATAGAATTTTTTTGTTTTAAAGCAGAGTTAACCAAAACTCTCAATAAATGAAATGCGTCTGTATTGGATAAGATAATATTTCCCAGCAAACACAAAACTAAGCATTACAAATGTAATGAATTTTACTTTTAAAAGCAAAATGGAAATGAAGTTTAAAAAAAGTTAATAAAATTAAATACAAAATATGCCTCAGTTTTTACAGAATTAGGCAATTTTTTTCACACATATTTGACTGGTCGAGTTTAATTTACAATTGAAACTTAAAAAACTAAGTTTATTTAGGCATTATAAATTAAGTTTTCCAAATTTAAGATTTTGTAACAATTTCTTATTAACAAAATATGTTTTAAATTTGAAGAACTTAATTTATTTCTCTGCTTGGAACAAATAAATTTTAAGTCGGAAAAATTTGTTCGCAGCAATATGTAGAAGGAAAAAGGGATAACAATTTCAAAGCATTTCTTTTAACTCTGGAAAATCGAAATCATTTAGATTGTTCCAGAATTCTATTCCCATTTTTCCCAGAGCTTGGACTTCGGTTCGAAGAAATATAATTTCTGATTGTATATCGAACTCATATTGAGTAACATCACAGTTATAAGGGTTATTAAATACTGTACTTTCATCTAAGCAAAACGAAAGAAATTTACAATTTATCAATTTTTCTTTAATAGAAGACTCCAAAGAATTTTCTATTTGGGCAATACGCCTAGCCACAGTTTGGGGTGACAAGGGAATTGACTTTATGAAATCTGTTCTATAATTTCACGTTTGAAAAGTTTTTTGTAAAATATTTTTTGCTAGCATTCCATCCATAAATGGTCTGCCTTGCTGAGCGATTTCCAAGCTTATTTGGCTTGAAATCTCCGTTTTTAATTTTTTATTTAGCAAAATTTCATCATTTTGCTCTTCTTGCAGAACCCATTCTTTAATTTTTTGCATATAAAGGTTTTTTTGCTCAAGAAAAAACATTTTCCTTTTTTCCTCTTTTAATTTATTTATTTCTTTGTGAAAAAGGTCAAAATGCCTTTTAATTGAAAATGTTTTCTTTGTTTTAAATGTTTGGTAACATAAAATGCATTGCATGTTACCAAAAGCATTTTTAATGACAAAAATTTCTGTCTTCCATTATACTATTTTGTTTGCTGGTTTATTTTGAAATTAAATCAAAGCTGAAAAACAATAAAGCTGAAAAAAAAGCAGTAAGCATCCGCACATGTGCACTCGTTAACACTCAATTAACGACTGAAATCAAACTGAAATAGAAGAGAACAAGCGTCGGTGTGAGTTTTTTTATTGTTTTTGTAGCACAATTGTGCACAGAAAATGAATATTTGGATTACTCTGTTTTAAAGTGTGAAAAGTTGTTTAGTGCCACCGCAAGGATCATGATGATGAATTTGAATCATTCCCACTCACTCTCACAGTCACACATTATAGGATTTGATGGCTGATGCCGATGGATTATCAGATGGTAGCCTGTTATGTCCAGTTAAGCTTTCCAATAATGTGATCGTTATAATTCTGGCATTGTTGTACCTGTCTTGTAGCATTTTCCAAGCTGTTGTGTAGTTGGCTTCGGCTGGTGATAAATGCTGTATTAAACTCTGAGCTTCTCCCTTGACATGGTTTTTCAGGAACCACATCTTTTGTATAGCTGGGATTGGCTGCTTGTGGATCATTTCGTTGAACAGGTCGTAAAATGACTGCCATTGCAGATATTCGCCATTGAAAGGTTGTATTGTTACCTTTGGCAAATAAACTGATGAGTCTCGGGGTGTGGATGTGAGACCTTCTTGAATCTCTTGGGCATGCGTTATTTTGTCCCAAATTGCCGCCTCTGTGGCCAAGTACTGATTCAAATCATATTCACTGTCTTCGGCGCATATTTTGTTATGCAACTGTTGCACAGTGCTGAAATGGCCTTCTATTTGTTTTAATTTTGTAGCCATATACATGTTGGCTCTGCTTGTGCTGTCCGCCAGTAGGTTGTCCAACATGTTGTTTATGGCTGCGATTAATGTTTGTTGTTTCATTACTAACCCTTGTTTTGCAGGTTGTAATGAAATTTCCGTTTTGTCCAAGGCCAGATCATTTTGCTGGTTTCCAAGCTTCTCTGTGGTCGCCATTGTATTTCTGCTTGGACTTGATGAAGTTTTGATAGCTGAATGCTGTTGAGCAGTTAGACTTGTTGAATCAGTGAAATCACTGGAGCTGAACTCACTGCTGAATCGGTGAAATCACTGGAGCTGAAATCACTGCTGAATCGGTGAAATCACTGCTGAATCGGTGAAATCACTGGCGCTGAAATCACTGCTGAATCGGTGAAATCACTGGAGCTGAAATCACTGCTGAATCGGTGAAATCACTGGAGATGAAATCACTGCTGAATCGGTGAAGTCACTGGAGTTGAAATCACTGCTGAATCGGTAAAATCACTGGAGCTGAAATCACTGCTGAATCGGTGAAATCACTGGAGCTGTAATCACTGCTGAATCGGTGAAATCACTGGAGCTAAAATCACTGCTAAATCGATGAAATCACTGGAGTTGAAATCACTGCTGAATCGGAGAATCGCTGAAGCTGAAATCATTGCTGAATCGGTGAAATCACTGGAGCTGAAATCACTGCTGAGTCGGTAAAATCACTGGAGCTGAAATCACTGCTGAATCGCTGAAGCTGAAATCACTGAATCGCCTTTGATACGTGTGAAATCAATGAGTGTTCCAAGTTCCTTACCACTGGTGGGGGGAAACTTGAAATTCAATGATCACGTCGGGGTCACCAAAATGTTGGGTGTCTCTTTAGGGTTACTGTCCAAGCACATAAACCTCGATAGTAGCTAAGACGAGACAAATGTGATGATTTCTTCTTCCAGCACTTGAACTGGAAAAGACCTTAAAAATGGTTACAATTAAACACTTGAAGGTTGTGTTAATGACTAACGAAAACATATATTTATTTTTGGGTTTATATACAGTATTAATGCAGAATTGCAATAAAATAATTAATGTATAAAAAATATTAATATAACAAGAATTACTGACTAAGCATAACAATGTTTAAGTCGTTGACTTTTATTCTATATTTTTATGCAAACAAACAGTATTTAAGTTATCGAACTTAGTCTAGATGTTTGTATGTTGAACAATATTTAGGTTGTTGAATCATATCAATGAATAACCCATGTAGGCCTGAACACCTTACCTGTATCATTATTTTCCAACTAAAAGTAATAATTAACCGATAATTGGTTACATAATGCATTACTTTGTAATGGACACTCCTTACCTTCAGCATTATTTCGAAACATAAATGAATGAGTTGCCAATAATTGTGCACTCATGGATTACCTTGTAATGATACATCAATAACTTTTGCATTATTTCGAAACATAAAATAATGACTTACAGAACAGCAATAACATAATGCATGAACGTTATATTTAAAATATTTTTTTTAATCTAAGCATGAGGGTAAGGTATATATTTTTAACATCACAAGCGGAAACTCGAAGCACAACAATTTATTTACATTTTAATCAAATTATTGGATAGAGTTCTAGCCTTACAATCAAAATACCAAAAGTTCGAATCCCAGCCAGACCACGTTATTTATGTAATTTAAAAAAATGTTTGTAATAATTTTTTTTAAAACCTATTTATAGACTACTTTTTTGAACGTGGTAACTATATAAGTAACCAGTTACTTAACCTCCTATTAGGAAATGAGTCCACATTACTTTTAGACTTATCACCTGTAAAATTCACAAGTGAAGTAATGTGTATTGTAATGTTTTAAGCCCTATGGCTATACATTACTTTTCCCATTATTTGGTAATGTGTGGTTTTGCTGGGCCTTTATGAATTCATATATTTCAAATAATATAGAAAATTATTTGTTAAATTTGAATTCAACGTTATAGAACCTAGTTTTTACTTACAATGAAAGCAATTTGAAGAGCTTTCATTACATATATAAAAAATAATAAATGAACAAACAAATCTAAACACTTCGGCAACTTTAACTCGTAACCAAAAAGCTCGTAAATAAAAATAGAAATGTGAAGTTTGAAATGATTTACCTCAATGACCTTTACCGCTTTTTCGCGATATCACAATCTTGCTGGAATATGATATCGTTTTTAGAAGTCATTGAATATAGCGTTTTCGCTATATATGTATCGTTCTGTGGTTTATTGAAAAAACAAACAACAAATTTATTGAGTTAACTTTATTGATAGATTTTAAAATATATATTTGGAAATGATTAATACATTTATTATAGAAAACTATTTTTAATTTTTGACATAATAACTATTAACATTAAATACATTTTTTTGTTAGTATTATAAATATATATTTTTTTTTAATATATTTAAGCTAATTTATGTACTTATTACATTTAATAATATAATAAAAATTATTGTCTTGAACTATTATTAATATTATGTTTTTTTATTTTACATATTGTGCAAAGTTTAAATCACTGCTTTTATATTCATAATAATAGCGATGGGCACGTGATGAGTGATTCGCATGAATCGAATATTGAATAAGGTGTTGTTTCTTTAAGACGTTCGCCGCTAAACGAATGTGTGACTACTACATGTATTTTGTTATTGTTTTTTCGTTAGGGTGAAGCAAAACGTCATATAGAAACACCACCTTACCCCCTGTTTTTATAAAGCGAACGCAATAATTCCGCCAGAGGAATACGTACATTTTGTTTTTGTTACAATAACAAAATACACGCATTCCTCTGGAGGAATTATTCCGTTTGCCTCATAAAAACAGGGGGTTAATCTCTGGTTAGCAAACTTAAGTGGAATTTTAGAGCTATTTTTTAACATGTCGTCACCTAAAATGTAAAAGGGCATAACAACAACAAAATTCGAAATCGAGTTTATGATTGATTATGATGCACTGGACTAAACTTCATGGCCTTACAACATTTTTTTAACTTATACGTCAACAAATAACGATTTTATTGAACGAAATTCAAAAGGTCGTAACAACAAGTGCACGAATTTCAAAAACAGAAAGCCAGGTCATTACCATATAGATTACCAAGAGATGAAAGGGCATTACCTATTGCATTACATTGAAATACAAAATAATGACTTACTGATAATGTAATTGCAAAATAATGAGCTACTGGTAATTTGTTATATAAGTATCGATTTCATATTTTTGATTCTAATATTGCATTAATTTGTTTCAAAAATTTTTACAAGTAAATTTTCCAAGCTGAAGCTATTTTAGTTTTTTTTTCAAGATTTCTTAAAAAAAATAGCTTAAAGATAACCACTTATTTTGTAACTCCTTGGTAGCCACTCAATTATATCATTGCGAGTAACCACTAATTCCTAATATAAAAGTAAATACTTATTCTTTCACTATGAGCAACCAATCAGGTAACTCATTATTCTCACTATTTTTGTAGATTAGGTTAGGAAGGGTTATGTGCCCAGGGGCACAACTCCACTCGGAGACCAATACGGTCCATTGTGAGTCCCTTCAGAGAAAAACGGTAAGAAAGAATAGAAATAGACAGCAAGATAGATTGAAAGATATATATAAAGAAAGATAGAAAGGATATATACTCCCCAGAACCAGCTCCTATCGTCCCCTTGCTAGAAACAGCCGTCCTATTTCCCTGACAAATATCAGCAAATCTACTGGATTGCATCCAGCGACACACCCAAGTTCGTCGTGAAATCTATCTCCTAGCCGTTTCTGTCTGAGACCCTGCAACCTAGGACAGTGGCACATTATATGCTCAACTGTCGCCAGTTACTCAACGTCCTCGCAAAAGTCCGTTATGTCTCTGTCCCATCTTCTTGTGAAAGCCCTGACAGAACAATGACCGGTCAGGAACCCCGTAAGGGTCCTGAGACCATCCCTGTCCAGTCCCAAAAGAACCTTGGTTCCCTCTGCGTCCAATGCGGGCCATAACGCCCTAGACATCCTGCAATCCATTCTGTCCCTCCATGACTGGTTAACGGTTTCGCGGAATCCCTTCCGTATCACCTCAAAGTAGTAACATAGGGGGGCTTTACCTCCCCCCCCCCCGTCCCTTACCAACCAAGTCCAAATTCGAACCCTCCCTCGGAAGATCGTCCGCCAACTCATTGCCATCCACCTTGCAGTGTCCGGGTACCCAACCCAGCCTCACAGTGAATGCCTTCTTGAGCTCCCTCAGAGCACACCTACATCGTGCGACCAGGCGCGAACGCACCGTGTAATTTGTCAGTGCTCTGAGCGACATAAATTGTCACCCTAGATCCCTCAACGATGTGACTCAGTATCACTTCCGTCGCCCTCCAGATCGCTAGGATCTCAGCTTGGAAGACACTGCACTCATCTGGGCGTCTGTATGACCTTTTCACGTCAGTGTCAGCAATATAAACACCGGCACCCGTGCCCGCGTCCATTTTGGACCCGTCCGTGAATACTGCCCACCCCTCGAACAGCACCAGACTTCCCTGTTCGGGAAGTCCACCGGAGGTGTTACACCGAAGTCTAAGGTCAAGATCATATGATCCGATATTCCATCGAGAATACTACCCTGATCAAGCAGTCCTACTTCGTACAATATTTTTGTGTGATCATCCCTCCTAGGTCTTACCAACGCAGACTCGTAGAGCCTAAATAAGTTCCTAGCAGCCACACTCCTCACATAATGTTCAATTGGGGACAGATGCAGTATGATATCCAACGCTGCCTGTGGAGTGCTTCTCCTCGCACATGTAATACCACTCTCAATGCATCCCACCAGACAGTACATCCATAAGTGAGAATAGGTTTAACTACCTACGTGTAAATCCAGTTTACCATATCCGGTCTTAGTCCCCAATTCTTACCGTGGAGTTTCTACATGTGTAGTAGGCATTGAGTCCCCTTTTCATCCTTTCCTGAGTATTTCTCTTCCAAGACAATTTGCTGTCTAGGAAGCAACCCAAATACTTAGCACCGTCCGATAGAGTCAACCCGACGCCATCTAACACTGGCCTCCTAAACTCCTCTATTTTATACTTCCTGGTAAAAAGCACCAGTTCAGTCTTGTTGGGGTTTACACCCAGTCCCCTATCATTCGCCCAATGCCAAGAGCTCGCCCAGCCTGACCTGCATAATCTCGCTGATCGTGGGCAAAAATTTCCCCCTGACCAGCAGTACTATGTCATCCGCGTAGGCAACGACTTTCCCACCCCTGGAATCAAATGTCCTGAGAATTCCGTTAACCACTAGCAGCCACAGAAGAGGAGATAAAACTCCCCCCTGAGGCGTACCTCTGGTAACCCTTCTCCTTACGTTATGATCCCCCAGGCTCGAGTTGATGATCCTGCTGCTAAGCATACGGACTATCCACTCAACCAGAAAGCCCCTAACTCCCAGCCCCACCAGCGAATCCCTAATAGCCTCGATCCTAATGTTGTTAAAGGCCCCTTCTATATCCAGAAACGCAGCAAAAGTATACTCCTTATACCTCAGGCCGTGCTAAATGTAGCCCACCACCTCGTGAAGCGCACTCTCAACTGATTTACCTTTCAGGTAAAACTCCCCCCTGAGGCGTCCCTCTGGTAACCCTTCTCCTTACGTTATGATCCCCCAGGCTCGAGTTGATGATCCTGCTGCTAAGCATACGGACTATCCACTCAACCAGAAAGCCCTAACTCTCAGCCCCACCATCGAATCCCTAATAGCCTCGATCCTAATGTTGTTAAAGGCCCCTTCTATATCCAGAAACGCAGCAAGAGTATACTCCTTATACCTCAGGCCGTGCTAAATGTAGCCCACCACCTCGTGAAGCGCACTCTCAACTGATTTACCTTTTAGGTAAGCGTGTTGAGCGTTGCTGATGAGATGGGTATCAATTTTACTTCTAAGATACAGATCTATCAGTCTCTCAAGTGTCTTCATCAAAAATGAAGACAGACTGATAGGTCTGTAATGCCCCAGTTTCGAATGGCCCGCCCTACCAGCCTTGGGTATAAAAATTACCCTGACCTCTCTCCACCCCCTAGGCAGATGCCCCCACTAAGGCATTTCCTATATATGTTCACCAGCAGAAATAGTGCACTATTATTGTAAGCGAGAGGGAAATCACCAGCCATGAATTTTGGGTCATCGCGAACAAAAGTAATTAAGGGAATAAATAGGCTACCAGGCTGTGAAGCTCTTTGTGCGTAATGGTAATGTCTGTTTTTGCTAAGACACACTTGTATGAAAAAAGTAACTTTTTTTTTGAATAGATAAGCCTGCTCTGATTCATTTTGTCAATTTTTGTTTGAAAAAATACTAATATCCCAAAAAAATCACAATTTTGATCTACATCCCATTTCTCATGTTCAATGTCGATAAGTCTTTTTGTTTCAGAAAAAAACATGCTAAAAAGGCGTAACATAACTCGAAGAATATTAACAAAAAATAAAAAAATCCTTCAGAAATAAGTCTAGTCGTGTTTTAAGCAAAAGAAGAAAATATGTCCTTTAAATCTAAAACATCTTTAATTCTACAACGTTTTTTGCTTCTCCTGTAAACAAAATAAGAAGTGTCGATACGCCTTTTGCATTTTAGGTGACGATATACTACTTTCAATTAATGTGTTTTTCGAGTTGTGTTTTTGAAACTAGGCGACGTTAGTACACTCATAGAAATAAACCTGTAAAAATAGCAGAAAAAGCTATTCAAAATTAGTTAAAAATTGCGTTGCAGAAAAAACTGCAGATTTTTTTTGCTAAATGTTAGTAAAACAGAAACAGCAAAAATTATATTACTACTATCTAACAAAAAAAAAAATCAGGGGGTTTACAGCGTAACTCGATTCGAAAAAAAGTTTTCGAATTCGGAAATCTTGTACTGTTTTTAAAAAGAAAATCTTCAGCAAAATCCTACTTTATAAACTTTAATATGCAGTGCTTAAGAGAACCAAAAAAAGAAAAAAATTGAGTTATTAAATTTTTTTTCACAAACGTGCAAGATTTCCGAATTCGAAAATTTCTTTCGAATCGAGTAACGCGGTAACCCCCTGGCAGCAGTTTTTCCTGCAACAAAATGGAACAAGATGGTAAAATTATTACATATCAAGTGAATAAAACGAAGTTTTGAGTGAACTTTCCCCTTTTTTTATAAAAATCCTACACTCAAAAAAATAAGTTAGTAAAACGTCTTGTAAATCAGGTATACTATTCTTTAGCAAAATTTTTTGCTAAAATCGTGTTTTCAGCTAAAATTTTTGTTATACTTATTCAGCACTTAACTGTTTTATACTAATGCTTTACTAATATACTAATGTTTTACTAATTAATTTTGCTAAAAAAAAATTGTGCTGATCAGCTCGCTGATTTTCAGTAAAAGATTTTGCTGACATTCGCAACTTTTTTGCAAGCATCCTCCTGGTTTTTGGTTTAACTTCCTGACATATTCAAGGGAAACGTATTAAAAAAAAGAGTTGTTTATTTATGTAGTCAAAAGATATAGCGGAAAAAGACACTTATACTCTTATGACTTGCTGATTCAGTCAATAATGAAAAAATAATGTATTTATTTATGGTAATCCTTAATGGAGTTAGGCGGCTTGTCATAGAATAAAAAACACTTAAATTGAAAAATAATGAGTTAGGCTGTTATGCCAAAACGAATCAATTAGAAAAATAACTTAAGCTATTAGGTTTTTTATGGTTAATAGCCGTCCTAGAAAAGATACAATCATGACAAATTTACAGCAAATAGATTTCGACACGCTGAACATGATGTACAGTGGAAGATTTTACGATTCTAGGGAGACAAAATTCTATATCTTAGAAAATAATAAAGCTAGTCATAAAATTTGGTGGACAATGTTCTCGGACCATGGTGCAGCTTTGGTAAAAAAATGGGCGGAAAAAACTATTTAAATTTTTATTATCTTTAAAATAAAAAATATATTACAATGTTGTCATCAGGTGCTTCTGGCTTCTCTAATAATTCAAGTACTTCAGGGGTCAATGCGGATTTTGTATAAACTGGAGGTCTGCGAAAACTGTTGATATATGGATCTGATGATATTAAAAGTCCATTCATTAAAGCTGTATTAGTGTCAGTTCTAGAAGTTTTTCGCGTGAAGTATTCTCGACATTTTCGTTGGTGTTTATTTATTGCTTCTAACGCCTCCTCCGACAATTGTATAATAGGAAGAATGCATTCATCAATAATTTGTTTTGAATGCCATAAAACTTTATGGACAGTCACAGGCATACAGTACCACGAATATTCTTTCAAATAAAGTTATAATTTTTCCACAAACATAGTCAAAAGAACGGTAAATTCTTGTAATTTCGCGTTTTCTTAGCCATATATCAAAAATTTCATGGTATGAGATGTTGTCACTCATTGTAGATTATTTATAAGATCGGCAAATTTCGGCAGACAATTTAACTGGTTGCTTCAAGTAGACACTTTAGTTATTTGTATTAAACAAATTTTGTGCTGATCCGTTGTGTTCCCTAAAACTTACAGCTTAGAGAACTTTTTTTTTTTTGAAAATTCCGAAGAAAGTTGTTTCTTAAATTAAATAACACTAAAAATACTTTCCAAGTTTTAGAAACGTATTTACATGATTTATGAAGAGGAGAACTAGCTAAACTAACTAAACTAACTAAACAAAAAATTTAAAAAAATAAGTTTGACGATAAAAAGTTATACTCATTTAAAGATACTCAATTTTAAACAAGTTTTATTGGCATTTTAAATTTACTCATAGATGTTCAAAGTACCGTTATTTTGTTACTGTTGACAAATATGTCGAACTTTTTGCATTTTCCTACTCAGTATGAAGTCCTCTTTCATTATTGATTAAAATATTTTTTGAAATTGAAAGTCAAAAAACGGACTTTTGTCCAGCTAGATTGGCTAAATCTTACACCGTGCAATGGTACTAAAATCTCAATTTTGTCCTAACTCGAGTTAGGCCTTTATGGTTTCTGGCCACTGAAATGATTAGTATCCGACCGATGTATCGGCTTCGGCCAAAAAATTCATAAACAAGCTAGTCATTAGAATTTGGGCATGATGGGGCTAAATTTGTGCATTGACATTAAATAATGTTACCCTTAAAATGCCGTTACCGAAATAACTGAAAACCCGTTTTTCCTAAAATAAGGTTATCGAAATAAACGAAAATACCGAAATAAGTAAAATACCGTTAACGCTAAAAACCCATTACCGAAATAACTAAAATGTCGGTACCCCTAAAATACCGTTACCGAAATAAACGAAAATAGCGCTACCCTTGCCGAATCATGTTTTTTATGGAAATTTTCCCAAAACGGGTAAATTTCCGAAAAAGTTTTATTAAAAGAAGTATTTTTTAATTATTGGATGTATTCGATTAATCGTCAAAATTTATTCGAATTATTCGTTATTCATGTTTTTTTAAATTATTCGTTCGAATTTTTTTTTTGTTTGTTTGATTAATCGAATCGTTTTTATTCGAGTGACAACCCTAATACATTTATAAGGATTTGAAATTTTCTCTTTTTTTGAAAGCACTTTCTTCACAAAATATTTAAAAATATAAGGAAGGCCGGCGTAATAAAAGCGATTTATTGGTATCGATAAAGACATACATATAAGAAAACTTTTAGAAATAGAAACATTTTTTATTCAACATTTCCTTTTTAAAAATGCTAAAATTTTTAAAAGTACTGCGAAAAAAACAATTAAATTATGTGCAATTTTTTGATTGATATTTGACTTGCAATACATAAAAATTGAGTTTAAAAAAAAATTAACCCTTCACGTGCGTACAAAGCTTCAAAGTTTCAATTTCAATTAAGAAAAGTCTACAAGAAAAATCAGTCTCAATTGTTACAATAGGAAATGAAAGTAAACCATTGAATAAACTAAATCGCCAAAGGGTTTTGCAAAGTTAGTTCGAATTTCATTTTTATGGTTGCTTAAAGTTGGGATCTTTTTGACCATTTTTCCACTATGAGCGAAAATCAAAATAAAATATATATGTATGTATATTATGATTTAAGCAAGATTATTCAAGTTCAAGATCATTTGTTTTTTGTTGCTAAACAAAAAACCGTGCAATGTTTATTTATTAATTAAAATTTTTCTTCATCCGCTAATTTAAAGCAGACTTTATCTACTGACAGGTCCTTACATGTTTCATTTCGTGTCACCAAAAATCTTCAGAGGACCAATGTAGAAGGGTTAGAAGATTTACCCAAATTATGATTTTTGAAGTTAAAAAGATCAACGCTTTACCCGTATTGGTTAATTTACTTGATGAGAAGTAAAAAAAAAAAGTTGGAAGAATTTAACTAATTCAAATCAAAAATAGAACATTTTTAACTAATAAACATTGTTCTTGTACAGGCTAGAAGCTCTAATCATAATACACTGTGTCGTTAGTGTCTATTAAATAAACAATAACACTTTCTGGCTATAGCATTAGGGACATAAGTCAGTTTTGCCGTACCTTGCTAATAAACCAATGCGGATACTTAAAAAAATAAAGTCAAACTAACTTTGAAAAACCCTTTGGATGTTTTGTTTATCTATCATTTCCCATTGGAACTATTGAGGCTGACGGCGATGACCCAATCTTTGTTGCACAGTGTAATCAATCGACGATATGGTATTTTTTTGAATAACAATGCAATTTTGAAATTACTATTGATGTTTTTGAATTACATTGGGTATTTTTTAAAAATCAAATGTAATTTTGAAATTAAAATTGGTATTTCTTAAAATTTATGTGTGATTCTTTGAATAACAAAATGGTGTACAGTGTACAGAAGTTTCCCGCGTTTTCAGAAGTTTTAATTTTTAAGGATTTTATGAGAGAATCGTTACATATAAAGAATGCTTACGAAAAAAATTTTACATTTTGTTTTCATCACAACTTTGTGAAATGAAAAGTTATAAACAAGATTTATACATCAAATCATGTTACATTTACGTTCGAGTATCTTTACCTGGTTGCTACAACTACATAAATTCGGTTAGTAAAATCATATTCAAATGTAGTGATTTCTACATATTTTGGGTGTTGCAAATTTAAATTTAGTTGTATTAATAGAATTTTATAGTAAAAATCAATTTTTAGTTGTACCAACCGATTTTAATCGTAGTTACTGAATTCCTGTTTAAAATTGTAAAAAATTTTCTCTGTAAGTAGACTATCACCCCTGTTACGGCTTTTAAATCAGAGCGAAAGTGAAAATTTTAGAATTTTTCGATGTTCTTGCGGTTAAATCAAAACGTTTTTTCCCTATTTTTTATTCGTTTTAATTCGTGTAAAAAAGCCTGGTCGAAAGTAAAACGAATGCACTTTTTTCTCAAATAAATTATAATTTAGGGTAAAAAATTTTGCTTAATATTAAAAATTTTGAACTTTTTTTTACTTATTTCTGATTTTATTGTATTTTTGGTTGTATTGTTTATACTCTAAAAAAAACTGTTTTAAAAAAACATAATTTTTTTGTTTTGATATTCTAGAAAACACTCAAACAAATTGACAACAATGTTAGAAGCATTTCTTAAAAGCATTTTACTTTCAGCCGAAAAAACATTAGGAATCCTTAATATGAAATGTATTTTATATGTTAAAAGGTTAAATTAGACTAATTTAGCAATAATTATTGTGAAATTAGCTTTTAAAAAAAATATTCCTTAAAAAGTACAAAATTTTACGAAATCAGAATTTATTTTAATTATGTTCGAAAAAGCAGCGTCTACATATACCAAACTTAATTGGTTTATAATTAAAAGCTGAACCAAGTAAATGAATAACTAAAATCTTTTTTTTTTAAGTTTAAAAGTAATGTAATTCTGTTTTACAAGATTTTAGTAATAATAAATATTAAAAAAACATGGTTTATTTGGGAAACATTCATATGGCATCTCTCTTTTAGAACATATGACATCAATACATGTGTTCAATCATATGTTAATAAAAGCGCGCTTATAAAGAAAAGAAATTGTTTTCAAGTTAAATAAGCTTAAATATACAAAAAAATGTAAGTTACATATTTTTAACAATGTGTTACATATGTATATTATTGTTTAATATTACATTTGCAGGGGCAAACATAGAAATGGGGCAGTGTGTTGTGTTGTGTGGTTGGCTTTTGTAAAGGCTGCGAGAAAATAAACAAAATACGTCTTACCAAGTGACTGTTAAAGCTGTAAAGTTAATTTATCCACAAAGAATTGATGGGCGCACGTTTGTACAAAGGCGCAAACGAATTTGTTTAGTGGATTTTGTAAAATTTTAATTATTAAATCTTAAAATTATTTATTTCACTGGAAAGATATTAAAAAACAATTGCACTCAAAACGTAAAAGAATCAACAATAAAAACAAATATTGCTAACAGCTGTCTTGCTTTCGCAAAAACCTGGTGTGCTGAATTGTAGTTACCATATGTACGTAGCAAGTGACATTTAACATCAAATTTTACCCAATTTGGATTTTACGAGTACTGTGTTATCGACATTAACTTTGTGATCAAGATCGACCGTTAAATTTAAAAACAACAGTACGTACCCATAATATTATAACAGATATATTTTTCTGTGCGTTTATGATGGTATCGCCAACAAAATCAAGTGATTCATTAAATAATACACCAAATAACCAACCAAAGAGGAAATGCAATGAAATGTTACCTGAAGATATGAGTGAACGTACGGATTTAGTGGGTAATATCGCTGTTAAAGATTTGATGAAAATGATGGAGACCGTAATGGAAGCGAAGTTGAAAAACGTTTCCACCAAGTCTGATATTGATGAAATAAAACACCAAATTATTATGTTGATAACAAGTTTGAGTCACTTAAGCAGGAAAATATTGCGCTTAGAGATGAAATAGAGCAGCTTAAAGTAGAGAGGAAAAAAGATCAGCAACGAATTAATCGTTTAGTGGAACAAGGCAAAAGGAAAAATGTAATATTTAGAGGCATCGAGAAAAAAGATACGCCAAGGGAGTCAGTAGAAGCAGTATGTAAAAATGTCTTGAAACTTCAGAATATCACCGTTAACGCCGCCAGAATTATATACACAGCCAGTACTAGCAAAATCAGCGTTGTGGCTGAGTTGGAAACTGTGGAAATGGCGAATTCAATCTTTAAAAATTTAAAAGAACTAGCGGGGTCAACAATTAAGGTCGAAAAAGATCTCACTGAAGAAAAACAACAGAATAGAAAGGTGATGTTTCAGCTTAAATCGGATATTTTGGAAATTAGCAAAACTCATAAGGTTCTCGTAAAAAACGACTCCATTAAAGTTGGAACTAGCTGGTTGTATTGGGATAGAAATCGTCAGTTGATGTGTGGTCAGCAAAATGCAGCAGAAGTTTTGACTCAACTTTATGGCGATAACATTAATAAAGTAAGTCTTAATTATGAAACTTTGTTCGAAAAAATACATCAGAAAATTACTCAAAAAAACTAAATGTAAGCAATATATGTAAAAGTAAAACTTTAGATGAAATAAAATATTTAAAAATTTTGTCATATAACATACACGGCCTAGAAAATAAGTTACTATACAGGGTGATTCAGTCACGACCCGCCAAATTTCACCAGCGTGTTCCTTGTCTCATTTTATGAAGATATGTCCATTACGACCATCCCCGGAAATGCAAGTGTGCGAAATGGCAGGGGTTTGAAAATTTTCGGATTGGTGGTCGGAGGGTAGTAGGTAAAATTGCTAACTTCTGAACCAGTGGTCCGATTTTTTTGTTTTTTGGCTTTTTTGAAAGGTCTTTAGAAGCGCTTTCATAATCATTAAAGAAAAATTAAAAATAAAGTGAAGTCACCGAGATAACGAGCTTTAAAAAAAGAAAATTAAAAAAAAGGCATAGGAACGTGCACATAACCTCAATTTGCTCAGTCAGATGGCAGGTAACTTGTGTTTTGTTTTATTTTGTGAGATAGCGATACCTCTTTCCTTTCAAAAATGCCTTAAACCAAGCCCATATGTTTTACCGTTATAAAGTTGTGACCATTTGACTGAAATGCATAACTTTTTTTTTTTGTTTTTGAAAGCGAAATTACAGCACACATTTATTTGTTTTTGTAAATTAACACGTTTAAGATTTTATTTTATTGAAACTTTTAGATTAAGAATTAAAAACATGAGAAGAAAAAAACATTTGATGTTAAAGGAAGTTTTCAATGTGGTTCCCGTTTTGTACTAAGCACAATTGCAGCCGTTTGCGAACCTCATCGGACATGTTTAATTCGGCCATCTTTTCACGAACTTTCACCGCAGCCTCCTCAATGCGTGCAAGTAATTGCTCACGAGTATTGATCTGCACGGAATACACACAATCTTTCATGTATCCCCACAAAAAGAAGTCCATTGGTGTGAGATCTGGAGATCGTGGCGGCCAGGCAATTGGTCCAACTCGTCCAATCCAACGTTGAGGGAAATTGCTGTTGAGCCAATCTCTTACAATGAGCCCGTAATGTGCTGGAGCACCATCTTGTTGGTAGAAAATATGATTTCGTACCGCAAGGGGTACTTCATCGAGGATTTCTGGCATTATTTCTTGCAAAAACGCCAAATAAATTTGGGAGTTTAACCGGGGCGGAAGTATTTTTGGCCCAATCAAGGTGTTGTTGATGATTCCAGCCCAAACGGTGACGTCAAATCGGCGTTGAAATGCAGTCTCTTTCTTATTGTGGGGATTGTCGTGGGCCCATTCGTGCAAATTATGGAAATTGGTTATGCCATCTCTCGTGAATTGCGCTTCGTCGGTCCACACTATCGAACTTAAAAACATAAATTCGCGAACACCACGTGCATCACGTTGCAACATCTCGCGGCAGAAGTTGACACGGAGTGGCAAATCAGCTGGCAAGAGTTCTTGAACTGGTGTGAAATGGAATGGATGTTGGTTGTCTTTGTGCAGGACTCGCCATACTTTTGATTGTGACACACCAACTTGGGCCGCGATTCGTCTTGTGCTTGTCGTTGGGTTCTCGTTTACAGCATCCAAAATCAACTCTTCAGCTACAGCGTCGTGTTGTAAATTTCCGGGTCGATCCGTTTCCGTAAACAACGTACCTTCACGAAATCGGAGGTGCGTGTTGCTGAATGTTTCTCTGTTTGGTGGTCGTCGGTTTGGAAAACGTAATGCATATTCACGCGCAGCAGCTCTAGCATTACCGTCACAGAATCCATACATGTAATGAATGTCTGCTAATTCTTCGTTTGAATAAGTTGACATTTTTTTAAATTCAAAACACCACGTAAACAAAATTTTTCACACGTCTTTACCAACAACGACTTTTAAAATAAAGGCATACAAATGAATATGTGCTTTTATTTCACATCAAAAAAAAAAACAAAACTTTTTGCATTTCAGTCAAATGGTCATAACTTTGTAAAGGTAAGACCTCTGTGCGTCGAAAAGGACATTTCGGAAAGGTAAGAGGCAGAACTATCTTCGAATAGAAAAAAAAATAGGAGTTACCTGCCATCTGACTGAGCAAATTGAGGTTATGTGCACGTTCCTATGCCTTTTTTTTAAATTTTCTTTTTTTAAAGCTCGGTATCTCGGTGACTTCACTTTATTTTTAATTTTTCTTTAATGATTATGAAAGCGCTTCTAAAGACCTTTCAAAAAAGCCAAAAAAACAAAAAAATCTGACCACTGGTTCAGAAGTTAGCAATTTTACCCTACTACCCTCCGACCACCAATCCGAAAATTTTCAAACCCCTGCCATTTCGCACACTTGCATTTCCGGGGATGGTCGTAATGGACATATCTTCATAAAATGAGACAAGGAACACGCTGGTGAAATTTGGCGGGTCGTGACTGAATCACCCTGTATATTGATTTCTTTTCCTATATAAAATCGTTCGACATTTTTGCATTACTTGAAACTCACGTTTGTTTGGAGAAAAAAGAAAATTTTAATAAATTCTTTGGTGGCTTTGACTTAGTATGGATACCAGCAACAAGAAATAATATTCATGGAAGATGTATTGGAGGATGTCTATTAGGAGTTAAAAAAGAATTAAGAAAATCTGGCTACATTTACTCGTTTGAAATCGTTGAAGAATTTGATGTTATAAAAGTCACTATTAAAAACATGCATTTAACGTTAATCCCACTATATATGAGAGCTGCTACATGGAATGATGACTTTCATAGACTAGATCTGCTTTTTAAAGAAAATAATCTGCCAAACCCTATAGTAATTGGTGATCTAAATTCGAGGATAGGTAGCCTACAAACAAATGTAGATGATATGGTTGTAGATAGGTTTATAGCAGGCACAGGAAAAAGAAATTCCAAAGATATTACCGAAAATGCTAGAGGGAGAAACGTAATACAGTTCTGTCATGATAATGGTTTAGTTGTTATGAATGGAATGACGCTAGGTGATGAATATGGCGAATTAACCTTTATTAGTGGTACTGGAACATCTGTCATTGATATATGTGCAGTTTCACAGGACTTACTTATAAATGTTAAGAAGTTTACTGTAGGCAATAAGATATGGTCTGATCATCTACCAATAGTCCTTTCGTTTAAAACTAACGACACACAAGTTACCGAGAAAAGCATAAACTTACTGCCAAAATTACAATGGAAACAATATGAACTGCAGGAGTATCAATCAAATGTGAAAGAAGCAATTCAAAATAAGAAACTACAAATGGATAGTTTTGTATTTGGCGACATTACTAATATAATTAATGAAGCATATAATAAAATGCATAAAGAAGAACCCAGTTTTAAACGGAAACAAAAATGGTTTAATAGGCAATGCTCTAATGCAAGAACGTTATCATTTAATCTTCTGGAAAAATTTAGGAATAATAGCAACAATGACAACAAACAAAAATATCTAAAGGCCAATAGTAGTTACAAAGAAATATGTCGTAAAGCTAAAATTTATTATTACCAACAACTTGATATGAGAATAGAGAAGGTTAAAAATAGTAAGGATTGGTGGAAAATTGCAAAGGAAATTCGCAACGAAGATGCTCTACCCAGGATATTAATTTCTGCTGTCGAGCTTAAAACATATTTCCAAGATCTATTGAACCCACCACAAACGTCACTAGACATACAATATGCTTTTCTTTATAGATGTGATGAAGATGTGGATAAAGTTATCACACTGAGCGAGATAAAAAATACGTTAGCTAAAACCAAATTGAATAAGGCACCAGGAGAAGATCGTGTTCCATATGAATTTCTAAAAAATGCCCCAGATGAGTTATTAGATGAAGTGGTAAACTGCAGCAATGTTATATATGATAGTGGTAAAATAGATGCCTCTTTTATACGAAGCGTAATATTTCCTATACACAAAAAAGGTGACAACACAGACCCAAGTAACTATCGTGGCATATCCTTTATGAATTGCCTACCAAAGGTAATGATGTGTCTGATTACGGATAGGCTAACGAGATGGACGGAAAGAAATAATGTTTTAAACGAATATCAAGCAGGATTTCGTAAAAATTACTCCACTGCCGATAATATCTACAACTTGTCTTCCATTGTGCACATAAACTTCGCAAAAGATAAGAAAACGTATGCATTCTTCGTGGACTTTAAGGCAGCTTTCGATAAAGTGTCTCGTAAAGCATTAGTTTATAAACTGCACACAATAGGTGTATCATCGAAGCTGGTTAAGTTTATCGAAAATGAAAGTTTTAACACAGAGTCAGGTGTAAAACAGGGATGTTTACTTTCGCCAATTTTATTTGCTATCTATCTTAATGATTTGCATGATCATTTGGGAGGTGGAATACAATTGGACAACCTAAATATACGTTTACTCTTATATGCAGACGATATAGTGATTCTTGCGGACGATGTTCAGGTGTTGCAGAAAATGATTTACAGGCTCGAAGAATATTGCAAAATGTGGAATGTTGAGGTGAATTTAAACAAGTCCGAAATCATGGTGTTTAGAAAAGGAGGCAGATTAGCGAATAACGAAAAATGGCTTTTTAATGGGAATGAAATAAAAGTACCGTCCGAATACTGTTACCTGGGGGTAACACTGACACCAACAATGATTTTTAGAAAGCATGTGGAAAAGAGAAACGTATTAGCAAAAAATAGTATTAATATTACATGGAATAATTTTCTAAGCAAATCAAATGTGTCTCTTAAATCTAAATGGAAATTGTTTTTGGCAGTATGTAGATCAATCCAAACATACGGAGCGCAAGTATAGGGTTTCTCGCTTTTTGAAGAAGTAGATAAGCTACAAGTATATTTTATTAAAAAATTACTTCGACTTCCGAGCTTTACACCAACATACGCAATAATTTTAGAATTTGGAATTGAACATGGACATCTTTTTACTCTTGATTTACATCTAAGATATGTCATCAGAACACTATTTAATTACAATGAAGAACGCCTGCCACATAAGCTAACTAGGAAACTGCTACATCATAATCTTTTATGGGTAAATACACTCAACACACTAGGAGCAGAGTATAATATTAATTGGACAGAAAATCTTGCCACTAAAGCCCAATGGAATGAGAATAGAAACAATCTTTTACAAGCTTTGAAAAATAAATATTACGTACAACTTTTAATAAGGAAATTGCAAACCAATAGAATTTATAAAAATTTGGACCCAACAGTCGGTCAAAATTACTTGACTGAGGTCAGAAATAGAGAAGAAATAATGTGGATCTTTAAGCTTAGGTGTGATTTAATCAAGCTGAATGCCACCAGATATCAAAGTAATCAAAATAATGTGTCGATTTTATGTTCAATATGCAACATGGGTGAAGACGAAAACTTATTACATTTTTTGGGCCGCTGTACAGCATTTAGAGAATTTAGAATGTTTTATTTCGGAAAAGTTTTACTTGAAGAAGATGAAGTTTTAAATACACTTGATGGTAAAATAATAGGATGGAGGGCATTAGCCAATTTTATAAAATATTGTATAAATTATAGAACAATGCTTATACAAGAATTTAATTATTAAAAATTTATAATAAAATATAATATTTTTGCACAACATTATATAATTTAATATAGCCGACCGACGACACTATGTCATGGTCTAATGTTAAAATAATATTTTTTAAACTTTGTATTATATATATTGCTAAATATTGAAAATAAAGAAAAAATACTACTACTAAAAATAGAAATGCGAAGCAATTGTATTTCGTCCGGTATTGAACTATTTCCCATTTGTGGAGAAATTTTTTCCAAAATCATGACAAAGGCTGTTTTGTTGACACGATAAACCCTATGAACCTTTAAAAAAATCGTGACTTTTATTAGTTTTTACAAAAAGAAAATAACACTTACGCAGAGTCTGTGATGGACAAAGGGTCCGAAGCATCTCTTTTCCTATATTTTCATTGTGGATTATTCTTCTTTTCAGTCCTATAAAACTTAATATAAAAGCAGACGGCATTTTAAATTATTGTAATTTTTGTTTTTTAATAAACAATATTTTTGACAAGAAAACCATATGTTTTTGGCACTTCGATAATAATTTCGAAAAAATTCGAGTTTTCGAAAGGTTTTAGGATTTGAGAACACCAAATTTCAATTTCGTGTGATTTCAAAAATTCGTTCTAATTGGAAAACGTTCTAAAGTAGGGACATGGGCGTATGGATTATATTTTTTTTTTTTTTTCTTTAATAGACTTGATATACAAATATCAATGGTCATAAGTTGATACCTCTTTACAGAACTTTCCTTTAAACTTCAGATAACTTCTGAATGATAGAGGAGTCACGTGACCTAATTATTTCAAGTAGTAAAAATTGTCAACTTATCACCATTATTATCTTACTTTTAAAAAAATAAACATTTAATTTAAATTAAACTTTAAAAACAATATAATAATTTCTCATTAAACAAAGTGTACCGCTACATTTGCTGAAAGTTGATTATTTATTTCCTGAAAATTCACATCTCTTTCTGTGTTCGTAAGTATTTGAATGCAAATCTTAAAAAAATGCATTAAACGAAATAGTTTTACAAATATTAATACTACATTTATCATTATTTTAAAAAATACAATTAATCTCAGCAAAATCTCGAAATTAATAGTCTTTGTTCAATTTCAGTGTCTCTTTACAAAAAAAAAAAACAAAATCAGATTGATCAGATTGATTTGAAAATTAATAGTGTTTAATATTTTTAGAGAGAATCGTTTATTCCTCATCTCAACCTAAATAAAATAAAATCATTTTCTTTATTATTAATGAAAAAACTGGTAATTTAAGATTACGCATATTAGTTTTTCCTCTTCTTTAAATATAAAAAATATTTAGCAAACAGATTCTGTTAATTTCAGCAGTATTTTCTGTTGTGTTCGATTTTACAAAATTTTTTATTAAAATAGCAGAAATTTTTACAAATTTTGTTCTGTGAGTGTATACATGCCACAGCAACCATGTTCCCTTACTACTTACTAATCATTGGAAAATTAAAATTTTGTGTTAAACACTAACTTTTTGGATAAACTGCAAATCGCTTGTAAGATTTTTGCTTTTACTACACCTTTTGCTAATTGTAATTCAGAAAATATCAATTGAAATTCAGAATTTCTATTTGAAATTTAGAATTTCCATTTAAAATTCAGAAAATATCAATTGAAAATCATATTTGAAATTCAGCAAATAGCAATTGAAATTCCGAAAATCCATTTGAAATTCAGAAAATATCATTTGAAACTAAGAATATACCAATTGAAATACAGAAAATAACATTTAAAGTTCAGAAAATATCATTTGAAATTCAGAAACGCATCAATTTAAATTCAGAACGTAACAATTAATATTTAGAAAATATCAATTTAAATTTAGAAAATATTACTTGAAATTCAGAATACATATATCAATTGAATTCAGAAAACATTTAATTTTAATTTCAATTAATATTTTCTGAGTTTTAAATAATATTTTCTGAATTTCAGTTTATATTTTCTGAAATTCAAGTGATATTATCTGAATATCAATTGATGTTTTCTTAATTACAATTGATTTGTTTCTGAATATCAATTACTATTTTCTAAATTTAAAATGATATTTTCTGAATTTCAATTGATATTTTCTGAATTTCAAAAGATATTTTCTAAATTTCAAATGATATTTTCTGAATTTTAATAGGAAAATCTGAATTTTAATTGATGTTTTCTGAGTTTCAAATGAAAGTTCTAAAATTCAATTGATGTTTTCGGAATTTTCAATGGAATTTCTGAATTTAAATTTATATTTTCTGAATAACAGTTGCAAAATGTGTAGAAGCATAATACAGAACATTGGCAATTTGCTAATTTCTTAGGTTATTGTATATTTAATTTTAGTATTTGGCAAAAGCACCAGTATATATTGAACTATTAATGCATTTTATAATTATGTATATACTTAGGCCCAGTTTTTAGCATGTAGATTATCTTTAAACTTAGATTAACGAAGTTTTTAAATGGTATACTGCAGCCGATATGCGGTTTATTTTGTTAAATTATGATAAAGACCAAAATTCTAAACAATATAAAGTGGTTCCGACAATTTTTTGTTAATAAACTTGGAAATGGCAGACAAAATTCGTTACTGGTTTAACTAAACATCCCAAAAACTAGGCCTTAAAATCATTAACTAACATCCCAAAAACTAGGCCTTAAAATCATTTCGATAGATTAACTAACACAGAAAAATTTATAACTATAATAAAATATTTGTAGGTAGTTTTTTTTACCATTTTAATTTATACTTGGATTTAATATCTGTGCAATGCTGGCATAGGTACCGAAAGTAAATCCACACAAGCCAAAAATAAGTATACCAATATCTTTCCACAAAGTCCAGTTATAGCGTCCAAAGCCCACAGGCCAAAATGTAATAATTTCTATGATGGGAGGTGCAATGAGCGCCAAAGCTGAGCTACTTACTGCTCCCACAAGTGAAATTATGGGTCCTAAATTTGGAATGCATGCTGCTAGTATAACTGCAAATAAAAAATATAATTTTATATTAATATTCAATCTAATATTTAAGGGTAATTATGTGGTAATGTGATAATAATCCACATGCAAAAAAATACGAAAAAAATGTCAAAATCTTTCGTACAATACACGAAAATTTGTTCATTTTACAAAAGAATTCTCGGGAATTAAAAATAAAAAAAAAAACACTAAAACAACCATCGTTGCGAAACTAAAAATCTGTAAAAAAAAAAAAAAACAAAAAAAATAATTTAATGAAAATTTTTAATTTTTTTAGCCACACATGTAGAAATGTACTGGCAAAGCGTCGGTAATGGCAGGTTATGAGTTGGATTAACAATCTTGGGAGTATTGTTGTTTTACCCGATTTATAAGAGTGGCAAACCGTTGATTGCCACAATTGGCACAACGTTGGAAATTCAAAAAATATTGTGCTTTTCAAATATCTTAAATTTATTTAATTTTGGGAAATGTTTATAAAAGACGCTCCTCACGGGTGCTCTAAAATTGGGTTTTGACAAAAAAAATTTCCCACAAAAAGTGAGTATGGGGTTTGAAAACACTATATTTATGATTTAAAAAACGCATTTTTAAAAAAATCTTAGGACGATTTTAAAAGTTATGACCATTTAAAGTTTTTGGTTTATAAAAATTGGGCGCCATTTGAAATCTCTTATAAAAACAACTATTAAAATAAATATTTTACAAAAAATGAAAATTAAAAATAATACTGTAGTAAATGCAAGCAATTTTCAATTAAATAAACACAATTAAAAAAAATGTTGTTAGGTAGAAAATATTCTTAGGAGATGAAATCTGCATGAAAGTGTCGTCCAAATCTCAAATTAAACCCAAAACTAAACCCCCCATTTAAACTTATTAAATTGATACACACATTTTTAAATTTTTTTATTTATTTTTTATTTTATTTAAAATACACTGTACATATAATAAAATTTAAATATGATTCGAATTATACTCACAAACTGCTCTTTGTAGCCATTTTCCGTAATGTGGATCACTTGTTGTTCGTTTAAACCTGTTCCAAACCATCTTGAAGTCTGAGTGAACAGATTCGGAAGCCTGTTCACTCCAAGGCCCTAATCCGGTTTGCCATATTTTCATAATTTTCCTGAACATCGGGAGCAATGGCTAAAATAAACAACTTTTTAACGCCAGTATCAAGAAACTCTGATTTTGATTTTGTTGATTTTTAGTATCTTTTTAAATATTTAAACATATTTTTAAAAAACCTCCACCGCCATCAGCACCAACTTTAAACTGAAGAACTTCATTTTGATAGCATCTTTCTTGCTTTATTTTGTTTATAAATCCTTCTACATTACTTCAATATGCAACAGTAGTTGGGAGTTTTATAATGCCGAGCTTTTTGTCTTTTTTTGCAAAATGAAAAACTTCGGATTTAAAATATTCGTCAAATATTTGTTTGTATCAATAGATTTATTACCTACAGTTTTTCTTAAAAGTGATGTAATTTTAAAGGTTTTTGTATTACTAAAATTATGTGTAGATTTTAAAACTGAAATATCGTGTGCAGTTAATTGTTTACCAACTTCAGAATTTTCAGAAGTGCTATCAAGAGAGACTTTTAGATTATTCTCTAAAGATACTTTTAATGAGCTATTGCTAGCTAATGATTTTTCTGTTAGTTTTTTCGAATGTCTTCCTACTTTCTGTTTGACGGACGACGATTTAATTTTATTTAACTTAAAATCTGTACACTGTGCATTTGAGCAAATGTAACACATACAATCTTTACCTCTGATAGATGGCTTAGGGCGTTCAACATTATTATATTATTATATTTTGTGACATTTGAAGAGATATCTTACAAAGTTGTTTTGTTTTGCCCATGCAAATAGCGCATAACATTTTTCTGTATTTTTCTTGAGAATTCGTTTTTTTATATACTCAAGCATAGACATAAAAATACATATGCTTAAATAAACTCAATTTTATCGGAACTTTTAATTGAAACAGTAAAATACCAGATCAAGTTGAATTCAGATTATATTGTAGTAAAAAAATTATGGATTTGAATCTTTTGATCCAAAATAATAAAAAATTAGCAGTACGCGAAAACAGGTTTAAGAAGGCTATTTTCTTTTTAAAAAATATTTATTTTGAGCAGTTGTTTTTCCAAGAGTTTGCTATAGGTGCCAAATTTTTTAAAACCAATAACTTTACATGGTCATAACTTTTAAATTCGCCCTAGGATTTTTTAAAAATGCGTTTTTTTTAATCATAAATATAGCGTTTTCAAACCCCATACTCACTTTTTGTGGGAAATTTTTTTTTGTCAAACCCCAATTCTAGAGCACCCGTGTCCTACTAAAACCAGAAACCAAGCTCGGTCTAAGTTTTTAAATAAATAATTGCTGATTGAAGGAGTAAAATAAAATATTTAAAAAAAAGGTAATGCTACTCATAGTTGTAATATTGGTATAAACAATAGGGGCAGTGAATTTTGAGGGTTATACTGGCAAAACACTTGATTTGCATACAAAATTGCTCTTCTGCCATGGTGGGTTTTACAAATATAACTGGGGTTTGACAGTACTATTTTTTTGTACGGTTGACCCGCGAATTTATGTCAAATTATGTTAAAATTCAATCAATCAATCTAGACTATTCTCTTCTTCTAAAATATAAGAAGCACATACAGTGGGGAGCACTTGTGAGTACATGTAAGTACTTTTTACACCTAAAGATTCAGACCGAAAAATGTTTGACACTAGAACTAAATTATACTTTTCTAAAGGTACAAGGTACGTTGAATCCAAATCTGGCCTTAGATTCACATCAGGCGTTCGAGCTATATTAACGAGAAAAGTGTATTTTTTGATCAAAATGCTCCGATTTTTGACCTTCCTGGAAATACATTTTTCATAATACTTGTAACGTCACCTGAACAAACTACTCTTAACATTTTTTTCAGTTTTTCAATTTTTAAGATAACTTATTTCCTTACATTATCGTCGGTTGAACTTGATAATAAATTTGAATTTTTTAAAATTTTGCATTGCGGGACTTTAAAATTGCTGTTCAATGTACAATAATATCGTAAGGAAATAAGTTCTTAAAAATTAAAAAACTGAAAAAAATGGTAAGAGTAGTGTTCAGTCCTACATGGGTTAATCATCACTATCACAAATCCAAAATATAGAACACAAATTCTGTTATGTATGCAGTTCTGTAGTTCATCAACTTTAACGAAGTCAATAACATAAACACTGTTATGTATGCATTTATGTCATCATCAACGGTATAAAGTCAACAACATCAATTTTGTTTAGTATGCATTTATATTCAAAAACCTCAATAACTTCATTATGCTTAATCATGTAAACTTATAATTTATTGTATTGCAACTTATCATTTTTACTGTATATAAACCACCAAATAAAGTAGAATTATTGTTAGTCATTAACATCAACTCAAAGGTGTTTAATTTCAACTAAACGATACAATCTTGTTACAGTTAAAGTGCTGTAGGAAGATACAAACCAACAGTCTCGCCTTAGTAAGTTGTCCAAGTTCATGTGCTTGGATAACTACAAACTAAAGAGACCCCAAAACATTGGTGACCCCGACGTGATCACTGAATTTCGAGTTTCCCCCCACCAGTGGTAAGGAACTCGAAACATTGAAGCGATTACACATCAAGACAGTTCGTCAGTGGACACATCATTCTACAGCTGACGCGCTCAAAATTCAGGAGTGTGCAGTAGTACAAGGCTACCCACAGTCATCAAAACCAGTTCTATCAGTGGACTCATCATTTCCAGCTGACGTTCTGCAGCAATCTCAATGCGAAGTCTGACTAGCGTGTTCTTGTATTCAAAGGAGGCTACGAAGACGATTTCAACGGTTCCAGTGGATTCATCAGTTCCAGCTGATACCTAAATAAAAAACAAGGGCATCGATTATGTCGACCATAGACAGTCAGCAAGATGACTTAGCTGCGGATATTAACAGGGTAATATCCACAATAAAGAAAACCCCCAAGGATAGAAGAACGCTGGAATACTACGAAAAAAAGGCCAGCGAACTAACCATCCTATGGCAGAAATTTGAGAACACCGACAACATAATACGCAGACTACCTAAGGTGCCAGAGGACCATCGCTACTTCACAAGTGGTCTATATGAGACTATAGGCCAACGGCATAGCGACATGGTGGATGAAATGGAAGACATCATGAACGAGTTAAGGCTTACAACACCAGGAGCCCAACCTAAAGCTACCGAACATGAACAATCATTACCACCTGCAAAACAAGGGCTGGTAATGAAACAACGAACACTCATCGTAACCATAAATAATATGTTGGACGAATTACTTGCAGACAGCGCAGGCATATCCAACATTTACGTGGCTACAAAATTGAGGCAAATAGAAAATCACTTCAACACTGTGCAACAGCTGCACAACAATATATGCGGCACAGACGAAGAGTACGATTTGGAGCACTACTTAGCCGCAGAATCATCAATTTGGGACAAAATTATGCGCGTTCAAGAAATTCAAGAAGGTCTGATGACGCCACCCCAAGAATCATCGATCCATCTACCAAAGATCACCATACAACCTTTCAATGGTGAATATCTACAATGGCAATCGTTTTATGACATGTTCAACGAGATGGTACATAAACAGCCAATTTCAGCCATAAAAAAGATGTGGTTCCTGAAAAACCACGTTAAGGGAGAGGCTCATAACCTTATCCAGCATTTGTCACCGACTGAAGCCAATTACACAACGGCTTGGACAATGCTTCAGGATAGGTACAATAATACAAGAATTCTGACGTTCACACTATTGGAAAGATTAACCGGCCATCACAGGTTACCAGCTGATAATCCTTCTGCATCAGCCATTAAATCCCTCCACGATACAACACGAGAAACAATTGCAGCACTTAACAATTTAAGTGTAAGTACACAAACTTGGGACCCAATCATCATTCACATAATCATCAGCAAATTAGACAAGGGAACTCACATGCTATATGAGCAGTCTCTACAACAGCCAAAGGCAATTCCTTCACTGGACGAATTCCTCAATTTCCTAGAAAACAGGTTCCAAACATTGGAAGCAATCAATCAGAAGAGTAAGCAACCTTCATCAAAACCCCCACATAAAACATGCTCCACAGCAGCAACAAGGGCATATGCTCCTGAATCTAAATGCAGTGCTTGCCAAAATAAATATCATCATCTATACAGATGCCAAACATTCTTAAACCAACCTGTCCACAAAAGGTTGCAACACTTAAAAACAAACAATTTATGCATTAATTGTCTCAAACCAGGGCATTTCGCGAATAAATGCTCCTATCAACATTGCACCAGATGTCCGCACAAACACAACACCTTGGTTCATAACGACGAAGATGTAAGGTTTCATCAAGTCACAAAGTCAGTACCAGCTCCACCTACAGTGGCTGCAGCGCAACATCATGGCGCCCGGCAGGATTACGTGTTATTAGCAACAGCAAGAGTCAGAATTCAGGCTAATAACGGGCAATTCGGTGAGTTCAAGGCAATTTTGGATTCCGGTTCCCAAATCAACATCGTGACGGAAAGACTGATGAACAAACTTAACATAAAGCCATCAGAAACATCCTTGAGGATCGAAGGAATTGGCAGAAAATCAAAGCATACGAACAAACGTGTCAATGTAAATCTGCAATCCTTGACAAGCGGATACAAAACGAGATTAGAGGCGTACGTGCTTCCTAACATTGTTCCTGATCAACCGGCTCAGGAAATCAACATATCATCATGGCCAATGCCAGCAAACATACAATTAGCGGACCCAAAATTCAGCGACCCTAGTAAAGTTGACATTCTGCTGGGGGCAGAGTATTACAATGATTTACTGTTAAACGGAAGAATTAAACTATCGAATGATTTACCAACACTCCAAAATACAAAACTAGGCTGGATAGTGAGCGGTAAAATAAAAAGGGATGTCGATAATTCAGGTAATTCAGCAATATGCGCTGTTTACGGTGAATATGAAGAAACCACAAATGAACTAATACAACGGTTTTGGAAGTTAGACGATTTCGAGACAGATAAAAATCTTACAATCGACGAACAAAGGTGTGAGACGCACTTTGCTCAAAACACAACCAGAGACGAAAATGGTAGGTTTACAGTTAGATTGCCATTCTCAGAGAACCCAAGCGCCCTAGGGGAATTCGCCCTCTCGAGGTTCCAAGCCTTAGAACGAAGGTTATCTAAGGATCCAACATTAAAATCCCAATACACCGATTTCATGGACCAATATGAAGCATTAGGTCACATGACTCGCATCAACGACAAGGAAATAGAAACACCCCATTTTTTCATCCCTCATCATTGTGTGCTTAAGCCAGAAAGTAGCACCACTAAGCTTCGAGTAGTTTTTGACGCTTCAGCAAAGTCATCATCAGGACTATCGCTCAATGACATATTACACACTGGCCCGCAAACTCAGGGTGACTTGTTTGGCATGTTGTTAAGATTTCGACTGCCAAGATTTGTATTCTGTACAGACATAGAGAAAATGTACCGTCAGATTCTAATTGATCCTGCCGACCGACATATGCAGCTGATATGGTGGAGGAGGAATTCAACAGAAGCGATCCAGATATACAAACTAAACACCGTTACATATGGAACCTCTTCAGCACCTTACCTAGCAACAAAATGCCTTCAACAATTAGCAGAAAGAAACATGGACAGATACCCGCTAGGTGCGCACACCTTAAAATATGATTTTTATGTGGACGATGGCATGAGCGGTTCCAATTGTCTAAGAACAGCCGTCGAAATGCAACATCAACTCACCAATTTACTCCAAGAAGCTGGCTTTAAATTACGGAAATGGTGCTCAAACCATTCTCAACTATTGAAGGGCATTCCGCCTGAAGACCTAGAAGTAAATTTAGACTTCGACAATCAGTCAACAAAGGTTTTGGGATTAACATGGACTCCCAAATCAGATTTGTTCTGTCTCAAGGCAGATGTCCAAGACAAGAACACAATAACAAAACGTACCGGATGTCGGATGTCGCAAGAATATTTGACCCATTGGGAATAGCAGGCCCCGTAGTAGTTGCAGCCAAAATTTTTATACAACAATTATGGGAATTACAAATCACATGGGATGAGCCGTTACCAGCAAATCTGAGTTCATTTTGGACTATATTCCGTCAAAACTTAACCCACTTAAACAACTTGAGGACCAAAAGACATATTTTTGATGGTCACATCCCTACACGCACTCAAATACATACGTTCGTAGACGCATCCGAAAAGGCTTATGTTGCCTCAGTTTATCTACGCTCCGTTTTGAAGGATGGCAGAATTATAGTCAGACTGTTATGCTCCAAGTCACGAGTTGCCCCCCTCAAGAAATTAACTCTCCCCAGGTTGGAGTTATGTGCTGCGGTACTTGGAGCCGAACTGACAACTAGAGTTCGGAAAGAGCTACAATTTGGAAACAATCAAACATACTTCTGGTCCGATTCTGAAATAGTACTACATTGGATCAACTCACCTTCGTCTTCACTCCGTACCTTCGTAGCCAATCGAATCAGCAAAATACAGGAATTAACGATAGACACGCAATGGCGCCACGTTAGTTCCAAGCAAAATCCGGCAGACTTAATCTCTAGAGGTTTAAGCCCCGAGAAACTATCAGAATGCACGTTGTGGTTCTATGGACCAATTTTCTTACATGGTAAGGAAAGTCATTGGCCTCAACAATTCTCAAGAAAACTACAACCGACGATCGAAATGGAATTTAAGCAAAACACAGTTACCACAGCGTCAGTAGCGTGCGCATGATTAGAAGATATCATATACAAAATCAATCATCGGGATTCCTTCAAGGTCCTTCAACGGGTGGTAGCGTATGCCTTGCGCTTTATTCAGAACTCAAGGCTTAAAAAGGACGAACGAACATTAACCAAGATACTAAGCCCAACTGAATTAACTTCAGCATTAAATATTATCGCCAAAACCATGCAAGCAGCCGACTTCAAAGATGACATAATCAAACTGAAAACAACCAAGGAAGTGAGCAACTCCAGTCCAATCAGTAGCCTATCTCCTTTCCTTGACGAAAACGGTGTTCTTCGAGTCGGGGGAAGGTTAGAGGCTTCAAATTTGTCATACAACGCGAAGCATCCAATACTGTTGCCATACAGCGATACAATATCAAAATTAATATTGAAGATGATGCATAAGGACAATCATCACTGTGGTCCACAAGCATTATTGGCAATTTCCAGACAGCAATTCTGGATCATCAAAGGAAAATCAATGGCAAGAAGTATAGTACAAAGCTGCGTACGATGCACAAGGTCGAAACCAAAATTACTCACCCAGGTCATGGGCGAACTACCATCAAGCAGAGTCACACCAGCTCGGCCATTTATCAAGTCAGGAGTCGATTACTGTGGCCCCTTCTGGGTCCATTATAAATTAAGAAGTAAAAGACCACATAAGGTCTATGTAGCAGTGTTCGTCTGTTTTACAACAAAAGCCGTACATTTAGAAGTGGTGACAGACCTCACCACTGATGCATTTATTGGAGCCCTTAAGAGGTTCTTAGCACGACGCGGACGTTGTCAGACAATATATTCAGACAACGCCACAAATTTCGTAGGTGCACGAAATCAATTAGAAGAATTGGACAAGGCTATCTTTTCTAAGACGTCACAAGAAACGATCATCCGATCTTGCAGCAAGGAAAACATCGAGTTCAAATTCATACCCCCTAGAACACCTCACTTTGGAGGATTATGGGAGGCAGCAGTAAAATCCGCCAAACAACTGTTAATGCGAAGTGTATCAACAGCGTCATTAACTCACGAAGAGCTTGAAACAGTTATAACTCAGATCGAAGCCATCCTGAATTCTAGACCGCTCACACCACTTTCAACGAACCCGAACGACTTAACCGCGTTAACGCCAGGTCATTTTTTAATTGTAGAGCCACTAACAGCTCAGGTGGATACCGGAGCTACACAACCCATCAAATCACTTACAAAAAGGTGGGAACATGTGTCTCAACTTAAACACGAGTTCTGGAGAAACTGGTCAACAGAGTACCTACACCATCTTCAAGAAAAACCGAAATGGAAAGGGTCTTCCAAAAATGTAAGGGAAGGACAATTGGTCATCATAAAGGAGGACAACGTACCTGTTATGCGATGGCCACTCGGAAGAATCATCAAGACTTACCCGGGAAACGACGGTAAGGTTCGGGTGGTAGATCTCAAAACATCGTCAGGAATATCAAAAAGCGCTATTCATAGGTTAGCTCCGTTATTTCACGAGAATGAAGAAGAAACCCTAGCCAGTGGACCCTTAAAAACTCGACCTGTGCCCACAGACGAAGAAGACGCCGTCGCACCGAAGAAACACAAACGAGACACAACTCAATTGATAAACCAGAGGGTTACTAACAACTCGTTCCTAGTCACCATGCTCATAACACTTTTACTAATCCCAGCAGTCATAAGTGGCAACGTTAAGATCAACAAATTTCGCACGGACCCAGGACTATATTTTGAAGGAATTGGGACAACAAAAATAGTTACATCTGAATGGAAAATGATGGTCTATTACGATTTAGCTCCCTTTTCAGCAGAATTAGAGTCGTTTGCTTCAGGAATACGAGCACTACAACCGATATGCTCAGAAATTGAACATCGTTCTATGTATGAAGTCCTTACTTACAACTTGAACCAAATAAGGGATGAATTGCTCCAGGAAAAAGAGGTATTTACAACATTTCGATCAAAAAGAGCAGCATTCAACCTAATCGGAAACATAGCGCGATCATTATTTGGTGTTTTGGACTCCGATTATGCCGAAGACATGGCAAAAACAATTAATCAGGCGAAAACCGAGAAAGGGCACATTCTACAATTGCTTAAAAACCAGACGTCAATCATTGACTCAACCATCAATGTCATAAAGGGGGACGAAAGCAGAATTCAAGAAAATATTAAGGAAATCTTGGAGAAAATCAATCAAGAAACACTTCGAATCGACAAAGAATCACAACAAATCAGCAAAACACAACTAATCGGCATTCTATCAACTCATCTGTCACTAACTGCAACAAACCTTCAACGAACAGAGTCTGAAATCATTAATGTACTCACAGACGCACATAATGGAAAAATAAGTCCATTGCTTTTATCGCCTCAACAGCTTAAGACCGAGCTTGCCACAATCAAGGCTCATCTTCCAGCATACCGTACACTTCCAATGGATGAAGACAACCTGATTCAACTATACAAGCTAATGAAGGCCAGGGGCGCTGTCATCAAACGAGAAGTCATTTTCGAAATCAAGCTACCACTAGTTGACCAACAAGCCTTAGAGCTGTTTAAAATAATCCCGGTTCCCACTGTAAAGAACCAATCTCTCATCGCCATCGTGCCAGATAGCCCCTTTATAGCGGTAAATTCACACAGGGATCAATATATCCCACTGTCTACCGAAGATGTCAGCAACTGTATAAACACCGAAACTGACATCTACATATGCAAAAACAAGCAATCCACGCTAGGTACAAATTCAGACATTAATTCATGTGACATCAATATATTCAACAACAAAAATACAACCAGCTGCAAACTATCCCGACTACCAGGTGCTGCTGCATGGACTCAATTAAACAACCAAAACAAATGGATATTCTCTATGACTACAACCTCCGAATTTTCTGCAGTTTGCGGCACGGAAACCCTACAAGCCACCTTATCAGGTTGTGGAATCATGGAAATAGGATCTAACTGTATAGTCAAAACCAACACTATAACAATACAGGGACATTTTGGAGCATCAACCAACTTATACACTTCATTTGCCAACTTTAAGCAAATAGAGTCAATCAGCACACCCCATGAAATAAAAAGAGTTTTTAACGCAACGAATCATCAATTCAAAACGCAACTAGATCACCTTAGCAATTTGTAACAGCAATTAAATGAATCAGCCTTTATTCATATCCCGAAAATAATTAACTCTAATAGTCAGCATCATCATGCTGTCAGTTATTCTGCCCTCATCATCGCAATCCTGCTACTGCTCAGTTTCATAGGCATGAAAATACGACAACGTTATCGACACAAGGCGTCCACAAATATTAGTCAAGAGAAGATAGGCCCGATTCCGCGCCCAAGACCAATAACAATTGACATCATAGATACTTAATCCATTGGTACCAGATGCATCATTTCGAACTTTCGTTCAACGCGGGGGAGAATGTTCAGTCCTACATGGGTTAATCATCGCTATCACAAATCCAAAATATAGAACACAAATTCTGTTATGTATGCAGTTCTGTAGTTCATCAACTTTAACGAAGTCAATAACATAAACACTGTTATGTATGCATTTATGTCATCATCAACGGTATAAAGTCAACAACATCAATATTGTTTAGTATGCATTTATATTCAAAAACCTCAATAACTTCATTATGCTTAATCATGTAAATTTATAATTTATTGTATTGCAACTTATCATTTTTACTGTATATAAACCACCAAATAAAGTAGAATTATTGTTAGTCATTAACATCAACTCAAAGGTGTTTAATTTCAACTAAACGATACAATCTTGTTACAGTTAAAGTGCTGTAGGAAGATACAAACCAACAGTCTCGCCTTAGTAAGTTGTCCAAGTTCATGTGCTTGGATAACTACAAACTAAAGAGACCCCAAAACAAGTAGTTTGTTCAGGTGACGTTACAAGTATTATGAAAAATGTATTTCCAGGAAGGTAAAAAATCGGAGCATTTTGATAAAAAAATACACTTTTCTCGTTAATATAGCTCGAACGCCTGATGTGAATCTAAGGCCAGATTTGGATTCAGCGTACCTTGTACCTTTAGAAAAGTATAATTTAGTTCTAGTGTCAAACATTTTTCGGCCTAAATCTTTAGGTGTAAAAAGTACTTAAGGAGCATATAGACGACATGTATTTGTCATCTGACATGTCAAATTTCCCACTGCAAAATACATACATGTCCTGTGTGACCTTTTTAACTTTGCTTCTGTAAAAGTCAGACGCAAAGTCATCTGACAAAATTTCAATTAGAGCGTGCTCTATTTTCTTCTGACAAACCATCTGACATCAGCTGTTTTAAATATGAAACAAAAAGTCATAAATCCATGCCGTGAGAAAACAAACAGCGGCGGTCCCCTATTGACGGAATCATTAGCCGGCTAAAGTTAACATTTTACAATACCAATAAATGTATATACATTTTCCCATTTAATAAAATTATGTACATATATATGTTTATAAAAAGTTTCATAATTATATCCCAAATTGGTATGTCCGCATTTAAAGACAAATTATTTAAGATGGCTGAACTATTTTGCGGCGCAAAAAAAATTTTTGCTGCGGCAGCATGCCATGTTGAAACCCAGATCGACTTTGGTGTGTGCTAAAACTATAGCAAATTTTGCTTGATTCTGATTCCTCTTTTCTTTTTTTTTTAATTACGATTTCATTGCAGTTTTAATTGAAATTACACTGCACACTGCAATTGCATTATCCTTTGATTCCATTTGACTATCACTTTAAAAAAAAAATTATTTTAATAAAATTTTCGCACTGATCAGTTGTTGAAGAAAAAAAACAGAGACTGTGTCAGAAGCAAAAAACATGTACGTTTGTGACCAAATATTATAAACCTTATGTAAAACAGCAATTTTGACAGACATGCACAATTACATGTGACTTGAAAATTTGACATGTCAGATGACAAATACATGTCGTCTATATGCTCCTTTACATGTACTCACAAGTGCTCCCCACTGTACATTTGTAGATATAAAATACTTTATTCCACTATATAAAATCCAATTTTTAAAAAAGTAATATTTTGAGTTGTTTTTATTAAACTAAATGTTTAAAAATTTTTCAAAATAACAGTGAATGTTAAATTTAAACATATTTTGATTTTCCCAATTAAAAATTAGCTTTTACTTTCAAAACCTCAATAAATATTTATTTTAAAAATCACGGGAATTCCCGGTAATGTTTATAAAAATTTCCCGATTCCCGGGAGTTGAACAATGTCGAGAATTTGAAACCTTTAATTCCCAGGTAAAAATCGACATCCATACAAGTTCATAAACATGCAATACTTTAAAACGTCTTTTTGTAGAAATAAATTTTAAAGATTTTTTAAAATATAATAGATGTTATTAAAGAAAAAATAAATATTAAAAATTATATTTGGAGCGACTCCTTTCCAGGAAACTTTATGAAAATAGATTATTTTGTCAAAAATTGAACAAACTTTTAATGTTTTCATTAAAGTTTTCGTAAAAATATCACTTAAATTTATTAAGTCTATAATTATCTTTACTTTTGCATTTATAGTAATTAAATGTGCTAAAGTCCCAAAACTTATTTAACAAATTGTGAAAAGCAATCTGATGTAGGCGTGTCCCTATCCGGATTTCATTCTTGCCCAAGGAAATCTTCAGGGGACTTTGTTATTATAATTTCTAGAGATATTTGTTATGTTAAATCACAAACTCAATGAGAATTTCTTGTCCTCGTCTAGGAGCGAGATTCAAAATTTAAAATATCAAAGAAAAAACAAAAACAACAACAAAAAATTGTCACAATTGGCTTTGTCATCTTCCAAATACTACTCTGTTTTTTTGACAGACCTAGCAATGTAGTGACGTTTATTCAAGTAAATCAACAAATAGAAAATAGTGTCAGTTACATTTAAATTTGCACAAGCACCTGCATATTTGTTATTTAAATTTATTTTCATCGGGATAAACATTAATTGCATTTATAGTAATTAAATGTGCTAAAGTCCCAAAACTTATTTAACAAATTGTGAAAAGCAATCTGATGTAGGCGTGTCCCTATCCGGATTTCATTCTTGCCCAAGGAAATCTTCAGGGGACTTTGTTATTAGAATTTCTAGAGATATTTGTTATGTTAAATCACAAACTCAATGAGAATTTCTTGTCCTCGTCTAGGAGCGAGATTCAAAATTTAAAATATCAAAGAAAAAACAAAAACAACAACAAAAAATTGTCACAATTGGCTTTGTCATCTTCCAAATACTACTCTGTTTTTTTGACAGACCTAGCAATGTAGTGACGTTTATTCAAGTAAATCAACAATAGAAAATCATATGTTTTCTATTAGTGTCAGTTACATTTAAATTTGCACAAGCACCTGCATATTTGTTATTTAAATTTATTTTTTTAATCGGGATAAACATTAATTGCATTTATAGTAATTAAATGTGCTAAAGTCCCAAAACTTATTTAACAAATTGTGAAAAGCAATCTGATGTAGGCGTGTCCCTATCCGGATTTCATTCTTGCCCAAGGAAATCTTCAGGGGACTTTGTTATTAGAATTTCTAGAGATATTTGTTATGTTAAATCACAAACTCAATGAGAATTTCTTGTCCTCGTCTAGGAGCGAGATTCAAAATTTAAAATATCAAAGAAAAAACAAAAACAACAACAAAAAATTGTCACAATTGGCTTTGTCATCTTCCAAATACTACTCTGTTTTTTTGACAGACCTAGCAATGTAGTGACGTTTATTCAAGTAAATCAACAATAGAAAATCATATGTTTTCTATTAGTGTCAGTTACATTTAAATTTCTATTAGTGTCAATTACATTTACTTTTATTTAAAAAATCTTTAACATAAAGTGGCCTGGGGACAAAAAAGAAACATGAAACTTAATTTTAATTATGACTGCGAGATCGTATAGCTTTGTAATTGATTAAAAAAAAAGAATCTCAACTTGATGAAAATAATTATTTTATGTAACTTGATCCACTTTTATTCAAAAGATCATTACCTCTGAGTAGAAAGGGACAAAAAATACAAACTAATCTTAATTTAAATTACGACTGCAAGCAATGAATATATGAAGCCTTTAAATGAATCAAAAAAAAAAATGTTCCAGTTGATAAAAATTATTATATTGTGTAACTTGATCCATATAGGGATAAAGTTTTCAATTTTCATCATAAAATACCCACTAGAAAATTTACAGAATAACACGTTTTAAGGGTTAAAAAGGTGGGATCAAAAATAACCCTTAAAAATATGATTGGGACTATAAAGAATTGCGCTTGTTCGTTAATTTTGTACCCTCTATCGCATATACGAATTTAATAAATATCTGAAAGATGTTGTTCTGTAAATTTCCTAGTGCGTATTTTTTTTTTTTTTTTGTGAAAAGTTAGAACATTAACCCTATATGGATCACGTTACACAAAATAATAAAATGGAATTTTTTTTAATTCATTTAATAGCTTTATAAACTTGAAGTCATAATTTTAATTAAGTTTCATGGGTCTTTTTTGTACCCCGGCCATTAATTCAGCTTACAGTCATTTAACAAAATTAAAAACATAAGTAAAAAGTTTTTAAACAGTGAACAACGTAATTGTTTTTGTTGTGTTATTTATTATTCAAAAATTTCTTAAAAATTACCTAAGACGTAGGTCGGAATACCGAAGAGGGGAATAAATAAATAATAAAAAATTAAACAGTCGTTTTTAATTTTATTAAATGGCCTTAAGCCGAATTAATAAAACTTAATTATAGCCTTATTCAATTTAAGTGATATTTTTCCAGAAGTACAAATTGACATCAAATCAAAGCTTTTTGAAAGACCTTTCCTTCCAACCAATTTAGTTTTATTCCAATACGATGCCTAGTTCTGAAGTTATTAAATTTGGAAAATTTTTCAGTTTTACATTCGAGGTCATCAGAGGGACCCTTAAACTAATACTTTTTACCGGGAATAATTTTCTTTAGTAGGCTAGAACTCTTGAGTAGTGATTTATATGGTTTTCTGAAAAAAATTCTCAAAAATCTTTTGGGCCATAAGTATTTATATTCCGCTTCAATATTCGCAAAAATCCCAGAAAGTGGATTTTTAATTTTGAATACGTATTTTTTTGTAACCCGGGGAAATTTATAAAAATCTGTGAACACTAGGGTTACAACTTTTTTTTTTGCTAAACTTTTACCTATCAGCACGTAACGGGCAATAATGTATTAATAATAGAAATCGTTTTTTCAGGTCATTTTGAAACAAAAACCTCCCGCATAAAGTGCATTTCCTTAAAAAAATAATCTTTTGTCAAGTTTTTAACATTAAAGTTGTAATATTTGACCAATAATACTGCACAACATATTTTAAATAACATTTTACTTGTTGTGTTCGTTATTTTGCGAATTTTGATATCTATATCGCGAAACAACGTTTTAATCTGTTTTATCAAAATCAGGTCAAATTTGAAAACGTTTGTGTCCTTTAAGTTGGATATGCATCGATATTGTCTAATTACGTTAAAATCTAACTAAATATTAATTTTTAGTTTAATTAAACAAAAAGAGGATCATGCGGAAACCCTTTTGAAAACCACGAAAAAATAAAATGTCGTTACTTTATATTTTTGTGGACTAATATACGGCTAGGTAGCTAAAATTTGATAATTACAAAGAAATTTAAAAGTTATAACCCTAGTACACACAGAAACTTTCGACTTCAAACAACCCGATTAAATAGATTTAATATAATGCTTTTTATAATCCTACGAAAGTTAATGAGTCTAAATACAATTTTATAGGAGAAATGGGCCCATATAATTATATAAGTTTGCATTAGTTTATAATTATATAAGTTTGCATTAGTTTAATAGCAAATTAAATTGCATCTGAATAATGTAATGATACAATTTAATCCGATTTTATATAGCGGTATAAATTTATATCTGAACTAATACTAACCCAGCGAAAAAAGAGTGGAAAAAGATGTAGTAAAATCATCACATATACGGATTCAGATGTAGTGCAAATTGAGCTGAAACACGCATGATTTTAACATGGTGTTGTCATAGGACGGAGGTAATGCAAGTTCCGCAAACTTCACTATATTAAAAGTACTATGTGTAAGGTTATGAAAGATTGTATTTTTAGGTGGTCTTTTTCATAGAACTTAATTTGTTATTTTTAATTAGTGATTACGGTATGATGTCAAGTCACATCTAACTGAGTGATAATATGTATCTGTTATAATTAAAAAAAACTTTTAAACAGCTTTCTAGCTTTAAAAACAAAGCGAAATAATAGTTTTTCGTTTAACTGAAAAGAAAGAAAACCATTGTTAAGTCCGATATTTTGTAATCCTTGTTTTTCAAATGTAAAGGTCAGAAAACACAAATTCAAAGCGACATCTAGATTAAAGAAAATAGTTGTTTAAAGACACAAACTCCCGGATCCATTCGAGTATGTCAAATACCAAATTGTAACATTCGTGACATTTCTACTAGTTAGCGTTGTATATGATGAAATTATATGCTAAGTTTAGGAACTGATCTAAAAGACCAGCATTAGATCAGAAAAATCAGTAGTAGTAGCTACTTTGTGTGTAATGAAAATGTTGTTTATTTGGAACTACTTCGCATTATTTTTGCTGGGAATATATACAAAATAAGCTATAGTTGTATTCGGTTATTGATTTTAAAACTTCATTAAAATCCGAAATATTTGCAGAAATAATTACCGTCAAATACGGGACTTAAGCCACTTCTATTCTATTTTATTCAAAATATTCTCTTGAAATTACCTAAAAAATAAGTTGTTTGAGAAAAAAACTTTGAAAATGAAGATATAATCAAAATGAAGATTTTATGGAATTTATTAACTTACACCATGGAATAACAAACACGGAAATACGTTGAAACTTAATTTGACTTTTTACATTGAAAAAAATCTAAAACTAAATTAAAAACTCCTAATGTTACAAATGAAACAAGTTCTTTTTTTAGGGTTCCTACATCTATTGTGTATAAGGATTAGAAATTTGAGAACCAGAAAGAAATCAATTCAAACGACAAACATTGGGGAACAACATTGGGGAGCAATGTCTAGGTATATATAACGTCATTATAATTGGATTAGTTTTAGCGTATTCTAAATGCAATATACAATTATATATTGAGCCAGATGCGATAAGACGCAACTATATATGAAATCATATTACAATTTTTCGACGAACTTATTGTTATATTTGAATTTATATAATTATTCCCGGTTAAATACACTGGCAGACAAACACTTATAAGTGTATGTAAAATAATGTATTACGTATATTTTATTCGTGAACTCAAAAGTTTCAGATTTTGCAGACAAATTAAAAGGCAAATATCCTATATAAATTTCCTGACACTTAAAAGGAAGCCTTTCCGGTGGGTTCCCTTTGAATTTAATAAAATTCGAATAGATGATAAAGGAACAAAAAAAATATGATAAACATATTTTTCAGCGGCCTAATCCAATGTTTTGGGGTTTAAAAGTGGCGGTGAAATTAAACACATCTTTGTATGAAAATATGATTAAAATTTATGAAATTTAGACTTATTTAAAAACAGCGTTAAAATATTCGAAAAAAACACACATGTTAATAGCCATTCTGACACTATGGCGTGGACATAGGATGCCACTTATTTCAATTAATTTAAATATTGGTGAACAAATTATTTACTATTTTTTCTCCTTTTTCATACATCCAATTTTTTCAAGATATGAGGAAGCCCATAGAAGCTATACTCCATGTCTTGTATTAATAAAATCGTAAATTTTCCAATTAAGCGTTTAAGCTCACTATTGTGATTGTAGTATGAAAGAAATAATGATAAAAAAAATAAATACAAGTGGAAAATTTAAAAATATACCTGACATCGCCCAGGTCTTATTTAAACTAAATTATATTTTGGACGATTTCAGATGCCTTTCAAGCGTTCTTGTATGTTTACCCTTCATTTTAACTTTTTCGTTAATAATTACAATTTTCTTTAATCAATTTTTTAAATAAAAACCCTTTATACAGTTTTATTAGTTTTTTGTTTTTATATACATCAAGATTATTTTTAGGCTATTTTCAATTTATAACGAGCTTTCAACCTCCGTATATTTACAAAAATAAAGCAAATCAAACATATTAGCTAGGTTGATACTAGTATTTCGATCTGGCTAAAGATCTCATCAGAAACCGAAGTTTTAGAAAAGCTAGAGCCTCCATAAAAGCTAGAGCCTTCTTTAAAATTTCTAAAAAAAAACAACATTTTTATAACAAAAATCCTAGTTTAGCTACTTATTTTTAAAATGTCGCATTTCACATTTAGTCTAAGAAAAAATTGTGAAAATTTTATTCAAATTGTACCACGTTAACACATGATGCATATCGATCAAAGTTTGAGGCTTAAATTTATTTCGAAAAAAATGGTCTCTGTGTGCTGAACACGAGTCGCTTTAATGGATTTTGAGACATCGTAATATATATAGTAAACAAATACTCAAAAATATGTTACCAGATGCTTGCGTAGCAAACCAAATTAAAATAAAAAGATTGCACTGGAAGTGAAGTATCAACTTTTGAAATGACTCACTTCGGAACATTTAAACTTAAGTTTGGGTCCTACTGGTATTACCATAGTGTTATCTCCGTTTTAAAAGATTATTTCAAAACAAATGGAAAATCACTGATGACGCCTGTCCACACGAAGAGGCAGAAACTAGTCTAGGCTGATTTAAAAATGAATAGTGTTTATAATTTTTAGAGAAAAACGTTTATTCTTCTTCTTAACCTCAACGTTTCTAAATTAAATTTGTCAAATGCATATTAATTAAAATTTAATTGGGACTGTCTATATGACGTGAAAATAACACTGTACTAAAATACATTATAAAATTTGCCCTGTGGCGATGTTTCAACTTAAAACGCAAAAGTTGTCAACACTGAACGTAAAAACCATACGTCAATCTGGTAACATTGTGAAACAGAGACGGAGGAGATTAGAAAAAATAAACAAACATCTAAAAATAGAATATTTGTGTTGTTAGTGTTATTACTTCTGAGTATAACATACAATAACAGAAAAGCTAATAGGAAAGAAAACTGCAATTTAGCTGCATTACATTCGAGGACATACTTGGGTGTGATCGCTAAACTGTCATGACTTGGTATTGTTACGTTTGTAATGTAAGAAGAGCGCAGGTTTGATTCTTACAGCAGCAGGTTGTTGAAAATTTTATCATATAGAGACAATCGGACAATTATAAATATACAAATAATAATACAATTTAAATGGAAAATCACTGCTGACTCCTGTCCGTAAAAAGAGGCAGAAACTAGTCTAGTCTGATTTAAAAATTAATAGTTTATAATTTTTAGAGAAAAACGTTTATTATTCTTCTTAACCTCAACATTTCTAAAGAAAATGAATTTGCCAAGCTCGAGGTCTTAGATTTTAATAAAATTATTTTATTTTTATTTTCAATATATTTCTCCATCCATCGGATGGCATCTTCAGGAAACTTAAATTAGAATATACAAAAATATATAATACACAAATTAATATCATGTCGAACAGTGTAACACAAAATAAACAAATAAGTAACAAGCATAAAATATAAACAAAAAAAGTTTTCACTTACGCTGAGTTACAATATTCAAAATAATCAAACAACCACACGGTTAAGTATTTTCTATTGCACTAATTATTTTTAAGCTTTGTCTTGTTTATTTATTATATGCCTATACGTCTGTGCACAGTTTTCAGTGTCACTCTTATAGTTAATTCTCTTAGCTTGGGGTATATTAATTATATGTAACATTTCTAAAGTATATCTTCTATTATAATTCTCTTCTCTTTGCAATATTTCTACATTATCAAAGTCTGGCAAATGGCCGCTATTTACACAGTGCGACGCAAGTGCAGTTTTCTGCATTGTAAAATTATTTCTACATTTTATATATGTTGTACCCACATATTCTTGTTCACATTTATTGTTATTGTCGCCTGTACATTTTATTTTATATATTAGATTTGATTTGTAAATTTTATTAATTTTACTTTTTGTGTTAGAAAAAAATGTTTTTAGTGTGTTTTGTGTTTTAGGCGCTATTTTAAATTTTTCTTTATTATAAATTCCGGAATTTTCAATACGCTCCGATATTTTTGGTACGTAAGTCAACGATTTATATCTCATCTGTTCTACTCTCTCCGTGCTGTTTTGAGTTTTTTTGGTCCTGTTTATATTTATAAGTCTGGTAATCAAATTTGTTGGGAAACTATTTTCTTTCAATATTTTTCTTATTTTTGCTATGTTTTCTTTATGAAACTGTTTATCACTTATAGTCAGCACCCGTCTAATAAAATTACTTGCCGTGTTCATTATTATCGTCTTGGGTTGGCAAGAATAGAAGTTTACTAGTCTTCCTGACGACGTTGGTTTTTGGTACCAATCTATTTTTATTTTGTTGTCTCTTCTTACCACTATTGTGTCCAAATATGGTAATCGGCCATTTTTTTTCTTCCTTCCTTTATTCGTTGGTGAAATTTATTTAACTGATGAAGCGTCTCTTCTATTGCAAATTCTTTCACGATACAGAAAAGGTCATCCACGTATTTTGTCATAAGTCTTGGTTTACTATCAAGTTTGTCAAGGCAGTGTTGTAAAAGTTTTTCCATGACTATATCAGCTACAACTGGCGATGCTGGTGATCCCATAGGAAGTCCCTTGCACTGGGTGTAAATTTTATCTTTATATCTAAAATATCTGTTATCTTTAATGCAAAATTTCATTAATCTTAAAAATAATTCTTTTGGTATAGTTGTGTTTTTCTTGATTTCTTCCCATCTATCCATAACCACGTCAATTGCGTATTCCACTGGAATACTTGGAAATAAAGAAACAACGTCAAAAGATATCAGTTTTTCCTCGTCAAATATTGCACTATTATTTATCCTATCTGTAAATTGCACAGCATCCCTTCCATTAAAAACCGAGTTCACAGTGAGTTCTTTCAAAATGTTAGTTAACAATTTACATAGTCCACTGGATGGAGAGTTCACGGATGAACATATTCGTCTTAATGGAAAATCTTCTTTACGAATCTTCGGTAATCCATAAATTCTCGGAGCAAAAGCAGTGTCAGTTTTGAGTTTTTTTCTTCTCTATCACAGATAATATATTGCACTTGTGGAGTTCTTCTACTAGATCATTATTCTTTTTCTGTAGTGACGATGTGGGATCTTTTTTAAGTCTTTTATACGTAATCATGTCACTGAGTATGTTGTTCATTCTATTTTCATAATCTTTTTTCTTCATAGCAACCGTGACATTTCCTTTGTCACCATTTAAAATTAATATATTATTGTTTTTCTTCAAAAATGTTCTCGTTTGTTTCACTGTGCTCAGTACAAACCGCTCTCTGTTGTTCAATGTTTGTTTGTTAACATGATTTTCCAGCATAGCGATGAACCTAGATCTTACCATTTCTTGTTCTTCTCTTCCTTCTAGTGTTTGGATGCAGTCCTCTAAATCTGCAATATATTTAAACATAGGAAATTGCTCTTTTTTCGTAGGTATTGCATGTTTTTGACCCAATGAGAGTAACCATTCTACATCTACAACAAAAGGTCGAAAAAACATAAACACTATTGAAAGTGAATTTGGTTAAACAAAATTTCCAGTTTTTATAAGGTATAATAACAACATAGAAACAAATGCAAACAATTTTAAAAAATAGCCAAAATTAAAAAATCGATTAAAGTAAAAAATTCGCTCATTTTTAATTTTGGCGATATTTTTTAAATTTTAGCAGTTTTGTTTTAATTTTAGAGATTTTTTCGAATTTTGGCAATTTTTTTAAATTTCTGCAATTTTGAGCATTTTTTTTTAAATTTTGGCAATTTTTTCACATTTGGCAGTTTTTTCAAGTTTTGTAATTTTTGCGATTTGTTTTTAATTTAAGCAATTTTTTCCACAATTTTGGTGATTTTTTTTTAAGTTTTTTTTGTGCAATGAAAATGAAAATTATTCGAGTTCGACATTGTCCTAACAAATAATCTATAGTTTTTGTTTCCAAATTTAATAATTGACCACTTTCAGAAATGTGTTGATAGAAGTGACAATCCCATGCAAACATCAAACATTCATATAACCTAGTTATCCCACTAAATGAGAACTAATATATGAGCTCAAAGTTAAATCACCATTGATCAAAAATAATAAAATTAATAAATTTGAAAACAAAAACTCTATAGATTATTTGTTAGGAGTATTCGAGTATGGCCTCGAACTTGAATAATTTTCATTTTCATTATAATTAATTTTTTAAAAAATATTCAGTTCAATATTTAATATATGTGAATAAAACTAGATTTGAAAATAATATCAATTAAATAATTACAAATTATTTTAATTGTTGCTACAATTTCCTCAATAGGACCGAATTCAATTAAACTTTTAACTGAATCAACAAAAGCGAATCTCTTATTGCTTTTTTCTCGAAAATCAACTCTAATAATGATAGCAGCCCATTTCCAGGAGAGGTTTTCTAATGAAATTGGAAGATTCGAACCATATAATACTGAACTAACAGGCATGTCCATAACATTTATCAATAACATTGTTATTTCCTTACGAGTTGTTTTTAAGTTGCTCTTGCTCCCCTAGCAACGTGCCTGCCCATCATACACTTTGCAATATTATTGCCAGTATTATTGTAATTTTGCCCCACACAGTGCTGTCTGTTGCGGAGTGATCTAAAAATTGCACAATGTGGCCAACACACAATAAGAATCAAAACCTTTTTGATTTCTTTACAATATATTGTAAAACCTTCCAATATAACACACTAATGTTTTGGGCAATTGCAAAAGTTGCACAAGAATATTGGGTAGTGTCTGAATACCATTGAAGTTGTCCGATTTTGCTCAAAGATTGGCCATAGCCGTTTTATAACAACTGTTGAAGTTGATTTTTTAATGTTGCCCTAATGATCATGCACGTTCATGTGTGATTTAAAAAAATAAAAAATTGAAAAAAATTTTGGGCCGCAGGCACACATGGGCTAATGATGTACAAAAAATTTTTTTTTTCATCAGCGAGCAATGATGACAAACGGTACAATAGTAGCTAATTTTTCGATTTTGTTGAAGAAAATATTTTATTAATAGTCTTTACTGCACCTTAGGTCTTTTTGAACAGTTTTGGGGGTTTTTTTTGAATTAAAGCGAAATTGGTTAAAAAGCACCAAACGCACTAACGATATATTACAAAAGCACCAATTTAGTGCTTTTTTATGTTTTGGCACCATGAGTAAAATTTTGGCGTTTTGTGTTATTGAAAAGCATCATAAATAGTGCCAAAAGCACCAAGTTGGCATCACCGTAAACAAACATTCAGACTGCAGAAATGGACCTAAATTATTCTAAAAACTACTTGCAAATATTTTCTTAAATTAGTAAAGAACGAATTTTGAGCTCAATGATAAAAAAAAATACGATTTTTCTTTACCAATTGCAAGCTTGAAGCGATTATAGTGGTCTAAAGTTCGAGTGATATTACTAAAGTTTGTTTTTTATACAGTAAGTACTGTACGTACTTTAAGTTGGGAACACTCTTTTAACTGGCGGCCATTTTGTCAGCTGTCAAGTGATTTATGTTTGTGCAAATTTATTTTGAAAATCATGGTTCTGTTCGAAATTTTTTATAGTCAACATAATCGTCCATCAGAGCAATTAATTCGATTAACTATGGAACGTTTTCGCACCACGTTTACTCTAAATGATAATATGCATCCATAGAGACGTCGCACAGTGCGTACAAAAGAAGTCATTGCTGCTGTAGAGCGTAGCGTAGAGGAAGACCCTAATCAGTCTATCCGTCAATGGTGACCGCTATAGAGCCATGATTACTGACTTCTTCGTTCATCAATTGAACACACACAGCTCGTGCCATAATTTATTTATTGAAGGAAACGTTTGGTAAACGCATAGTGTTACGTTTCGGACCCGTGAATTGGCCTTCAAGCCGCTGGACTATTTTCTGTGGGGATATGTGAAGTCGCTGGTCTACGCCGATTAGACCGAAACGATTATTGCCAATATACGGCCACAAATGTTGGAAAAAGTCATCGAAAATAAGACATCCAGATTAGACTACGTCCGAGCCAGCCGTGGCGGTCATATGCCAGAAGTCATTTAAATTATAATGCCAGAAGATTATCTGTCGAATAAAGTAAATTTCATGTCAATTTAAAAAAATCATTTGTTTTATTCCATTTCAAAGTAGTCTACCTCTATAAAAAACACCCTTTATGATCAAAACAAATGTTAAAGAAAACTTATGATGAAAGCTATAAACGAATGTTAACATTTTTTAGAACGCCCACCTTAAATAGTTTATATACATGAGATAAATATCAGATTCTGTTTTTTTTTTTTTCATTTTGAAACTTTGTTGTTTTGTTTATATTTTCTTTACTATTGCACCAAACCAAAAATCGTTTTTAATTTTGGAATGTGCATAATATTAGCTTTAATGGGGATATACAAAATGTTTCCACTTTGTCGTTTTGGCTATATCAAAAAGGTCAATATTTTTAATCACTCATAAAATCCATAATTATCTTTCAAATTAGATTTTCTTGGAATACGTATGTAGGCTGAATCACTTCGTTTGTGTCATAAAATTTCATTGCTGGAACCAAAGGATCTAAATTCAAATTTCAAATACATTTTAGTTAACTGTATTCATAAACTAATATTAGCTTAAAATACCTATTTTAAACATTGCGTAAAAGCTTATATTCCTTTATGAATACAAGTTTAAGCATGGTGGTATCGGTAAGGGTAACGCTATTTTCATTTATTTCGGTAACGTTATTTTATTGATAAAGGTTTTCAGATTATTTCGGTATTGGTATTTTAAGCTAACGCTATTTCAATTATTTCGATAACGGTATTTTAGCGATAATGCTATTTCAGATATATCGTTAACGGTATTTTAAGGATATTGGTATTTAAGTTATATTGGTGACGGTATTTTACGGATAACGGTATTTCAATTATTTCGGTAACTGTATTTTAGGGATAACGATAGTCAGTTAAAAGGGTTTTGAATCGATAACTGTATTTAAGCGGTATTGCCTGCCATCCCTGGTTTTAAGGCTTAGAATGTGTTTTAACAAAAATGTATTTGAAATCTAAATTTGGATTTTTTATGAATACGGGAGAGCATATTTTGATGCAAGAACAAGTGATAAAATATTTAAAGTGCATAAAATAAAACTCCTTTAAGGTATACAAATACTTACAAGTAAAAGTTACTAAAACTATACGCAAAGTTGTTGCTGCCAGTTCTTTGCCTCGAGTTGTCTCAAATTGCCGCCGTACAAATGGTTCAACTACGTTGACTGGAACATAAAATTGCAACGAATAGGATAGGAATATCGCTACAGCCATGGCCACTCGAACTAATTGAGATAGTCTAAAAAATTAAGAAATGAAATAAAAGAAATTTGAAATCTAAAATAATCATTAATAACGATTGACCACACCAATATGTTAACACTTTCAAACCATGGTTTCGGTTTTTGAAAATTCTAAAAACTGCGGTTTCGGCTATTTTTCGTTTTTCTTTTGTAATAATAAAAAAATCAAAAATGTTTTAGTTTTTGTATTAAAAATACAAAAAATTGTTTTGCCCACTTTCTATATTTTCATATAAATATTTAGTTAGAATATTTTTCTACCATAAATCCAAAAATCTAATATGATATTGTCATATAAGATTTTATTTGTTGCACAAAAATATTCAAAAAAAGTAAGCTATGGAAATTGTTTACTATTATTTTGCGTTAATTAGAATGGCAAATATACAGTGGACAGCTCTTTTGTATTCAGGCCGAAAAATATTTGACACTTAAACTAAACCATAAGGTATAATATACGCTGAATCCAAATCTGGTCTCAAAATCACACTCCGACATGAGGCGTTCGAGCTTTATTAAGAGGAAAAGCCTCGATTTTGATAAAAAAAAAAATGTTCCGATTTTTTACCATCCGGAATATATATTTTTCATAATACTTGTGACGGCTCCTGAATACACTTATCTTACCTTTTTTTGATTATTTTAGATAACTTGTTTTTTCTTGGAATTATCGTCAGTTGAACTTCCTTATAATTTCGACTTTTTTACAATTTTGCTCTGCGGGACTTCAAAATTGCTGTTACGATTTGAATTTCAATAGACGATATTTTCGTACGGAAATAAGTTATCTAAAAAATTCAAAAAATCGAAAAAAAGTTTAATTTTTTTGCTCATAGTTTTTAACTTTAAGATCCGAACCAATACAAAATGGACATGGGAGATTCATTCACTGAAAAAGTATTTTCCATCCGCTGTTTGATGAAAAGTTGTATGCTGGATTACAAGAGAAACCAATAATTTCCGATTCTTAAACTTTTGCATTTTTTTCCACAGGGTTTTCGATCCGTTTAATGGAATTGAACAGTATATGAAAAATGGTGTCATTTTATATATATTGAGGTATACCAAGTTGATGTCAGCTTACCAATAACGGGATACGAATATCACAAACTTATAAGGAATTGACGTAAATTGTTTTTAAATGTATGTTTTTTTGCGTCTGACATTCACAATTATATTTGAAATTGGCCAGCGTATTTCGTGGACTGAGTTCCTTTGTAAAAAGCACCTGCTAGCCAAAAAGACAGGTTTTTCCAAACATATCGCTTTGGGACAACTAAAGTTCTGCATCAATTCCGCCAAAACGTATATCAAATAAAAGATTTTAATGAGCTTAGTACTAAAATCGAAAAACATTAAAAACTGTTCCAAGTTCGATCCCAGTTAAATTTTTTTTGTGATTTTTTTATATTTTTTAATATTTTTTTCATATAAAATTGATTTGTTTGTTTCTGGAAAAGGTCTTTTAAGATAAACTTTTTTTTTTGCTTTTCCAACATTAGCAAATTGTTTCCATCAAACCATATGCCAGTGCTGACATATTTGAACAGCCAACTGTTACCCAGCAGTTATCAATTACTTACGGTTTACGCTATCAAATATTACTCTTGTTAGCTCAGTGGTCGATATTATTTTTATGTTATTTTTAATTCATAACGAGCTTTCAACCTCCGTATATTTACAAAAATAAAGCAAAACGAACATATTAGCTAGGTTGATACTAGTATTTCGATCTGGCTAAAGATCTCAGAACCCGAAGTTTTAGAAATCTAGAGCATTCAGAACAACAAAAAAAACCTATTAATCATCAATTTTGATCCATTCTTGTCTTCTTAGTAATCAAACATGTGGTTAGGGTCTCTTCCTAACAAGCATCATGACGTTACTAAACTTTGAGGACTAAAAATGTTCTATTTATATAAAAAAGTTTTAGTTTTTACTCAGGCACAAGTAATATTTTTTACAGATTTATTCGTTTATTAGAACAGACGGAACTTTTTTCTAATGATATTATCATTTTGGGATTGGGAGAGCACTTGTTGCCACACTTGTACCACCTGCTAAAGTGCTTTCTCAGCGGTGGTCTGTTTGTCTTTTTCTGGCCGGGTACTTTCAAATACATGCATACATGCATTTTTTTATTTTAGTAAATTCTTTTAATTTTTTTTTTCACCAGCTTAGTGGGCTAGTGGGCCAACTTAGGCGAAACTTCAATAAATTTTAAAGGGGATGGAGCCGTATAAAATATTGAAAATTTTCTTTGCAAAAGAAACTTTTTCGCTAAAAACGAGCATTAATTGTTCGTCCAAAATTGAATTTCTTTGATATCGCAAAAGGCCTCAAACATGCATTAATCAACTTCTAATCCTTTCTAAAGCATTCCAATATTTTTTTGGTGTTTACAAAATATTCAAGTTTTAGTCAAATCTTCGAATTCAGCACTATGAAGTTTCCTTGTAAGTTCAAAGTGTTAAAATTTTAGTGTGTTCAACCAAATGTGCGCGATACCATACATTTCATCTTGCGGTAAATTTAGAGTTATGCTGCCTTTGACATCATCTCCGTATTTCAAATATCCAAAAAAGCCTACTGAGGTATACAAACAAGCTACAATCACCATTCCTGTGTTAAGAACGCCAGTTGTGCCTCCAAAATCGTCTGGTGTCTTCATATTATTTTCTAGAGGTAGTACAACACCAATACCCTCAAACGCGTAAATAGCGGTTCCAAAATACAATGGCAGGGTTGACCATGATGCTATGGGCTTTACAGTATCAGTGCGCGGTAAATCTTGCAGCATGTAATAAAATGATATCGATAATCCCGTTACCGTTAGTATAGCAGCAAACAACGAGACTGGAGTCAAATATTTAAGATTCTTAACCAAGTTTAAAACTATCATTGGTATTAGCATAAGCATCAAATAAATGTGTACATCCAATTTGATTAAATAATGATCTATCACTTCTTTGATATTCAGAGCCACAAACAGGAAATACACACAGCAAAATCCCATTTGAGTAATGAAGAGGAACGTTGTTATGATTCGCCTAAAAAAAGGAATAAAGAATCAAAATTAATATAAAAAGCCGAACTGCAAGGAAGAATTATTGTTTTTAAGAAATTTTGTACATATAGAGTAAAAGGGGGAGCATTCTCCACTTTTTTCTAAATCGCTGTCATTACTTAACAAAAATACTTTTGTTGAGAAAAGCTCTTTTTTTATCCAAAAACGTACATATCTTAGCTTTAATTTGTATCATCCAGTGTAAAAAATATTATATCTGGTCAGATCTAACTATAGATTGAATCTAATTAGAAATGATTGAATATAATTAGATTTGGTGACAGATCTGATCACATATGATAATATATGGCATTTGAGATACACTTTATGCCCAGTTGTGATCAGATATAGTACCAGATCTGTTAATATCTGAAGGAATGTGGGATATTGGATATTTTTCGTTCCCTGATATGATAAAAATGTACATTAATTTTTTTATGACATATATATATTTCAAATTTAATTTCTATTGTGTTCCCATGAAAAACGATTAGATTCAAACAAATGCAATTTGTCTAAATTACATTTGGTTAAATTTTGTATCGCATATTGTTTTTATTGAGTGCCATATCATATCCATAAATATGTCTTCTTTTATATTATTTTATGTGCCATATACAATCAGACATCCTTTACTGAATTATAAAAGGTCCGCCAAATAACTTTTTTTTTTTGAACTCGTGAACCAATTGGACTTTGTATGGCGTCATACCAAGGTCTTTATGCAAAATTCGTCTCAATGATGTCTCCGAAATGTTCAATTGTAGAGAACGACGGTGAATTGATGTTGATGGCGCTTCACGCACACTTTCTGCCACAGCAGCAGTATACTAGGGTGTACGCACTGTTTTTGGCTTTTCACGCTTTGGTTTATCGATGAGGATGTCAGTTTCTTTCACTTTTTTCTCAAGATAACGAACATACAGACCATATTCGTTCAGCGGAAGGATAAAACTAATTAACTGTCAAATCAGACATGAGCTAAGTGTTACCATTCACGAAATAAGCCCTAGTTGAAAAAAAACGTTAGATGGCGGACCCTTTATTTGGTTCCAAATAAATTTTTGTGTTGCGGAATACAAAACGATATAAAAAACATATGATCCAAGACCAAAAATTGTTTCTATTTCATTTTAGATATTATACTTAAGGAAATTATATATTGAACATGCGAATCAAAACTATTAGTTTTTTTGATACATTTAACTCACAACCCTCAAAACACATAACTCGTGTAAAAAGCTTAGATCTGATCAGATCTAACTAGATATGGTCAAATCTTATTAGTTTTGATTAAATATAATTAGATCTGTTGCCAAATCTCTTCAGATATGGCATTGACGATACACTTTATGCCCAGATCTGACCAGATCTGACCAGATCTAGTACCAGATCTGTTCGTATCTGAAGGAATCTGAAAGGCCAAAAAAGCACAAAGGGGTAGAAAAAACGTAAAAAGCATTAAAGAAACAAAGCTAATTTATCCCTTGCAAATTATTCTAAAAATGTTTATTCCTCTGAAATTTTCAGATTCAAAAATATTCGAAAGAGCCGAATTATTCGAGACAAAAAACCGGTTTCTCGAGTAACTCTAAAATCGCCTTTTTTCGAAAACTCGCTTTTAAAAACCGGAAAAATAGAAAAAACCGGTTTATCGAAGAATTTGGAAACCGGTTTTGACAAATCTACGGATACAACTATAACAGATTTGGTACACTGAACCCAAAGTCGTAAGTGAAATCAACATAAAACTTTTAACAAATTTTATTGTTAAAACAACAACTATTTTTTTCAAATTGATGTGAACTTTTGTAAAAGCTGTTGTTAGTGTGTGGCGTCTTTAATCGTGCTAGCGTCTTTAATTAATAAAATTATGTTAAATGGGTCTTTACAAAAGAATTGTGAATTATTAAATAAAACTCGGTGAATTATAGTGGATAGTATTTTTAAAAATTAAAAAAAAAATTTTAAAAATTTACGTAACTTCATACTGTTTTATTAATGTAAATTGTAAACTTTTATCACTGTCATTACTTTATATTTTTATAAGTGATCATCTGTAATAGTGAAGAAAACTATTTATATAAATATAAAAAATGTAAATAATTATTAATTTAAATATTAAATAAATTAATGTGTTTTGTAAAGTTAAAGTTTTATGTGTGTTGACTAGGGTAACTCCCTTTCCAAGTTGTGAGTTGTAAATACAAAAAAAGCAAGTAGTTTTCTTCAACTAAAACAAAAGCTTCTTGCTTTATTAACAATTTTATTACGACTAACTCTAAAAATTAAAAAATGGGTACTTCAACGTTAGCTACGTAAATATACATATATATATAAAAAAATGGAAAAAATGGCGCCCCATTGAGTTCCAGGAGAACTGGCAAAAAAAAGAGGGACTCTCCTTGAGTTAATTAAAATGTTTTACAAGAATTTGAAAAAAGAGAAATTTAAGAGAATTTAAGTTAGTATAATTTGGGTTTCGCTAAAAGACTATCTTAACCCTTATTTTCCTGTTGAACTGGGTTCAACATGCTGCCGGGCGAGAGTGGTGGCTACATCTGCATATTGTCTAGCATCCGGATATGACCAAACCAAATACAGACTTTTGTGCCTTAGGGAGCGATGGAATTGGTTGGATGGTTTTATTAGCCAATATGACCGCTAAAGTCCGATAGCTAATAACGATTTTTCGGTCCCTTTATCGAGTAGAAAAGTGACCCACATCGGGAAATCATTATAAATCAAGTTTACTCGAACTAGAGAGGAGAGTGTTCCTTCAATATGAGACGTAGTAACTGAATATTCCCATTGGATGAGAGTGACTGGTTCCTCTACAGCGAACACGGAAGGCAATTCTGACGATGACAAGTGTTCTTCTCGAGCTTGTGATGTCGATCTATCTACTCTTCTTAGTGCAACCACTTCTACGGCATTGGCTTCGTCACTAGGCAATTCATCGCTGGTGCTTTCTTCCGTGTCGGAAGTAGAATAGCTGGCATTGGAGACCTGTTCTTCATAACTTGATGACGTAGGGTGATCATTTGAACGATCAGTGTGGAGTATGGAATGGTGCTTAGCTCCGCATATTATGCACCGATTTATGGACTCACATTCGGTGCGGTTATGGGTATGGGTTATGAATATGGGTGTGGGCTAAACAATTTATACAATAGTCCCATTTAACTATATATGCTCGCCGTGGCATTGTAAGGCTAAAGAGGAAGAAGAGAAAAATTTATACTGTGAAATTAGAGTCTTGTTAAGCGACTAGTTTCTCTTTATGTGGCTTTAAGTCAATCTATATGGATTAATCTAAGGGTTTTGGTGGGATCGGATTTGGTGGGGATTGGCACCCTGGTAGAACACAGAGTTTAACAATCGAACGTATAATAGTGCCGTTTTCAGTTTTGATTTCTGCAACCCGAACGTCAGTGGGTGGTAGCAGATTCGTGCTGTTCGGTTTTCCATTTAAACCGTCGCTGAAGCTCGGTGATGTATTCGTTTTTTCAACGGCGTGCAAAGATATGCTGAAGCGCGATCCCATCGTTTGATAAAACTTAGGTTTTTCAGAGGAAGTTCTTCAGGAGGGGCGATAAGTGGAGCACCTCTTAGGAGATGACCTGGGATCAAGGGCAGTAATTCGTATGGGTTTTCGGTCAACTGTGATATTGGACGGGAATTTAATACAGCTTCAATTCGGATCAGCAAAGTAGCAAATTCCTCATAGGTAAAGGTGAGATTAGTAACAACGTTTTTCAAATGCGATTTCATGCTTTTGACGGCAGCCTCCCAGAGGCCACCCATGTGGGGCGCATAGTGCGGTATAAATGACCAGCTAAATCCATGAGAACCATACTTTTCTACGAGGGCCTTTTCCGCCAATTTTAGGAATTCGTTATGACCTTTAAGTAAGGCTAAGCTGGCACCAAGAAAGTTTCGACCATTGTCTGAAAACATAGTTTTTGGCAGACCTCTACGTCCGGTGAATCTTGAAAAGCTGGCCAGAAAAGCATCGGTCGATAGGTCTGAACAGACTTCTAAGTGTACTGCTCTTGTAGAGAAACATACAAATACTGCTACATATCCTTTGAGAAGTTTGGCATTTCGTAAATTAGATGCTGATAAAGAATTCCTTTTCAAAGGGGCGGTTAATAAAACGAAATTGATAACTAATAACTATCAAAGCCCGTGACAGCGATGAAAAACTTTCCAAAAAATATTCTGCTTCTGTTTGCCATTAGGTGAAAAGTAGAAATCTTTTTCATTTCCAAATCAGTGGAATCAAAAGTGTGTGGTTCCGGCAAAAATTCAATAGGCTGTTGCAGCGATGTTGGCCCATGCCACCATAAATCGCTCTCGATGAGTTCTTGTGGGGAACAACCGCGCGAACCAAGATCATCAGGGTTGTCCTTAGCTTTTACATGCTTTCAGTGATTGTTACAAGCGATACTTATAATTTCAGTTACACGATTAGCGACGAACGTTTTTAATGTTTGAGGCTCCTTTTGCAGCCATCCGAGGACTATTGAGGAATCGGTCCACAAATACAGTTCATAGGGGAACTTATAGGTTGTCAGTAAGCTTTTGACTAACCTTGCGAGTAATAACGCTCCACACAGTTCAAGTTTGGGAATGGTGGTTTTCTTTATAGGTGCAACTTTCGTTTTTGACACTAACAAATGGCTGCTGATTTGTCCGTCTTCGTTCACGGTTCTCATGTAAACTGAGACGCAATACGCCTTCTCCGATAAATCACAGAACCCATGTATCTGAATATGACAGTTTAGAGAAAAATTTACCCATCTAGGGGTTAACTCTAGGGGTAAACTCTCGTCTTAAGAAAAGAGTTCCATTTAATTAAAATAATTTGTGGGACACCTTCATCCCATTCAAGTTTTCTTTCCCACAACTCCTGCATTATAAGTTTTGCAACCACTACTATTGGACCCAGCCAACCTAGGTGGTCAAATAATTTCGCTAGAACTGATAAAATTTGCCTTTTTGCATAGGAGGGCGAAAGTTGGTTCTTTTCTACAACATAATAAAAATAATCTGATTTAGCATTCCAGCGAATCCCCAAAGTTTTGATAGTGCTGAAATCTTCGAACTTTAAGAAATCTTCGTCAAGAAGATCCTCCCGGGCCAAGTGTTCCAGTAGATAACTGTCATTGGCTGTAATTTTCTTCATGGGAAAGCCTGCAGATTTTAACGCCTGAGTTATTTGATTTTGTTTCAGTTTTGCCTCTTCAAGAGTATGTCCTCCAGACAAAATATCATCTACATAAATTTAATTTCTCAAAATTGCTGATGCCTTTGAAAATAAGTTCTTGCAGTCCTCACTTAACTGCTGTAGAGTTCGCATAGCTAAAAAAGGCGCACAGTTCACCCCAAAAGTGACTGTTTTCATTTGACACGATTAAACGAAACTATCGGTCTCTTACGGAATAAAATTTGCTGGTATGGCCGATCAGCCTCGTGAACCATTATTTGGCGAAACATTTTCTCAATGTCGCCAGTGAAGACGTATTTATAATATCGCCAACCTAGCACGATTTGCATTAAATCGGACTGAAGTGTTGGGCCTTGATGGAGCACATCATTCAAGGAGAATCCGCTATTGGTTTTCTTCGATGCGTTAAAAACCACTCGCACTTTAGTATATTTACTTTCGGGTCGAACAACCGCATGGTGGGGTAAAAAAAATGAAAAATGTTTTTCACCTATTGTTTCATTATGAGTAGCTGGTTCCACCTGATCCAAGTCAATATATTCTTGGAGAACCTGACGATATTGTTCCTTCAAGTCTGGCGTTTTATCTAGCGTTTTTTCCATCCTATGTTTTATAAACATTTTCACAATATCTATCGGCTTCGGTGGCCGGAATATCTTTTTCGATTTCTTCAAGTTCCCAGAACTTTTTTATCTGTTCGTGAAGAAGAAAATCATCTGATGTAGAAACTGAAGTCGAAAATGAGTTTATTTGGCTTGCGGGTTCAGGTCCTATTAAGTACCAACCATAATGAGACTCTGGCTTCAAAAGTGCCCAAAACATTCAACCAGACGCCCGTAAGGTTAATAACTGGTAAATAATTACTTCCAATAATCATATCAATTCCAGCCGGTTTATAAAAATACGGATCAGCAAGGGTAAAATCTTTGATCTCTTCAAACCTTGTTAATTTAAAAGGTCGTGAGGGCAAAAAATTCGATAATTTCGGTACCACCACTGCATTGATTTTTATTTTGAAGTCTGAAATTCTAGATTTTACAGTAACATTACACATTCCTTTTGATTTGCCTACTACTGCCCCACCTTGTACAGAAATTTTTGTTCTCGAAAGATATAGAAAACTTTTGTTGCATACTAGTAGTAATGAAACTTTTTTCAGATCAGTTTGAACAAAGTTAGCCTGAATCTCCTCCAAAGTATTTTCATCCGACGGACCATTATCACTAACTTGAGTGGTAAATGTTTTAACTGGCGGTTGTGTGTTTGAAGATGAAGGTTTTTCCTTATCTTAAAGATTCGTTTGCGATTGAGGTTTAGTGTTCTTGAAGTTCCCCGTATTATCGCGCTTTTCAAGGTGCAACATTGTATGATGCTTTTTATTGCATACACTACAAGTGTATGTACTTGGGCATTTTGACTTAAAATGGGTATGAGACAGACAATTGACGCAGTATTTATTTGCGAAAACGTATATAAGACGCTCATTTGGAGATAGCAATTTAAAATAACTGCAAATTTTCAGTGGATGATGAGAGAAACTCGCTAAGTTGACCCCATGATGGCAACTCCCTATGGTTTTCTATTATACCTTCCCAGGCGCGTAAAGTTTCCTCAGGAAGTTTTCCAGTTACTAGATGCAGTAAGAAGGGATCATTATCCGCTACTTCAACCTAGAAGGATTTTAAAATCGATAAACAGTCGGCCACTGTATTCTTAATATATCTAATAGATTTTAGAGTTTCCGTTTGGGATGCATGTATTGCATAAACCTTTTTCATTTGGTCGTTTACTAGCAGTCTTTTGTTATCGAACCTGTTTTTCAAGGCCTCCCAGGCCAAGTCTGTCATCGACAGAATCAAAATCTTTTATTACATTAAAAGCGTCCCCTTTTACTTTAGTTTTCTGCTGGCGCCAGGAATTTTTCCTTTCCTACTATCACCTGAAACATGTCTCGAAAGGCTGGCCATTTTGCATACCCCCCTTCAAAGGATGTAACAAGCAGGGAGCTTGAAAGACGACCTGTGCACCACCTGCTCGGTTTGTTTCGTTTCAATTGCTTTCAAATGATCTAAAATCTTTGCCTTATATTTCTGGTATACCTCACTAGCCTCTTCATAGTTCGAAACCAATTTATTTTTTAAATCTTCGTCCTTTACTTTTTCTTCCCCTACTACATATTCTTCATATGACCCTACTAGTTTGAGCCATCTTCTGTCTAGTTCATCGCGTTTTACACTAAAAACGCGAACGTATAAATTTCTGAACTCTTTTTTTTTTTTTTTTTTTAAAGAGAGGCAACACTCAGGAAATACTTCCTATATATTTAGTGTGTTGCTTTCTTTGGAAAGGGATAGTATAGAGATGAAAGGTGGGGCAAGATGATGGGCTTCAGACATGGCAACACTGTAATTGCGCGAGATGATAAGTCTTAGAACAGTTGTTGCTCGCCACCTGATGGAGAGTTGGCGAACTTATTGAAGCTTTTTGGTTCATAGCCCTGATTCATTATTTTACTTCGGTGGGGTTAATTGCTATATGAACACCGAAGGTGGACATTGCGATACGTATGAGGGATAGAAAAAACTCATACATATTATTTTTGATGTTGCCGGCACCGGGGATCGAACCCGGGACCTTCTGTGTAAAAGTCCAACGCGCTAACCATTACACCACAACGCCCAGAACCCCGTTAGTTGTTGCAGGTCGAACTTACATCTTCTCTTTGATGCTATCATTTTTGTTGCCTACCTATACCGAATACGACCCTATTGACAAAAATCAGATCTATTATATATATTTATTTTATCACAAAACCTCCTGGCTTCGTGAAGAACAACCAAATGATTTAAACGCTTTTATTCAAGAATTACGTTTAATTGATCCACTTTAATTTAATTTTAAAACCCTTCTCCAAGAAGGAATGTGTACTGTGGGAGTTTAACCGTCCCACTCTAATTCGAGATTTTTTTTGTTATTTGAGATTTGTAAAATTGCGCCACTCTATCGTTCCCCAAAAAAATTTAAAAACAAAAATTGTTTTTGTTGAACTGCACCACTCTATTTCGAAATTGAGTCACTTTCTTTTTATTTAAAAAAAAATTTAGCAAAAAAAACTTTCCCGGTGAACCGCACCTCTATATTTTTTTTTAAAAATTTTGAAAATTGCGTCACTCTATTTCCAAAATAAAGTATATTGTTTTTAAAATTTTGAAAATTGCGCCGCTCTATTTTCTCCAAGAAAAAATTTCAAAAAAAAACTTATTAATTGTACCGTACCACTTTGTTTTTGTTCCAGAATTTCGTATAATTGGGCCACTCTATTTTTTTTGCTATTTTGTATAAACAGTACCACTCTATTATCATTAAAGAAAAATATTTTTCTTTTTTCCGAACTGTACCTCTACTTTTGAAATAATCATTTACTCGAAATTCGTAAATTGCACCACTCTATTTTTCTTCAAGAAAAAATAAAGCAACTTACTTTTGAATAGCATAACTTTTATTAAAAATATCTTTAAGAAAATTTTTTAAGGAATTTGCAATACCGATCCACTCTAAATTTTCCAAAAATTTTGTTGTAAATAATCCACCAGATTGTTTTAACAATTTATAAATTCAAAAAAGATCAACTTTATGAACTTACCGGCACTACACAATTTTCCCCAATTGATTTTTAATAGTCCGGTTGGTATGCCCTACACTCAAAAAAATAAGTTAGTAGAAAAGTTAGTAAAACGTCTTGTAAATCAGGTATACTATTTTTTAGCAAAATTTTTTGCTAAAATCGTGTTTTCAGCTAAAATTTTTGTTATACTTATTCAGCACTTAACTGTTTTATACTAATGCTTTACTAATATACTAATGTTTTACTAATTAATTTTGCTAAAAAAAAATTGTGCTGATAAGCACATTAATAGTGTGGACGGCAACCAGATTGAAAGATATACGCAGAATGAAGTAGATGTCGCGGCATGTCAAGATGTAGTAGAGAAGAGGAAAATGATACTAAAAAGTACAACTCTAATAAGACATATAAAAAAATCAACAATGGAAGTTTTTGTATCTCTTTTTCATACATAAAACAAAATTGAGGATTAAAACAACTTAAATTTTGCATTGTCACCGGCTTGTGAAAATAATTGTCTATTAATTAAATAAAAGACAAAATAAAATATTTATTTACAGTTATATTAGTTTTTTGTTTTTATATACATCGAGATTATTTTTATGTTATTTTCAATTTATAACGAGCTTTCAACCTCCGTATATTTACAAAAATAAAGCAAATCAAACATATTAGCTAGGTTGATACTAGTATTTCGATCTGGCTAAAGATCTCATCAGAACCCGAAGTTTTAGAAAAGCTAGAGCCTATATAATAGGCAGAACTTTAACAAAAAACCTATTAATAATCAATTTTGCTCCATTCTTGTCTTCTTAGTAATCAACCACGTGGTTAGGTCTTTTCCTAACAAGCATCATGACGTTACTAAACTTTGAAGACCAAAAATGTTCTATTTATATAAAAAATTTTTAGTGTGTACTCTGGCTCAAGTAATATTTTTTACAGTTATATTAGTTTTTTGTTTTTATATACATCGAGATTATTTTTATGTTATTTTCAATTTATAACGAGCTTTCAACCTCCGTATATTTACAAAAATAAAGCAAATCAAACATATTAGCTAGGTTGATACTAGTATTTCGATCTGGCTAAAGATCTCATCAGAACCCGAAGTTTTAGAAAAGCTAGAGCCTATATAATAGGCAGAACTTTAACAAAAAACCTATTAATAATCAATTTTGCTCCATTCTTGTCTTCTTAGTAATCAACCACGTGGTTAGGTCTTTTCCTAACAAGCATCATGACGTTACTAAACTTTGAAGACCAAAAATGTTCTATTTATATAAAAAATTTTTAGTGTGTACTCTGGCTCAAGTAATATTTTTTACAGTTATATTAGTTTTTTGTTTTTATATACATCGAGATTATTTTTATGTTATTTTCAATTTATAACCAGCTTTCAACCTCCGTATATTTACAAAAATAAAGCAAATCAAACATATTAGCTAGGTTGATACTAGTATTTCGATCTGGCTAAAGATCTCATCAGAACCCGAAGTTTTAGAAAAGCTAGAGCCTATATAATAGGCAGAACTTTAACAAAAAACCTATTAATAATCAATTTTGCTCCATTCTTGTCTTCTTAGTAATCAACCACGTGGTTAGGTCTTTTCCTAACAAGCATCATGACGTTACTAAACTTTGAAGACCAAAAATGTTCTATTTATATAAAATTTTTAGTGTGTACTCCTCTGGCTCAAGTAATATTTTTTACAGTTATATTAGTTTTTTGTTTTTATATACATCGAGATTATTTTTATGTTATTTTCAATTTATAACGAGCTTTCAACCTCCGTATATTTACAAAAATAAAGCAAATCAAACATATTAGCTAGGTTGATACTAGTATTTCGATCTGGCTAAAGATCTCATCAGAACCAGAAGTTTTAGAAAAGCTAGAGCCTATATAATAGGCAGAACTTTAACAAAAAACCTATTAATAATCAATTTTGCTCCATTCTTGTCTTCTTAGTAATCAACCACGTGGTTAGGTCTTTTCCTAACAAGCATCATGACGTTACTAAACTTTGAAGACCAAAAATGTTCTATTTATATAAAAAATTTTTAGTGTGTACTCTGGCTCAAGTAATATTTTTTACAGTTATATTAGTTTTTTGTTTTTATATACATCGAGATTATTTTTATGTTATTTTCAATTTATAACGAGCTTTCAACCTCCGTATATTTACAAAAATAAAGCAAATCAAACATATTAGCTAGGTTGATACTAGTATTTCGATCTGGCTAAAGATCTCATCAGAACCCGAAGTTTTAGAAAAGCTAGAGCCTATATAATAGGCAGAACTTTAACAAAAAACCTATTAATAATCAATTTTGCTCCATTCTTGTCTTCTTAGTAATCAACCTCGTGGTTAGGTCTTTTCCTAACAAGCATCATGACGTTACTAAACTTTGAAGACCAAAAATGTTCTATTTATATAAAAAATTTTTAGTGTGTACTCTGGCTCAAGTAATATTTTTTACAGTTATATTAGTTTTTTGTTTTTATATACATCGAGATTATTTTTATGTTATTTTCAATTTATAACGAGCTTTCAACCTCCGTATATTTACAAAAATAAAGCAAATCATACATGAATTAATTTAATATCTGAAAATATATAGAAATAAATATATATAACATAACAAAAATTTTCTTTCAATTACTTACATCAATGGTTGTCTAAATGATGCTATCGTTTAAATGACGCTTCTGCCGAAGATAATTATAGAAACGAAACGAAAAATAAACAAAAACAAACCAAACGAAAAACAACCCTTTTTTGCAATAAGAAAATGGAACCATAAAAATCTACCTAAGATGTGTGTCTTTGTCTTTCGCTTTACTCTGTCTACATTTCTGTATATGGTTGTTTGCAATTTGACCACACTATTATTAATCTATAAGTTATATATAATATAAAAGTTTAAATAAATAAATATTTTATTTGTCTTTTATTTAATTAATAGACAATTATTTTCACAAGCCGGTGACAATGCAAAATTTAAGTTGTTTTAATCCTCAATTTTGTTTTATGTATGAAAAAGAGATACAAAAACTTCAATTGTTGATTTTTTTATATGTCTTATTAGAGTTGTACTTTTTAGTATCATTTTCCTCTTCTCTACTACATCTTGACATGCCGCGACATCTACTTCATTCTGCGTATATCTTTCAATCTGGTTGCCGTCCACACTATTAATGTGCTTATCAGCACAATTATTTTTTAGCAAAATTAATTAGTAAAACATTAGTATATTAGTAAAGCATTAGTATAAAACAGTTAAGTGCTGAATAAGTATAACAAAAATTTTAGCTGAAAACACGATTTTAGCAAAAAAATTTGCTAAAAAATAGTATACCTGATTTACAAGACGTTGTACTAACTTTTCTACTAACTTATTTTTTTGAGTGTATATATGACGTCACTGTAATTGTTGATCTTTATTTTACTGCCAACGGTTTTTGTCTTCTATAGTTTTTGTTGTTGTTTTTGAGACACCGGTTTTTGTTACACCATGAGGGATTTATATGTAAATTAAATATTAATTACTGTAGTAGTTCAGCACTTTATTTGAATTATTAACTTTTTGTTTTAAACAATTTTTTGTTTCATGGGGAAATATGATTTAAAAAAAACACTTTTCTTTGGTGACAATAACTTTATACACATTCAATAGTGTAAGAAATTGTTAGTGTCTTTCTCACAACACTTTTTCGTTAACTTTTAGTTTTACTTTTTATTTTCCAATTTTATTTTTTTTTTATTAATAATTTTTATTCACAAATTAATTTGTAAGTTTTTTTTTTGCATTCTTCTTGCACTAGAATATTCTTTTATATTCTTCTTTTTTTTTGTTAGTGTGCAGTTGTGTGTGGTAAGAAAACGTATGCAAATTTAACAAAGATGTTGAGGTAGGTTGCGGTTGCTACTTTGAGTAGTATTTTCTGTTTTTGCATGTAAGTCCTTATTGTTGTTCCTTTTATTTTCGTTCATGTAGAATTCTATTAGTGGTGACTGTGTTGAATTTGACAATTTTATTAGTGATTGGAGTTTTTAGTGGTACTCTTTTTGTGAAGGTACAGTTTAGTGGTATTTTTATCGATTAAATCGATCACTTTTTTATTCTTTTTCGTGTTGCTTCTTTCTAGTTTTGACTTCTTTATTTTAACTTAAATATTTTTGAGGTTAAATGTGGTTGATTATTTGTTTTTATAAAACAAATTTTATATGGTTAAAGAAATTCAGCCTTTTTTAATTAGAGAAAAAAAATGTCGCACAAAACACTAATAATTACAGTACCTACCTTTCAAATCCAAGAACTTCACTATTTTCTTCACGAATAATTTGCCTTGGGGGTTATGTTCAATTGCCGCATACAATTTGAAGCCTTAAGGGGTTTTATGGATGTTGATGAAAATTTTATGTGGAAAATTATGTCTTACACTCCACTTGATGATGGATGAGATATCGGTAAGTGTTTGTTACTTCTTTCTGCTAGGATGCCCTCTGAAGTAATCTTTTAAGACAGAACTCTTGTCTGTTTGTTCTGGAGTTGCTGCTTGTAGAGACAACTGCCAATCTTGTTGAAATTTAGTGGACTTTGGTGTCCCTTTCCAAGTTGTGAGTTGTAAATAAAAAAAAGCAAGTAGTTTTCTTCAACTAAAACAAAAGCTTCTTGCTTTATTAACAATTTTATTACGACTAACTCTAAAAATTAAAAAATGGGTACTTCAACGTTAGCTACGTAAATATACATATACATATATAAAAAATGGCGCCACATTTAGTTCCAGGAGAACTGGCAAAAAAAGAGGGACTCTCCTTGAGTTAATTAAAATGTTTTACAAGAATTTGAAAAAAGAGAAATTTAAGAGAATTTAAGTTAGTATATAAGACTACCTACCTTAACCCTTATTTTCCTGTTAAACTGGGTTCAACAATGTGTTTTAACAATTGGGGTTTGGGTACGTACTACGTTCATTTTATTATTTTTTTAATATACCAACTATTAAAAATTATTTTTTTAATATACCAACTATTAAAAATTTTAATTTATAAAATATAAAATATAAAGGAATATAAAATTAAAAATTAATAACGAGTCGGCAAAATACAAAAATATTAAATAAAGAGGACTGTTGAATTGAATAAAGCAACAAAATAATTATTCAATTTGATTAAATAAATTTGTTAAAATATTTACAATACTGCTAATACTTTTGGCGACATTTCACCAAAATAACAATCAACAAATAGTTAAACGTCAAAAAATACATTTACTAAACAATTTGTTAAAATGAAGGTCAGGTTTTGTTGGTTGTATAGTGATCACCCACTCATCAATTTAACATGGGATTTCGTTGATTTCACCGCTGTTTTTGGTTCAGTGTATAAGTTGTATATATACAGATACTGCACCCCAGAGAAAGATAAATTTTGGAGAAAGATAAATTTTGGAGGAAAATAAAAACTTTTTTATCCATATGAAAAAAGTACATGCGTTTTTTTATAAAACTTTTTTAGTCTTATGGAAAAAATACATGCACCTTAAAATGCTTATACTTGCATTTTTTTATAAAACTTTTTTAGCCTTATGGAAAAAATACATGCACTTAATATAGAGGTACTTATATATCGAGTTGCATTTAATTTAACTTGCTTTAAATATTTTTGTTTTTATCTTCGCTAGCGGATATACATACACACAACCATACATACATATACATATATATACGTACAAACATTTAGTTTTTTCTTTCATAAATTAGGTGTTTTGTTGTCAAGATCACTGACTTTTTATTTCATGTTGAGTATGGTCAAGATTAATTGTTTAAAAAATGTATTGAGAAAGAAAATATTGATTTTAAGTGATTTTAAATTTTATATGATTAAAAAATTATATATAAAATTAAAATTTTATACTAAAGATTTTATTTATAAAATTCATCAGGTGAAATAAACATACAAAGTTGTTCTTCAATTTGTAATAAGCTTTTCCGCTCTATTCACAATACTTAAAATGGTATGATAAAAAAATTATCACATATGTATGTTTTTATATTTCTGTTAAATTGTATCGCATGGGTTCTACATTCCGAAAATGAAGTGAAAGTGAAACTTCCGCTCAATTTGTGTTCCCAATTCCACATAAGTGATTTGAAAAGAAAAATTTCATTTTCATTTTGTTTCTAGTGGAATTAAAGCAGTGATCGGCACTCATAGCACTCAGGAACCGAACACAATCGGCTATTTACACGTACACAACACGAATATCAACAAAACTCACAGCTAAGAGCACAAGAAATACTATTATTTCTTTTAGTCGTATGTTCGCTATCAACCAAGTAGGTCTATGCCGCTTTGTTGAAGAAATAAAGTACACTCTTAAAATTTTAGAGAATTGAAATTATTGAATTGAATTATTGAATTTTTTTTATTTATTTATTCATTCATTTATTTTGTTAACAAAAATAATGTTTATTAATAATCATAATCCTAACAAGGCAATATAGCAACCAAATAAAACTATGGTGATATCTAATGGAATACTTTTTAAGAACAAATAATTTAAGTACACAAAATGAAATATGTTTTTTATGATTAATATTTGTAATTTTTATTTTGAACTAATTTTACTTTTTTTAATAGAGAAAAAAAAGAACATGAATTATTTTAATTTTTTTAATTCAATGAATACAAATATCGACTTATCGATAATTTATTTCATTACTTGTTAATTTTTTCTAATTATTTATTTATTCATTTATTCAATATATTTTGTATAGGAAGAGTAATTCATTCATTCATTTATTTATTCAATTATTCAATCATTCATTCATTTATTCATTCATTCATTCAATCAGTCTAAATATTAATAAACAATTTTTCTACATCGGATGAGAAGTTTCGGAGATTACCTCCTACAAACAATAATAGTATTACCTCTTTCTAATATTAGTATGGATTAGTAAAGAAAAAAAACTTATTTCTTAAAGTGTACAACACCAATACATTCATATTCTCTCTTTCTGCCGACCACTGAATTAAAGTGATTTGATGTGTTCTATAAAACAATTTCACTACAAAAAAGTAATTGTAAACCGGTATTAGTTAACTGAGTGAAAAACAAAACTTTTTAGAAAATAAAATTATTTTGAATATTAAACGTAAAAAAAAAATCAAACACTGTAAGTAAATGTGATATGTTGTTAATATACGTTTAATTAACTGAAAAAGTGTTGTATTTTTTACGGGAAAACACATGAATTTGGAACAAAAGGCCCCATTTTTAACATTCATGGAAAAAAAATCTGGTTTGGCCAAAGGTTTTTAGAGGGGCGACAAAACAGTTGATGACCAGTTGTGGAAGGACTTAGCAAGTACATTAAACAGCTTAGGACCTCCAGAAAACGATGCAACTGGTTGGAAAAAGGCTTGGGCTGATTGGAAGGCTACCATTCGTAAAAAATTGGCCGTAAATAGAGCAGAGGTAACGGCAACAGGTGGATGACCCAATAATATCCAACACATATCATCCAAAGAAGATTCAGTTGCCAAACTTTCTGGCCTTTATACAGCAGTCGAAGGTGTTCCAGCTGCTAAATCATTCGGGACGACTAGCAAAGGGTAAACAACCACAAATTCATCTACTGAATTGTCAAACTTAGATGGCGACAGCTCCTACAATGTAGTAAACGTGATTTTACAAAAATTAAATAAAAATGACGAAGGTACTGAAAATATAGAAAATGAGGAACCGCATCCGATGATTTTCTTTTGATTTCTCTTTTTGATTTCTCAATTTCTTCGCGACTTCTTTCAAATCTAATCCATTTTGGCCATATGACAGTTTCAAAACATTACACATATTTGTTAAAATTTTTAACGCTGTACTTCTTTCCACTGCTAGATTTAAGTCTTTTGCGATCATTTGTTGGTAAATTTCTTGTCCGAAATAGCGTAGTGATGTGTCCAATTGCAAAATAATTGGAATGCTTGTCTTTTTAGCCATTGGTGATACTTCTTCTAAAACCATCATAAATGCATACTTATTTAATCTAAAATACGCAATAAAACTATTTTTTTTTATTAATTTTAAACACTTGCGACTCAGTTTTAATTATTGTCTTACGATTTTTCACGTAGTTCCAAAGGATTTGAACAGTCACGAAGCCTTTTTCTATTTAGATTTTCCGTTGTTTTTCTTTTTTAATTAAATACCAGGAAATCACAATTGCGAAACTCATTTTATATTATTTTAAAAATAAGTATTTTTTTGTTTAATTTTTATTTTTGTTAAAAAATGCACTTTTCTTTATTGCAATTTCATTCATTTTAAAGTGATAATTTGGTTTTTTCCCGCATTTTTTTATGTTGTTGCTAAGAACAAAATGAAAATGAAATCGACGTGAAAAAAACGATTCACTCGTTTTTCAGAACACAGCGGAATTGAAAATGTGGAATTAAAAACGATTCCACTTTCACTTCGTAGTGGAATATAGAGTGTTTGTTAAAGTATTGTACAAAATTGTAATTGCCTTGATTATTGAAAAAGAATATGACACAAAGGGAAGAGAAAAAAAATTATCTTAAATTATAACTGTTGATCATTACAGTGTGTGGCCATCAAATAAGGGACATCCTTAAACCATCAAATAAGGGACATCATTAAACATGGCGCAGAATATGGCTTTTTGGGAAGCGTTTCGGTTACAAGAGCTGTAACATTCATGAGGCATTTGTTGTTGTTGTTGTTGTGAGAACGTATGGTGAAAGTGACAAATTCATGAGCATTGCACTCAAAAAAAAAGTTTGTAAAGTCAGCAAAAAATTTTGCTGAGTCAGCAAAATTTTAGTCAGGAGGGTGCTAGCAAAAAAATTGCTAATGTCAGCAAAATATTTTGCTGAAAATCAGCGAGCTGATTTTTAGAAACAAAATTAGTAGATTCAGCAAAAGTTTTGCTAACACCTAGTAGATTAGAAATAAAAAAGCGTTGGTAAAAATTAATAAATTTTTTTCTGAATTTTAGTAGAAGTAATCATGAAGTAATTTAATATCTGAAAATATATAGAAATAAATATATATAACATAACAAAAATTTTCTTTCAACTACTTACATCAATGGTTGTCTAAATGATGCTATCTTTTAAGGACGCAACTGCCGAAGATAATTATAGAAACGAAACGAAAAAATAAACAAAAACAAACGAAACGAAAAAAACAACCATTTTTTTGCAATAAGAAAAAGGAACCATAAAAATCTACCTATGATGTGTATCTTTGTCTTTCGCTTTACTCTGTCTACATGTCTGTATAATATATATTATATATATTATATATATTTTAATTTTTAATCATATAAAATTTAAAATCACCCAAAATCAATATTTTCTTTCTCAATAAATTTTTTTAAACAAATACTCTTGACCATACTCAACATCAAATAAAAAGTCAGTGATCTTGACAACAAAACACCTAATTTATGAAAGAAAAAACTAAATGTTTGTACGTATATACTAATGTATGTTTGTGTGTATAGCAGTTAGCAAAGATAAAAACAAAAATATTTAAAGCAAGTTAAATTAAATAAAACTCGATATATAAGTACCTCCATATTAAGTGCATGTATTTTTTCCATAAGACTAAAAAAGTTGTATAAAAAAACGCATGTATTTTTTCTATATGGTTAAAAAAGTTTTTAATTTCCTCCAAAATTTATCTTTCTCCAAAATTGATCTTTCTCTGGCACAGAAATCGCATATATATACTACTTGTATATGTTTGCATTAGTTCAGATATTATTTTATAGCATGATATAAAATCTGATTAAATTATATCGCGCAATTATTCGGATGAAATTCAATCTCATAGTATTAAATTATAACTAAACTAATGCAAAATTTTCATAATTATATGAACCCGAGTAAAAACGTTTATATCTAATCTTGCATTATTTTATATAAATATATATGTTATTGCATAATATTATATGTGAATATATATGTTAATATAAAAAAAAATTGTTTCCTCTTAATTTTTGAATACGATGCCACACATAATTACATCATATTACATATCGACCAATATATAACCGTATATGAAATATACTATATGGTTAATCCAATTATGTACGAATACATGTATAATTAGATGTAACACAAATCAAAAGCATATAATTTTTTTATTTTATTAATAAATAATCATATAATTACAAATTATATATTATTACCCTAACCGAGCACTAGCTACTATGGCTTTCGGCGCGTTGTAGCGAAAACAGACCAATGCCTCTGTTGGGAATCGAACCCACGACCCCCGCACTGATAAGCCAGCACGCTACCAACTAGCCTACCGGGGCGCACAAAAAAAACATATATAATAACATATAGTGTAATATTAAAAAACTAATTTCATTTTGAATAAAGATATATCGTTCCATACAAAAAAAAATTACCTTGGCCAATTCATAGTTATATATATATAAAAAATGTAGATCTTCTTTTATCTTCTTTTATATAAATAAAACTACACATATTACCGCATTTAGTCTGTCCCGAATTTAAAAAATTTGCGAACTTCGTCACGTACTTAAACGATAGGTATTATTGAGCTGATTATGGATAAAAACCACACATTTTTTTTCATCTCCGATTTCAATGAAATTCGGCACAAATATTGTAAATGGGTAGTGTTTATCAAATCATTAACCTTTCGACCCCAAACCCTTTCGATTTTCGAAATATGACGTCATGAAAATTGGCTAAACGTCAAAATTTCAAAAAAGTGTCCATTCAAAGTCGCCCATAACTTCTAAACTATACAACCTACAACTTTCCTATTGGTACAATTTTAAAGGTGAAAACATTAATTAAAGGTCATTTTAATAAGTTTAATGTTCAAAGAACCATATCTCAAAATCTAATTTTTTTAAAATTCTGAAAAAATATATGTTAAAAACTAAGGCCTCTCTACATTGGCAAAATTTTAAGGTGGAGACTCATTTAATTCCGGAGTTATGGAGGAAAACGTGGTCGTAAGCAAATTTTCGTCGACAAGTTCATTCCACCACTTTTTGCCAAGAACGCCGATACGGTAATTGTCAACACCATTGTCGTGTAAGTCCACGCGGCCCATATATTTATTGTAATTGTTAAATGCGAGTGGCTGTGGAACACAAACTCTTTTTTTCTTCTCCTTGCTGTACTAAATGTATTAAATGTCAAAAGTCACTATCAGTACCAGCGTGTTTTGAAACACACGGGTACTTTTACTGCCCCGTAGCGTTAAGTATACTAACCTGTGAGGTAGCCAAAATTAATTTTATTCCTATTTAAACATTAGGCAACACACTTTTTGAACACCCCAGGGGGGAGATGGGGAAACATTTCCAAAAACAAAATTTTTTGTTGGTAATAAACCAAACCTTAAAATAAACCACCAAAACATTTAGTTATTTATATTAATCTATGTTTTTTATTAATTCAAAGTCGAGAAATGTTAAGCGTGTGTTCGAATACACGCTGGTAAGAAATGGGTTAATAAAAAAAATTGAAGGCAATGTTTTTACCTATAAAATGGTACCAATAGGAAAATTGAAGTTGTATAGTTTAAAAGTTATGAGCGACTTTGTATGGGCACTTTATTCAAATTTTGACGTTTTTGCCAATTTTCATTACTTCATATTTCGGAAACCGAAAGGGTTTGGGGTCGAATAAATTTGATAAATTTCATTAAGATGACAAATCCGAAAATGACAGTTTTCTGTGCGGTTTGACATGGAATTTCCCCATAGATTAATTTAATTTAATACTTGTTTTAAGTTGAAAGATGTAGTGAACCAAAATTACTATATGGAAATTTTATAAATTACAAAACTTTTGAGCCCCATTTTGAACATAAATTTAAAAAAAAGTAGTGGAAGAAAAGTATTCTCAATTTTTTAATTTTATTTTTCCCATAACTGATCAACTGGATAATACGAATCGTTTGAGAACTATTGCGTAAAATTGTCCACTTTCGGGACACCTTAATATGAATTAAAACTAACAAAAGGTTTATGCGGAAACTGTTTCTTAATATTTTTTATGGTTGAAATTGTGTAAAACTCGGATGCCCAGACTAAAACTCGGATGATCGGGAGCCCATTTCTCGGATAAAACTGTATAAAGACACATAATAAATTACGTATGATTATATAAAGCATCATATCAACTTTTTTTAATCGGGTTTCTTAAATTTTCAAAATTTTATGGAAACTTTATTTAAGAATGATACTCGTAGTTTCAATCTATGTCAATCTATATCCGTATCTGAAGTAGATGAAGACGGCGGATGCTCGGCGAATTAGTCAGGATTTATAAACACTTTAAAAATTACTAAACTCAAAAAAATAAGTTAGTAGAAAAGTTAGTAAAACGTCTTGTAAATCAAGTATACCATTTTTCAACAAAATTTTTTGTTAAAACTATTTTTCATCTCAATTTTTAGTTAAACTTAGGGTGGACGACAACCAGATTGAAAGATATACCAGAATGAAGTAGATGTCGCGGAATGTCCAGATGTAGTAGAGGCGAGTAAAATGATACTAAAAAGTGCAACTCTTGTAAGACATATAAAAAAATCAACCATGGAAGATTTTTTTATATCTTTTAGATACAAAAGGACGCCAACAATGTGTATTCATATAAATATTGTGTTGATTCCGTCTTGTCAAAGAAATTGAATATTAATTAGATTAAAGACAAAATAAAATATTTAAATTTAATAAAAACAAAATGTGTATTTGTAAACTAAGTTTTTATATTGGTAATTTATGGAATGAAAAATTGCAAACAAATATACCTTTAGGTAGACAGACTAAAGCGAAAGAGTAGCACACATCTTAGGTAATTTTTTTATATTTAATTTCTCTATTCATAAAAAAAAATGGTTGTTTAAGTGTATGTCATATTTTGTTATTTCTTCTTTTATTTCTAGAATAATCTACGACATTTAGGACATTTTTATATATTTTTTTAAAGAATCACATTTTTTTGTTTAGTATTTTTAGCAAATAAATTAACTTAAGTATAATTTTTCTAAAAATTTGTTAAGTTTTTTTCAATCTACTAATATTCAGCAAAAATTTTGTTAACTTGTTGCAAGGAGTTTTTAATTTTTAATCAACTAAACGTTGGCAAAACTTAGTTGAATCTACTAATTTTGTTGCCAAAAAATCAGCTCGCAGATTTTCAGCAAAAGATTTTGCTGACATTAGCAATTTTTTCGCAACCCTCCTGACTAAAATTTTGCTAAGTCAACATTTTTTGCTGACTTTACTAAGTTTTTTTTTGAGTGTTCGCAAAATTTTTAAATCAACTCGGCAGTCATAGCCGAATTCCAAAAAAGTCTAATATTTAACATACGAAGTTGGAACATACGATGGCGCATCAATAAATCCGCGACATTTTGAATGAAACACAGTTTTTTTTGAAAAAAAAAAAATAATTTTTCAACATAATCTCCTTTTAGCTCAATGCACTTAGTCCAACGTTTCTCCAATTTTTGTATCCCTTCCAAAAAATAGGATTTTTCGAGGTCCATAAAATAGACATTTGTTTGATCAATAATTTCATCGTTGGAGCTCAATCTCTTTCCACCAAGCCATTTCTTTAGGTTTGGAAATAGGAAATAGTCACTGGGTGCTAAATCCGGAGAATATGGCGGATGAGGTACTAATTCGTAGCCCAATTCATGCAATTTTGCCATTGAGACTGCACACGTGTGCACCCGTGCATTATCTTGATAAAAAAGAACTTTTTTCTTGGCCATAAGGTCGTTTTTTTTTTTAAATCCTCGTTAAATCGGTCCAATAAGTTGGCATAACATTCGCCGTTTATTGTTTTTCCCTTTTCAATGTAATCGATGTGGATTATCCCGTGTGCATCCCAAAAAACTGTTGCCATCACATTAATGGCCGACAAACTTACCTAGGCCTTCTCCGGAGCCGGTTTACCCGGAGAAACTCATTGTTTAGACTGCTGCTTGGTCTCCGGAGTGTTGTAATGGATCCATGTTTCATCCACAGATACAAAACGCCGCAAAAACTCATTCGAATTGCTGTTAAACAACTCCAAACAATCCTTTGAATTTGTCACACGATTACGTTTATGGTTTGAGAGCAAACGTGGCACCCATGTTGCAGATAGCTTTCTTAAACCCAACTGATCATTTAAAATCGAAACCACACTGCCATATGAAATGCCTATGGCATCAACAATCTCACGCACTTTTACTTTAAAATTGAGTTTTAATTAAAATATTTGTTGATTCAGCAAAAGTTTAAATGAATTCGGTCGTGTTGATGCAATTGTAGTAACAACTAAAATTTAATTAAAATTATTTCCAATTACTTATAGTTTTATTCACATCTTTTAAAAATTTAATTGAATATTGTTTACTATTGGGAAAAATTACAAAATTTTAAAAAAATCACCAAAATTGTAAAAAAAATCGCCAAAATGTAAAAAAATCGAGACCATTTGAAAAAATTGCAAAATATGAAAAAAAAATTGCCAAAATTTAAAAAACAATCCTTAAAATTGCAGAAATTTAAAAAAACTCCCAAGATAAACGCCAAAATTCGAAAAAAAATTAAAAAAAATCACCAAAATTAAAGAAATGCGAAATTTCAACTTTAAACGATTTTTTTAATTTTGGCGACTTTTTAAAATTTTTGCATTTGTTTCTATGTTGTTATTATACGTTATAAAAACTGAAAACTTTTTTAATACCAAATTCATTTTCAATTAAACAGTTAATTGAAAGTAAGTTTGAAATCAAACAAAAGTTAAATTGAAATTTTTTGACAATGAATTTTTCTGTGTATTTTGACATAATCTTTTAAAATGGAGATACCACTAAGACTCAAAATTAAGTTCACTTGTGCCGTAAAAGTCGTTACTTTACTTACAGTGCAATCTTTTTATTTAAATTTGACTTGCTACGCACGCATCTGGTAACAGAGTTTTCAGTATTTTTTTTACGATATTGCGATATCTTATATATTTTTTTTAATTTTTTGCAACAAATTTAAACCTCAAACTTTGATCGATATGCATAATGTGTTAACGTGGTCCAATGTGACTCAATTTTTCTCAATTTTTTTTCCCGAGTTAAAACGTTTGCATAAAATAATACATTATTTTATATACACTTATAAGGTTTGGTCTGCCAGTGCATTTAACCGGACATAATTATATAAATTCATATATAAAATTAATTTCGTAGAAAAAATTTAATATGATGTCATATATAGTTGCGTATAATTGTATATTGCATTTAGAATACGCTAAAACTAATCCAATTAATAATTACGTTATATTTATATACCTAAACATTGCAAAATAATATATATTTTGATATTATATCATATTTTAAAAAACACAATTTTATTTTAGATAAAATTGTATATTACCCCATGCAGAGCCACACTAGAAAATTTGTCAATTATATTTTGGGTGTAAATAAGCATTACATCAAACAATAGTAGAATTAATTGCATCATTTTGTGTATAATTTTATACACAAAATTTACCGCAATTTTTGTCTTTTGAATTGATTTCTTTCTGGTTCTTAACCCTAAAAAAAGAATTTGTTTCATTTGTAACATTATGAGTTCTTAATTGAGTCTAAGATTTTTTTCAATCTAAAACTCTAAATTTAGTTTCAACGTTTTTTCCGTGTTTATTATTCAATAGTGTAAGTTAATAAATTCCACAAAATCTTCATTTTCATTATATTATTTTTTATTTTTGAATATAATAAAATATCCAAATGGAAAGGAATTTGTTACAAATTATAAAGTTGTAAAGCTTTTGCAAGTGGCTAAAGTCTAAAAGGATTAATAGATATTTCGGATTTTCATGACATTTTAAAATCAAAAACAGGATACAACTATAGCTTATTTTGTATATATCAGTATCAGTTCAGATATAAATTTATACCGCTATATAAAATCGTATTAAATTGTATCGCGTCATTATTCGGATGTTATTTAATTATTATGCCCATTTCTCGGATGAAACTGTATTAAGACTCATATTAAATTTCGTATGATTTTATAAAGTGACATATTAATTTTAATCGGGTTATTAGAAGTTGAAACTTTTTTACTTTTTTACATTTATCAAGTTTTAGCTATCCTAGACGTATATTAGTTTTCAAAAAGTTTTCCGCGTAATCCTTTTTTTATTTAATTAAACTAGAAATTAATATTTATTTAAAAATTTAACGTAATTAGACAATAACGATGCATATCCAACTTAAAGTACACAAACGTTTTCAAATTTGACGTATTTCGCGGATTGTGATCAAACAGATTAAAGCGTTGTTTCGCGGTAGAAACATCAAAATTCGCAAAATAATGAACACAATAAGTAAAAATGAAAAAATGCATTTTAAGGAAATGCACTTTATGCGGGAGGTTTTTGTTTCAAAATGACCTGAGAAAGCGATTTCTATAATTAATACATGATTGCCCATTACGTGTTGGTAAAATTTAGCAAACAAAAAAAAAAAAAAAAAGCTGTTACTCTAGTGTGAAAAAAAAAAATATATAATCAAAATAAAAAATCGAAAAGACCCCCCCCCCCCCCCGAAACAAATTCCTAGCTACGTGCCTGCCCATAGTATTTATCAAGCCTAATATTTAATGAGCACTCGAAATTCACTTTTTACCATTTTTAAAAAAATCCACGAGGTTGTATGTTTTGAACAGCTTTTAAACGCAAAGTAAATGACGGAACTTGCTCAAAATTTGACAGTAGTCTATAAACAGGTGGTACTTGAGAGGAGCAGTGTTGCATTTCATATAACTACGAGGGAAGTTCGAAAAGTCACGGACTTATTGATCCGCCCTCGTATAATAAATTTAAAACGGAAGGGAAAAAACAACATTTACCGAGGAAAGAATTAAATTTTTCGTTCGCAAAATTTTCAAGTAGAAGATTTTTTCAAGAACAGAAATAGACAGCAAACTTTACACGTCCATGTTATACAAAATAATATATATGTCGGTATTAAGGATATTTAGTACTTCAGCAATTTTAGATTGTTCAAAACAACCGTTTTGTTAACCACAAAACAGGATCAGTGGTAGAAAATATATAGCATATAGTGGATCTAAGCAACTGTTTAATGTTTAAACTTAAAAATTTAGAATCCATTATGCATGTTATAAATGTTGGGTGTTGGTTATTGTTTAAACAAGCGGTTTCCAACGCTCTCTTTTAAAAACCTGAACTGGTTTTAAGATAGATTCGAAAAGAATGTGTTAACAGTGGTACTTTTAGTTATATAATTTTCATGCTTTTAAGCACTTTTAATTAATTTCTAAAGTTAATTTCTCTTGTTTGATGTATTCTCTGCATAAGATTTGTATAACTAAAAAATATGCATTAAAAACCTCTAAAAGCTGTTTCTCTTAGAACCAGTTGGCATATACAATTTAAAAGATGTTAAACTGGAAATGAATTCTTTTTTAGTCTATATGTTCGTTGGTTTAAAACCATGGTTGGCAAACACTACCTTTACATTACAACGACAGTTGTCTACCATTAAAACTACTATTTCAATAGTGGCATGTTGAAATAAAACCGATTATACAAATGTCATACACAGTTATACTACACATGGCTTTTAAAAATCATTTCGGTATTGATGTATACATACATACATACATATACCGTATAAACATACATATACATACATACATATACAGTTATAACTGTGATAGCCAACATCGTTATTATAAAAAGTTATTGAATGCCAACCCTGTTTAAAACCTAATAATTATAACGTTGTTTTTTAGAATTTAACAAAAAAAATATTAAAACACACCTCGGCAAGTTTCCTTGGTATGAATGCCGATATGTGATTTACATTCTCTTTGATGCCCAGATTTCAAATCCGGCATCCAAGTTTTTCTATCAAACGTCACAATTTTTAGAAAACCGCGGTTATAGTTGCCAAAAATGGCCATTTTGGCTCTTTTTTAAGGCCTTTTGAAATATGATTGACGCTTACGAAGGATTCAAAATAAAAACAAGTAATTATAATACACTTTACACTTGAAGATACTGCAAATAAATTTTCTAAAACTAAATGTTAAAATAGCGAAAAGATACATTTATCAAATTAATTCTACAAAAAATATAAATACATTTTTTATATAAAATTGAGAAATAAGAATTATAATTTCGTACAATTTAAAGATAGCTTATATTTGAAATACAATTTAAACGAAGTTGTTGTACAAATTTTAAAATTTTTCGCAGACATTAAAACAAAAGAAAGTTCAAAGTTTGTATCGTGACCCCAAAATAAATTAAAGAAGGTCGGATGCATGGTCTAGGCTACTTTTAAAAATGTAATATTTGGTAATTTTTCTGATTGAGTACTTTTCAAATGCAATTTTTACCTATAATAATACCCAAATTTGAGACGTATGCTAGTTAACTCATTATAGAGAATTAAGTTTAATATATTTACCATCGTAATAAAAATGGTTAAGCTGATCGGATGTGTGGTGTACACTAGGCCGGGTCGATAAAAAAAGTTGTGCCGGTCACCCCCTAGAATTAAAGATAATTTGAAGAAGATTTGAAAAAAAATTTTTTGTTTTTTGCCACGCCCCTTGACCACGCGCATTTGGTTTTTTATTACCTGTGGCTCCATTTATAGTCCGATCGTAACGTGTGATATATCATTGTTTTTGGAATGACAATGGCTACATTTTCTACTTTGATCACTTTTGACTCCGACGTCAAATTCTAGAAGTGACTTCTGGAAACTCGATATCTACCACCCTAATTCACGAGTTTTTCTAAACGATAAAAATCAACAAATTTGCAACAAAATGGCATCGATTTGTTAGTGCATATTTTTACCTATTTTGCTATAAATGCATATTTTTGCATATTTTGCTATAAATGCATATTCTTATGCATATTTTGTATTTTTTGTTACATATTTTGCATATTTTTACATGTTTTTGCATATTTTTACATATTTTTGCATATTTTTGCAATTTTTTTTTTGATGTTTTACTAAAAATAAATTTTTTACAATTTAAATTTTTTTAGAAATAAAATCTTATCAAATTTATACATTTAATTTTTTTTATCAAGAAATGTAATATGACAGAAAATTCAACTACAAACTTTAAGAAGATTTTTAATTGTAATTCTCAATTTTGTAACGACTTTTTAAAACAGAAATTACTAAAATTTAAAAATTATATAGAAAAAAATGAAAAAATCAATAATAAATGCATATTTTTAAATTTTAAGTACATATTTTACGATTTTAAATACATATTTTATGTACATAAAACACAAATATAAATGCATTAACTTCCGAGCCCTATATATTATTATTCCTCTTCAAGTGTTCGCGTCTACAGCTGTAGCTTTTTGATAAAATTAGTGTAAATTACTAAAATATTTTTTTCTTTAAAAATATAATTAAATTGTTTTTTTAACAATATGCATTTTCAATCATGTGATATTGATAAAACAAAATTACAAACAAACCGTGAAGTTATTCAATATTTTTTATATACCGAACGCTTTGTGCGAGTTGTTAGTGAATCCGCAAACAAGGTAACGGACGAAAAGCGCATGGGGTATATATTTGCTAAAATAAGAAGTCGAGAGCAGTATAAACAGCTAGAGTCTCGCCAAAATTTAAATTAATTTATTTAAGGAGAATACTACATTAAAAAAAACCATTGTTTATACTTTTAAGAATAGAGTTTCTCTCAACAATATTTGATAGAAAAATGAGTAAAAAGAGTGCACTTTAAAAATGGCCACAAAAACAATAACCACAAAAAGACCAAAGCTTATTGTTAACGATTGTTGGAATAAAAACTCAAATTGATTTTTTTTAAACCTTCGTAACTTTTTTGTTACTGAATAAATATATATACTGCAAAAGACAAAATTTCATGAAATTTAAAAAACTTTTTTATCGTTTAGAAAAACTCGTGAATTAGGGTGGTAGAAATCGAGTTTCCAGAAGTCACTTCTAGAATTTGACGTCGGAGTCAAAAGTAGAAAATGTAGCCGTTGTCATTCCAAAAACAATGATATATCACACGTTACGATCGGACTATAAATGAAGCCACAGGAAATAAAAAACCAAATGCGCGGGGTCAATGGGCGTGGCAAAAAAAAAAAAAATTTTTTTTCAAATCTTCTTCAAATTATCTTTAATTCTAGGGGGTGACCGGCACAACTTTTTTTTTTTGTATGGGGTGCGACCCACTCTAGTGTACACAACTTCAAAAATGGTTAAAAACGCAATTTTTCGCGTTTTTATTCGCAGTTTTCTCAACATTATGACGTGATGGAAAAAGATTTGGAATCAGTGCGACAAAATCAGTTCAAAATATATATCGCGGTGCAAACCAAATCGACTTTTTCTAATTTTGTGACTGTGTGTAATCATTTAAAAGCAAAAAACCGTAGTGTTTCATGTTTTTTGCAGTAAATTTTTAAATTCATTTATATACTAAACGGCACTAAGAAAAATATATTAAAGTGATAAATTTTTTCATTAAATTTTACTATATTATATATATATATATATATATGCTTTGCCATATATAATTATATATAAATTAATTAATTGTACCATATACTAGTGTTTCTAATTATTCGACCAAGGCAGTTAACCGGTAAGGGAATTATTCGAAAAAAACGCTGAAATGGATTAACCGGTTATTCTGGTCGGTAAATGAACAAAATTTGCGATTAATCGTTTAATGCAACTTAATGTGTTTTTTTTTTCTTTTTAAATCTAAAAACACACACAAAGCGTTATAAAATATCAGGGCTGGGCTTTGAAACTAGGGCATGCGTTGTTTTTAATTATTAGTAAAGTGAAAGTAGTACACTCATTTAAAAAAGTTAGTAGAAAAATTAGTACAACTAATTTTTAGTACAAAATTAATTTTTAGTAAACATTTTTCCTATTCTTTATTTGCAAATTATAATTTTTACGAATTTTTGTTGCTGATTTTAACAAAATATTTCAATTGCTTTTAAACCCGAGTTGATAAAATAATCAAACTTTTTACTAATTTTAAATTTCATAATTAAGAGCAGTTTTTTTCAAGATAAAAATTTTTATAATCTATAATACAAAGAAAATGCAATGTTTTAATTAAAAAAAAATATTACGAATTTTTAGTAATAATTACAGACACGTTCTGCTAAAAATTAGCTAAACGGTCTGCTGTCCTGAACATAATGTTTAAAAAAGTTCTATTTTACGCTTAAAATTCAGCTTTATTCAAAAAAACTATTTATGTCTTAGAATTTGATCTGTTGCTTTTAATTCAAGTTTAACCTTTCTAATACTTCTTTTATTTTTGGGGAAATTATGCTCTGAAATTAACTTTTATGGTATTTTCGCTATTACCATAAAAACCATAAATACCAACTTACCATAAATACCACACCAATAAAAATCAGCTAACGATTTCTTCTAGATGTATTTGAAATGGTCAAGCTTGAATTTTAAAGGCACCAGACATGACTTTCACAAGACAAAACAAAGTTTAAAGCTTAATTCGCGATATTTTTACGTCCAGAATATAGTAAAAAATTAGTTTATAGAACTCTAGATTTTGTCGGCCTGTGTAATTTTAAATATTTTTATTTGTTTTTTCAAAAAGCAAATGCAAAAACATTGATAATGTTACTTAAAATAAAATATCTTAAGGAGCTCTTTTACTATATTTTAAAATAATTTGATGGTATATTAATTAGTGCCATTATTTTAGCCAAAGTTATAAAAAATAAGAGAAAATATTAAACTTTTAACCAGTTGATCAAAAATTACAGTTTCTAATATATTGAAGCTAAAAAAGAATAGTTAAGAAAAAACGAAACCGACAACACACAAAAATCCGGTGGATACCGGTTTTAGAAAACCGATTCGACCACAATACACCTTACCCTTTAGCTTACAAAAATCTAATTATAATGAGTTTAAAAATAGATTTCCAGACAAATGTTGTATCATTATCTTTTGTCTTGAAGTAATAAGACAAAAGATATTCCTAATAAGCATTTACACTTGAAAACAATTTAAAATCGAATTTATATCAATAATTTTTTTAAATATTAACTTTTGAGAATATTGTTAAGAAATTATAGTTCTCGAATAGGGAACTATAGGGTTCTCAACAAAAACGTCTTGTATTTATCAAGGCTTTTTTTTAATTTTTTTCGACTCAATTAAAACTCATAGAAATTGCAAATATATTTCAAATCTTTCTCAAGCCTGAAAAATAAAATTTAAACAAAGAAATATTGTTGATAAAGATTTATAAATTACACTCTTTTTCAATATGCTTTTCAATCTATAAATTATACTTTTAATTTTCATTTTATTTTTTACACATTAAAAAATCACAATTAAATACATACAAATGATAATTTTACTCCAGAATGGACATCTTTTAAACGCACGTGTTAAAGATGTTAAAGTATTAGTCGCCCTTTTTCGAAATCCAAAAATTTAAAAAAATAGAATTAGTGAACTCAATTTTTGCACAATTGCAAATCATTCCAGATGGCGATTGAAGTATTTTCTTCGTGAAATGAAAAACGTGTTATTGTCTCGAGTAATACATCGATTTTTAAAAATCCACAAATTGTATGTAAGTTATGATATGGCATACAATACTGTAATATAAAATTATTTATTCTCTGGAAAGTTCCGCTACACGCGTAGAATATTTTATGCTGAAACTATGTCTACAAAAATTATTCTTTTCGTAATTCGAACTCCTATTTTTTAGTTTCCCACAACGTGACTGCATTTTTGGGCAAAATGCAACATTAACAAAATAATTGCATTATGCTTCTTGCTTTAGGAAGTTTTAAGTTAGTATTAAGTATTCAGTCTTTGAGGTAAGATTGGAAAATAAAAAATATATTTTTTTAAATAACAAAAAGTCTAAAATAATAATTGGGGGCTCAACCGGGATCCCTATCGAAAAGATTCTGAAGGAAAAAAAGTAAGAATATCGATAGTGGATTCGCCAAAAAAATAAAAAAGTATCCTTGTAAAAAGGAGAAAATAAAAAAATATCCTTGTAAAAGGACAAAAATAAATAAGAGTATCCTAGTAAAAGAAGAAAAATAAATAAGAATATCCTTGTAAAAAGGAGACTACAAAAAATACAAACTAACAGCAACATTTGTTCAAAAATAAATTTTAAAAAAAGTTTTATTAAGACCATAAGAAATTTTTCAAATAAAACGTTAAATGAAAAAAAGAATAGTGGTATACAAATTATCAAACAATTTGAGAAAATACAAAAGGAAAAGAAGAAGGAAAAAGTTTATTTAATACTTAAAATTTTACAAAAAAATTTAATTACAACGAAAACATCATAAAAAAAGTGACGAAAAACACAACAACATTTGTTCAAAAACAAATTTCAAAATTTTTATTAAGAATATAAGAAAACTTTGAAATAAAACGTTAAGTGAAAAATATAATATACAAATTATCAACAATTTTTGAAAAACAAAAAGAAAAGAAGAAGGTTTATTTAATTCTTACGACAAAATCAGCAGTGACGAAAAAACACAATAAAAAAGAGTTTTATTAAGACTATAAGAAAACTTTGAAATAAAACGCTAAGTGAAAAAAAAGAAAAGAATAAAAATATACAAATTATCAACAATTTTTGAAAAAAAACATAAGAAAAAATAAGGAGAAAGTTTATTTAATTCTTAAAATTTTACAACAAAAAATACTACAAAATTATCATAAACATCATCAGTGACAACAACATCAACAAAACAACAAACTATCAACAGTAGCAGCAACAGCACGATCCAGATATTGATGTAAGATTATATTTTTGTATTTATTGTATTTATTTAAGTTTATCCATAACGAATTACAATTTTAAAGAAATATATTTAAAAAAAGTACATATAAGAAAAATTTATACAAATTTATAAAGAAAAGATTTGATTGGAAATGTTTTATATTTTCTTAAAATTAACACAACTTGAAATTGACTTAAATAGCGGTGTTCTTTTCAGTTGTAAGTAAAAATATACACCATTTCCAATCTGGATTCAGAAATCGATAGTTTATCACAATTGTTCGGGTCTTTGGACACTAATATTATAGGTAGAATGGCAAGTGAGAACTTTAATAGAAGCACAGACAGGGCCACTACTAGCAGAACTTTGGGCAGACTGACTACATCGAACGCAGTGGGTGAATTTGAAGAGGAACTGATAGATATAACTGTACGTTGTGACGAACCACTGGACGTTATTAAATCAATGCCAACTTTTGATGGCAAACATTCTTATGTTAGCTAGCGCGAAGCTGCCACTCATTCGATGAAATTATATGCTAAAGGAAGTAAACGTTACTTCTCAGCTTTGACCATACTCCGTAACAAAATAATTGATGATGCAAATGACATATTGACCAATCATGGCACTGTCCTAAATTTCGACGCTATTATTAGCTGTCTGGACTTCGCTTACGCCGACAAACGACCCTTGCATTTGATCGAACAGGATATTAGCGTAATGCGACAGGGATCGCAATCAATAATGGACTATTATAATTTGGTAAACAAGAAGCTCACTGACTTAATAAACAAGACGATAATGACTCACGGAACGAATTCCGCCCTGACCAAAGAATTGAACAATAGAAACAGACAATACGCTCTTAGGGTATTTATGACGGGACTAAATCCTCCTTTGGCAGATATATTATTTTCTGTCTCACCAAATAGCTTGCCAGACGCTTTGGCGAAAGCTCAGAAATTGGAAGCCAATAAAGTGCGTGCCAATTTTTAATAAACCACATGTTAACAATAATTTCAAGGGGCAAAACTTCCTAAGTTTTCCCAATCGCGGTCAAAGAGATCCGCATCCTAATCAATTCAATAATCGCCGATTAGAACAGAAATCGGAACCAATGGAAATTGGTAGCTCGGCGAATGTTGTGGCTAAACAACCACAAAATTTTAACTATAACAATCACGGACATTTTGGACAGGGAAGACCTTTTTATCAAAATAACAATGTCCAACGTTTCCAACAAAGGCCCTTTAACAATAATTATCAACAGGGGATGAAACGCCAATTAAGTGGTAGTGGTCAAGTTAGCCACCAGCCTCAAAATAAAGCACAACGAATAAATAATCTAAACGAGGAATCTTTTTTAGAACAAGAATTGGGCTGCCCTACATCATTAGCACAGCATCAACAGGAAGAAAATGTAGAATTTTAATTGATAGTGGCGCTACGAGCTGCTATTGTAGTCCTGGAGTTCTCACGAACAGAAAGGAATTAGTAATTAAGAAGAGGGTAAGAACCATACATGGTTTTACCATCATTAAATATTTTTATGAAGCAAGTGTATTTGGATTCAAAGAAAGATTTTTTGAAATATCTAATTTGGAAACGGATATCCTATTAGGTTAAAACTTTATAAAAAAAGCGAAAGTAATTTTGAATTTTAAAGAGGGAACTGTAATTTGCGGTAAACACTGCGAAAAAATTATAAGCCTTGAGTCACATGATTCAATTTACGGGGGTAAAAATACAAGAGAAAATGATAATGAGCTGTTCAAAGAAAATGCTTTGAATAAAACGAGAAATGAAGAAATTGTTAATTTTAGTGATGAAAGTGAAGAATCATTGAAAGTTTTAAGAAGAAGCGTTATAAGAAATATATAGAGATTAGAACGGACATTAGAGCAGAAATTCGAACAATTGTTAAAGCGCCAATATGGATCAAGCAATATCCCTATCCACTTTCTGCAAATAGTTTCGTTAATAACGAGATAGAAAAATTACTAGAGGACGAAATAATTCGCCCAAGCAAAAGTCCCTATAATTCCCCAATATGGGTTGTTCCAAAAAAAGGAATGAATGATAATGGTAGGCAAAAACTGCGTATGGTTATTGATTACAAGAAATTGAATGAGCAAACAATACACAGAAAAAATTATGGCCCAAAAATATCTAATTAATTGATTGTTTGAATATCAATAACAATTTAAACAATTTTTTTAATTGATTCAATTAAGAAATTTATTGAATTTTCTAATATATCCATACAGTGTTGACAACATGTAAACAAAATTTTTAAAAATTTGGCAAACTACCCAGCAAACAATCCGGTCCGTTTATGTGCCGTTTTCGGTACAGCATATACGGATCCGAAGTCCGTTTCCGTACCGTTTTCCGGATCAGTATACGGACCGGAAAACGGAATAAAAGGAACATCGAATACGGATTCGAAACAGTATAAAGCACGCTAAAACGGACCGTTTTCGTACCGTCATGCTGTATATAAAACGGAGTGTACGAATTGAGTGTACGTTTAAAACGTACCGTAAACTGTCCGTCATTTATTTTAAAAACGGAGTGGACTCCGTTTTTAATATACCGTATACGGTCCGAATATGGTCCGTATTCGTACCGTTTTTTTTTTAAATGGTCCATTTTTTTTTTTTTTTTATTTATTTTATCTAAATGATTTCTTCTTTTCTTAATTTTAAACAAAAGTTTGGTTTTATTTTTAAATTTTTTCATTTATAAAGATATTAACAAAAATGGATTAATGCCCGTAATTTCAAGCAATAGATACCTACCGGTGCTTAGATATCTACCCGTATACACGAACAAAATCGGGTAGGTATCTAAGCACCGGTAGGTAAATATTGCTTGAAATTACGGGCATAACAATTACATTATTAAAAAACAATATGAAACCACATAAAAATTCAATAAAAATCAATAAAAGGATGTGGTTTTAACATTTTGATTTTTTTTTTCATTTTATCTCTGGTGTTGTTTAACATCTTCATCATTAAAATTTTCATGAGATCTGCATCTCTATATTTAACTGCAAAAACATCTGAAATACAAGTATATGTTAAAAAAGTGGTACATTTAAAAATAACCAAAAAAATTACCACTAAAAATCTTAAATACGTATTCAGCCATTTTTAATTTTATGCAGCCGTTCTCGAGCTATGGAGTGACAATCAAAATGTACACTTCTTTTTATATATATATAGATATAGATGAAAATGACTAATGTTCAGAAAAATCACCACATCTGGACTAAACGGAAATATTTTTAAACAATTTTTTTTTTATAAACCATCCTCATTGCATGTTCTACAAAACGTATTCAGCCATTTTTTATTTTCTGCAGCCGTTCTCGAGTTATGGAGTGACAATCAAAATGTACACTTATTTTTATATGTATATATAGATTTTATTAATATTTAATTTTATTAATAAATAAAACTGTTTGATTTTTTTTTAAACAAAACACACTCCGGTAATACCGGAAGAAAAACGATAACGGTTGTAACGGAGTTTTAACTGATGAAAATCGGTGTAGTCCGGTTAAACGGCACCGAAACGGATACAGCAAAACGGAGTTAAAACGGATAATTTTCAAAATTTGAGTAATCCAATTTTACTGTACGTTAATGGTCCGTTTTCGTACAAGCTTCGACGGATACGTCAATTCCGGTCCGTTTTCGTACCGTCAATGCCGGATTCGTGAATCCGTTTGTAACGGACAGTCCGTAAAGTTGTTTCTTGGGTATTTTCTTTTATTTTATTTAGATTAAATAATCAAACAAAGCTTTAATTATATCAATATATTATTTAATTTGTAAATAAAAAGAAAAAAAAATCGCAAATGATTAACTTTCAATAAGTTGAATAGTTTACCGATTTCAAATACACGCAAAATCGTAATTATTTCCCTAGAGTTTGCAACACTCTTTTTGTTGAGATATTCGTGTACGCACGAAAACTTAATTTGGTTTCGTGTTTTATCTGTGGTAATAAAAGTGCACACGTGGATTTAAATAAACCTTATCGAAAAAGGACAATTAAACTATTATTTTTGTAAATAATTAAATTTTCAATAAGTATAAGTGTCATTAAACTATCATTTTAAAGTTGCGTGTGATTTTTTTAAGAAAGCAATTCAATTACAAGAAAAAGTTTAAGACATGAAAAGCAAAACAAAAATGTTGTCTTTACTTTTATTTGTTTTCTTATAATACATTTTTATATTGAAAAGCTTTAATTTTATTATAAATAAAATGTAAATTTAATTTACAAACCTACATTTATTTTTTATTTATTGGGGGGCATATAATAAAAATAAAAAAATACGAGTTTTCAATTAGAACTACCATTGTTTTCTTCTCAAGTTTCAATTAAAGTTTTAATCAATTTAACTAAACTTTTTAATTGAGGTTGTAAAGAAAAACAATAACTCTTTTAATTAATATTATTATTATTTTAATTGAAAGAGTTTTAATAAACTGTCTGTAATTTTTTTTTAGTTAATACTATCATTTCAGTGGTAGGTGCAAAATCAATTAAAGTATTAATTGATTCAATCAAATTTTTAATTGAAACCCGTTTTTAGTTTTTTCTGTGTATCCGATAAATATCCTATTCCCGATTGCAATGTAATACTTTCGAATCTGGGAACAGCAAAATATTTTATTGGGGATTTTTGAATTTTATTCATCGTCTTCTTAGACAGTGTACAATTAATACTATAATTAATATGCACATATTTTTCAATTGTTTGAGATAGGCGTGGTAGAGAAGATTGAGCATACTTTTCTAAAAATCATAACTACATTGTAAATTTTTATTGAATTAGACTGCGCAGTTTCTGGTAACACAACCTTCATCAGTAATCCTTTTTGACAATACTGTAATTATTTGTTATGGTTTTTATTGTTTGATTGCATCTATATGAAATGTTTTATTTATTAAATGCAATCCTGACCGTGGCTTGAACCTGCTTTCTTTGCCACATGCACTTCGCACTACACTTAGACAGAGGCTCTAACCAACTGATCTACGTAAGGTCGATTTTTGCTGTGGCTTAAAACCAGTTTCAATTACACGGGGTCGATTTTACATTTTAATTGTAATTGCAGAAGATAGCTAAGACAAACACCACAACAATTCACAATTGTTAGAAAATCATATGTAATCTAATTTCCACTATTTCCCACATTTTGTGAGTTGGCGCAACTATGATGTATTTTTTGTACATACGGTAGTTTGGCTATTCACGTAGTTAGGGAAGAGTTGCCAGGGAGCAAATGCTTAATCTTCTCTACCACGTCCATCTCAAACAATTGAAAAATATGTGCATATTAATTATAGTATTAATTGTACACTGTCTAAGAAGACGATGAATAAAATTCAAAAATCCCCAATAAAATATATCAAAAATTTGCTCCCTGGCAACTCTTCCCTAACTACGTGAATAGCCAAACTACCGTATGTACAAAAAATACATCATAGTTGCGCCAACTCACAAAATGTGGGAAATAGTGGAAATTAGATTACATATGATTTTCTAACAATTGTGAATTGTTGTGGTGTTTGTCTTAGCTATCTTCTGCAATTACAATTAAAATGTAAAATCGACCCCGTGTAATTGAAACTGGTTTTAAGCCACAGCAAAAATCGACCTTACGTAGATCAGTTGGTTAGAGCCTCTGTCTAAGTGTAGTGCGAAGTGCATGTGGCAAAGAAAGCAGGTTCAAGCCACGGTCAGGATTGCATTTAATAAATAAAACATTTCATATAGATGCAATCAAACAATAAAAACCATAACAAATAATTACAGTATTGTCAAAAAGGATTACTGATGAAGGTTGTGTTACCAGAAACTGCGCAGTCTAATTCAATAAAAATTTACAATGTAGTTATGATTTTAAGAAAAGTATGCTTAATCTTCTCTACCACGCCTATCTCAAAATATTTCTCTACGATTGATTTGGAATCTGGTTTTCATCAGATTCTCATGAAAGCACAGGACATGAAAAAACTGCGTTCTCCGTTAACAACAGAAAATATGAATTTATAAGATTACCCTTCGGCCTTATAAATGGTTCAAGTATTTTCCAACGAGCTATGGACGATATTTTACGCGAATATATCGGAAAAATATGTCAGTCTATTCAAAAACCTTAGAGGAACATTATAACCATCTAGAAATGATAAACTTAGGGAAGCAAATATGAAAATTTCATTGGAAAAATCAAAATTTTGTGAAAGAGAGGTAGAATGTTTAGGGTATGTAGTGGCTCACAATGTGATCAAAACAGACCCAAAGAAATTAGAAGCTATAAATGATTGTCCTTTACCTAAGACATTAAGGCAACTTCGAAGCTTCCTTGGAATGGTGGGATACTATAGAAAGTTTATAAGAAATTACGCAAAAATAGCTAAACCATTAACAAAGTATTTAGCAGGTGAAAATGGAAAAGTATCACAACATATGTCCAAGAAAATAGAAATAGATATAGATGAAAATGGTGTAATTACTTTTGGAAAATTAAAAAATTTATTATCTCAACAAGTTGAATTAGTCCAACCTGACTTTAATCAAAAATTCATACTTACCACTGATGCCTCTAATGAAGCAGTAGGCTCTGTTCTCAGCCAAAAGGGCAAAACTATCACATTTATTTCGAAAACATTAAGTTCAACTGAAAAACGCGACGAACGAAAAAGAACTCTACGCCATTGTATGGACATTAAAAAATTTGAGAAACTACTTATATGGCAGTTCAAATCTTGAAATTCAAACAGATCATCAGCCTTTAACATTTGCCGTTTCTACACGAAACCCTAATGCTAAAATTAAAAGATGGCGCTCTTTTATAGAGGAATTTTCGCCGAAAATGATTTATAAGCCAGGTGTTACCAATGTGGTAGCTGATGCTCTTTCACGCCAATACTTGAACAACATTTCAGACGAAGAATCTGTTCATGATACTCAACATTCCACTGAAAGCAGTGATGAATTTAATATTCCCGAAATTTCTAAACCTTTAAATGAATTTAAACAACAAATTTTGTTGAATAAAGCGAATTTTACAATACATGAAATGATAATAAATTTCGGAAGAACTAAACATATTATAGAATACGATACAAGAGAGAATCTCAAGACCATACTTTTAGAATTTATTCAACCAAATTTGGTTACTGCGGTACATTGTACGCAAGAAGATTTAAAGAAACTGTCAAGGGTGTTTTCACTTATAAATTTGTATACATCAAAATATTTCCTATAGGTGTAATAAATGTTGATGACCAACAGAACATAATACAAAATACTCATTCCCGAGCACATCGAATCTGTAGAGAAAATCACAAACAAGTATATAAACAGTACTATTGGCCAAAAATGGCAGATCACTTCAAAGAATACATTAGACATTGCTCCATTTGCAATAGAAATAAGTATAATAGACACCCGCAGAAAGTCCCAATCGGAGAGGCTCCGATTCCCAATAAGGAGGGAGAGTACCTTAACATAGATATTTTTTATGCAGAAGGTTTAAAATTTATAACTTGCATTGATGCGTATTCAAAATGTTTAATCATTAAATGTATTGAAGATAAAACTAACCTAGGAGAAAAGGTGTTAGATGTACTACAGGGTTTTCCAAACGCAAGGAAAATTACACTCGATAATGAACCAGGCTTGTTGACTGCTCAATTTAACGATTAGGGATTGAACTGTATTATTGTACGTCATAGCACAACGAATGGTCAAGTCGAAAGGGGGATACAGAAATTTTCTATAGAGCGGCCCAAAAATATAATCATACAATCCATTCGGTCACACAAAATAAACCAGCAGGTATTTTTTTTAACAAAGTACCACACAATTTGGTGGAGGCACTGAAAAGGGCTCAAGGGAAAATGTTACTAAGGAACAATCCTAGCCAGATGAAAACCTATAAACCAGGTGACATAATATATGAGAAAATTATAGGGCAAAGAAACAAATTATTGCCAAGATTTAAGAAACGGAAAATTAAAGAAGATTTGGGTAATAAAGTAAAAATTAAATTTCGCGATAAAATTATTCATAAGGATAATATTAGGACCTAAGAATTTTAAATAATGTATTTTCATTTTTTTACAGAACATGAATTTTTTAATAATATTTTTTGCGATAATTAAAATTTGCAAAACGAAAGTTCAGATATTGGACTATACGAATTCACAATTGATCTCGATTCATTTTGGGCAAGCAAGACTACAGAACGGAAATTTTAAACTAATACATATTTTGGAACTAGACGAATATGAACGGACTGTCGACAATTTGAACAACGAAATCCAAAGTAAAATTTTAAAGAACAGCACGATATTACCATTCCTGCTTCATGACACAGATCAATTGAAAAACCAGTTAAGAAGAATGAGGCCAAGGGCAAGACATTCAATTGATATTATAGGAACAGCTTGGAAATGGATAGCTGGTTCGCCAGATCATGTAGACCATGACATTGTGGCTAACAGAATAAACGGACTACTAGTGAATAACGAACGACAAAGGGTAGTTAATAGAGACACTATTGAGAGAATTAATTTACTGCCAACAGCACTAATAGAATTTTGGGAACAATTCCATCCTTGGGGGAAGTCCAAAGGACAGTGGAAGATTCTATAAAAAATAAGATGAACATTATAACAGCAGAAGTTATGAACATAGAGTACGCTTTATAGGTGTAGTAAATTCATTTATACTCTCAGAGAAAGAAATTAATGAAGCTAACGAGTCTTTGGACCTCGAAGAATCTCCTTATAGCAACTTAGAAGAAGCGTTAGGGTTTGCTACAATCAAGATAGCTACAGACCATTCATCATTGATCTATATAATTAATTTGCCAGCCATTGATCGAATAAATTGTGAAAAAATATTTATTAAACCTGTAAAACAAAATGAAGTTATTTTAAAAATTAACACAGAAAATGTTATTAGATGTAAGAATAAAATTTTTCAAATAAAAAATGAATGTACCGTATTAAACAAATTATGTATTTGTAATAATGAAAATTTAATAGATATAAGTGACACCAATTGTGTACCATCACTTTTGAAAAGCAAGAATCACAATTGCACCCTTATAAATAATCAGCACGTACCTACTGTACAAGAACTGTATTAGGGAACTATGCTTCTAAATCAATTTAAAGGAATTGTGGAAATATCCGGAAATAAAACATATCAGTTGTCCGGAACATATTTGATTCAGTTTCACAACGAAACAATTACTATCGAAAATCGAACATTCGTTTCAAAGGAATTATCAACTTTGAAACCCCTTCCAGCTGTATTGCAGCTATCATCTAATAAATTAGTTGAAGAAGTCCTATCTTTAGAAATGATAAAGTCAACAATATTGACGAAATAAACTCCATATCAACTAATGTAAATTTAATGTTTTCCACCAATATCATTTTATCTACTGCATTAATTATTGCAGTTTGCCTAGTAATCTACAAAAGTAGAACTAAATCCAATTCGGATGTTAACATCATAACAACGACTAATGAAGAAGTCAAATCAAAGGGTTCTATCAATGAAGAACTCTCTTTACAGGAATCTACACGACGATTCTGTAGTGTTAGTGATCTTCCAGCATTTTTAACAATCGGGACGATTGATCATACAGGGGGAGGAGCTAAGAGATGGCATACCATACCGTAATATAAAATTATTTATTCTCTGGGAAGTTCCGCTACACGCGTAGAATATGTTATGCTGACACTATGTCTACAAAAATTATTCTTTTCGTAATTCGAACTCCTATTTTTTAGTTTCCCACAACGTGATTGCATTTTTGGGCAAAATGCAACATCAACAAAATAATTGCATTATGCTTCTTGCTTTAGGAAGTTTTAAGTTAGTATTAAGTATTCAGTCTTAGAGGTAAGATTGGAAAATAAAAATATAAAAAATATATTTTTTAAATAACAAAAGTCTAAAAAAATAATTTATACATAGTTTTCTTAATTTGTATTGCATGTTTTTAGATTTTTAGTGCATATTTTTTTGTTTGTTGTGCATATTTCGGTTCATGTGCATATTAAAACCGCATATTTTGGATTTTTACTGCACATTTTAAGCGCATATTTTCGATTTTTTAGTGCTTCTCTGAAACCATCAAATAAATAAATGAGCATGTTAATGATAATTTTGAAAAATTATAATTTTATTACTTACGTTCATATTTAATTAAAATATTACAGAGAGTTTAACGCAAAAATTAACAATTTAACCACATATTTCGATTCCGCAAAGATTTTTTTTTTTATTTATCGTTATTAAAAAAAAAACTATATGAAACTAATTTTCTCAAACCATTTTCAAACTAAGAAAATCATACACTAAACAATCGAAATATAATCTTTTCTCAAAGATAAAAACAAATTTTTGATTAATTGGAAAAATTATATAAAACAATTTGAGTTCGATTAAAAATCAATTATAAATCTCGAATCTTATTTTTTATTATAACAACACTTGAGAACAAACTTTAAGTTCATATAAAAATTTTGAATTTTTCCAAAATTTGTTTTTCAAATATAAAATTTATGGTAAAACTTTTTCATTTGAAAATTACTGGAAATATACGATTGAATCGATGTTTATTGGAATTATTAAATAAATAAATTCTTCAAGGTGGCCCAATATTTTAAAGTTTTTTAAAGTAATGCTTTGAAACAATCATTTATTTGTGAAATTTTTCTGTATAAATAATAATTTCAGACCTACGCTCACACTTGCGAACTTAAACGCTTCCTTGGAAAATTTGTAATATTTTTAATACCAAACATGGGGTAACAACATCTGAGTATTTAAGTACAGTGCAATTACTCAATTACACCCAATTATATGTAATTAGACATAAAAAAGTAATTGGCCTGTAATTAAATACTCAACTATTGACATTATGTCAAATGTCTGGTATTGAAAAAATTAAAAATTTTCCAAGGAAACGTTTAAGCGGACAAGTGTGAGCGTTGGTCTGAAATTATTAACGATATAGAAAAATTTCGCAAGTGAATGATTGTGAAGTGTAATTGACGTCGCCCAAGTCTGGTCCCAACAATGAATATTTGCAGATGATTGAACCGATTCACTTTTGTTTTAATTAGCTAAAAACATAATTTTAAATAATACACACCTTGCCAAATCACCATATCGCCTTAATGGAATCGGCCCCGTTTCAAAAGACCAATATCCAACGTCAGAAAAATTGAATGAAGGTTGTTGCAATCTACGACATAGCTCGTGCGAGCATCGTACTAGCATATGCATACAATGTGTACATATAGCTCCCATAATTAAGGTGCCAAATAGTCCCATATATAATCCGGCATTTTTGAAAGCGTCAGGCATAGCCAATATACCTGTTCCAATGTTCCCCTTCAATAAATGTATCATAGTGTCCAAATTCGATGTTGGGTGCTCCAAGGTTCTATGCATAGATGGGTTATATTCACTTTTAGTAACATTTTCTGAAGATTCATCTAAATAAAAATTAATAAGTTATTATAGTTTTTATTTAATGATTGTACACTCAAAAAAAAGTTTGTAAAGTCAGCAAAAAATTTTGCTGAGTCAGCAAAATTTTAGTCAGGAGGGTGCTTGCAAAAAAATTGCTAATGTTAGCATAATTAGTAGATTCAGCAAAAGTTTTGCTAACACTTAGTGGATTAGAAATACAAAAACCTTGTTAAAAATTAATAAATTTTTTGTTGAATTTTAGTAGACTGAAAAAAAAAATTTGTAGAAAAATTGTAATTTAGTTAATTTATTTGCTGAAAATCATAAAACATATTTTTGTGATTCTTTTAAAAATAACTTGCAATAATTACGAAATATAAAAACTTTAATTTTCCCACATTGACGACATGGATTAATTTAATATCTGAAAATATATAGAAATAAATATATATAACATAACAAAAATTTTCTTTCAACTACTTACATCAATGGTTGTCTAAAGGATGCTATCTTTTAAAAGACGCAACTGCCGAAGATAATTATAGAAACGAAACGAAAAAATAAACAAACGAAACGAAAAAAACAACTCTTTGTTTGCAATACGAAAAAGGAACCATAAAAATCTACCTAATATGTGTGTCTTTGTCTTTCGCTTTACTCTGTCTACATTATTTATTTATTTGAAAAATAAACAGTACAACAAGACATGATCTTATTTAATAGTACTGGGTAGATAAAGGCACATTAGATTTTTACATTTATAATGGTTTATCTTAAATCTAAAATCTATAAAAACAATTTAAGTAGTAGCATATAAATTATGATTTACAAATTTATATAAAAAAAAAATAAAAAAAAAATAAAAAAGAAATAAAAATAAAATAAATTTTTGTAATGCATGTGATTTTTCGTTAACCCAAGTGGGTAAATATTTCGCATCCAAAGTGCTTTGCATTGCTAATTATCTGTATATTAGGTGGAAGTTCGTTCCATAGACGAATGGCATTAACATAAAAATGTCTTTCAGATATTTGCTTACGGTATCTTATGGAGTTTATTATATTTCCTCGATTGGATCTTGAAAATTGTATCCTTTTGTAGAGATAAGTAGGTTGTCTAGTAAATATAAGTTTATGTAAGAATATTAGTGTACGGCATTTCAATAGATTTTCAAAAGATACATTATAGATTTGGTTTGAAAACTGAGATATTCTGCTATATCTCGTACGTCCATATATATATCTGGCAATGTTGTTGTAGGTAACTCTGAGCTTATTTTTGCTTATAGAATCAGAACTAGAAAATAATTCACAGCCATACATTAAAGTAGGTATGTCTTAGCGAGTAGCATGCGGATATTAATTGGCGTAAAATACTATGTCATCCAAAGATTTCTCAACATAGCGTAAGTTTTCCCACATATGGCGTTTACATGATTTGTCCAGGTAAGATCGTTGTTAAAAATAACTCCAAGGTTTTTAGCACTTTCCACGATTTCGATAGTGGAGTGTCCAATTAGTATTGGTGGCAAGCTAGGCGGTACATATTTTTTTTTGCTTATTATCATTGCCTTCGATTCCCTCGCATTGAGACAAAGACCATTTACTGACGCCCATCTAAATAAGTTATTGAGATCGTGATTTAATTTGCTAATACAATCAGTAATACCAGATGGCAAACAGCTAATGTAAAGCTGAACGTCATCTGCATACATCTGTATACCACAGTAATTGAGTTTGGACGGCAAGTCGTTGGAGTATATTGAATATAACAGCGTACCAAGTATCCAGCCCTGTGGTACACCTCTCGTCATTAAGCAGCTGTTTGATTTATTAGAACCAAAATAAACTGATTGACTTCTATCACAAAGATATGAAACAAGTAGTTTTACAGCGGTGTTTGAAAAATGGCACATGTATTTCAATTTTTGGCAAAGTATTGTGTGTTCGACGGTATCGAATGCCTTAGAATGATCAAGCAAAACCAAAAATGTTATCATATTGCTATCAATTTTTGACATCGATGAGAGTAGAAATACAGCCGTGTTTTGGTCTAAATCCAGATTGTCTTTCAGAGAGCAGAGAATTTTCATACAAATATCTAGTCATCTGCGTATGTATTAACCTTTCAAACACTTTTGACAAATAGGGCAAAATCGCAATTGGTCGGTAATTTTTATCAGGTTTTGGGATAGGTATAATCTTTGCTTGTTTCCACATTGATGGAAAACTAGATGTTGTAATTATTGAGTTAATCAAATGTGTTATATGTTGTAGTATATATGGAACTATCAATTCAATAAATTTCGGATGAACTTCATCATTTCCCAATGAGTCAGATTAAATGCTAAGCATAGATTTAAAAACATCGTCCTGGGTAACATGTATGAAGTCAAAACATAATGGATGTTGTCGATTAGTATTATTAGCAATATTAAAGGCATTTGTAGAGTTGTAATAGCTGAGATTTGCTTCTGGCATTGGTATATTGGCAAATTCTAAGTTAAGTTGATTAACATCGATTTCATTTTCTCTTTTTATACAATTGTTAACTATACCCATCGTACGAATTTCCCTCCATTTCTTTTTTGATCAAACAGCCGATTGAAACTTTTCTCATTAAAATTTAGATTTTTCAATTCTAATTTTTAAATTAACATTTCTTCTGCAAATCTTGAAAAAATTATGGAGTTCAGTGGTTTTAAATCTTTTCCATCTTGCGTACGCATCATTTCTTTCATTGATTAAGGTTTTAATTTCGTTTGAAAACCAAGGTTTATCATTTCTTACTTTTTTGACTTTAACTAACACATATTTTTCATATAAATATTGTATATTGCAATGTAAAAAAATTACCTGTTCATCTACAGTAGGCATTAAGAGTGTTTGGTTCCATGGTATTGTTGTTAGTTCTGTTTGCAGGGATTGAAAATCTATGTTTTTAAAATCTCTAAATGTTATTGTTTGATCTTGTGCTATTATTTTAAAATCATAAGACATGAAAATGAGATCATGTTTTGAAAACATAGAGGCAGAAAGTTGGTCAAATAAGATCATTCGATGAAGATTATCTACAAAACAAAGGTCAAGTAGAGTTCTGGCGGTGGATGTAAAATGTGTCGGTGTTAAACTATTTATCAAAATCATACCAATGGCACTCATACACGTTTGTCTATTAGTATGTTAGCATTGAAATCACCAGTTAAAACAACATCTGTGTAACCCAGAGTAAGCGTAGATAGTTTATCTAACAATGGCTTAATTTTTATTCGTTTATTTGGCCGATATACTGTTCCCAACAAAAGTTTTTGGTTGTTATTCAAAATTTCAATAAACAAATATTCTGGTTTCTGAGTATTTAAGGCAGATTCTCCATTATTTTCATTTATTTCTTCAATGTTAACATTAACTTCTTCATCAATAACGACTTCATTTATTTCATCAATAACGACATCTTCGTCATCAATAACGACATCTTCGTCATTAACAGTGTCTTCATCCGACGCACAGTGGCGCCTTTTGACCCTTTTCATTGCAAAAATCATAACTTTTAAAGTAATAAAGATATTTTAAAAATTTAAAAAGCATTTGAAAGAAGACTCCCCTAGCTTCAAAATACATGACCCGCAAGGTGATAGGCCATCCGCGGCACTGTGCACAGTGTTGTCTTTTGACGTTTATCGTTGTAATCATTATAAATTTTAAAGTAATAAAGATATTATTAAAATGTATAAAGTATTTGAAAGATAATCCCTTTAGCTTAAGAATAATTAACCGGCATGGCCGGCACAGTGCATCGTTTTGACTTTTTTCGTTGCAAAAATCATAACTGTTGAAATTATCAGGACATATTTAATGTTTAAAACGCACTTGAATTTTATCTCGTTTAGCTTCAAGAAAACCGCACCCGCATTGTAAAAGGCCCACTGCGGCACCGTTGTACGGCTGGAGGCTTTCCATTTTGCTTTAAGAAACATATAAGTGCTGTGAAGTTTGGATTTAATACCATCGCTTTCTTCATATTCTGATAAAACTTTTAATTCTTTTATAACAGCCAAATTAAATGCACTTTCATCTTCCGAGCTTCTAAATAACTCAAACAATTTTAAATTTTGTAAAGACATTGTGCTTATTTATGGATAAATAATTTAGAATTTATATATTAATAATGTTAAACTTTTCACAATATGTTATTGTTTTTGCTTTGTTCTCTTTATTAAATGTATTTTATTTTAATTTATTTCCTTTTACATGAATTTTTTTTATTTGATTTTAATTTTATCACTAGTTTTTTGTTTAAAATTTTTTAATGTTTTTTCCACACACTTTTTTCACTTTGATTGTCACTGGCTAGATATTGAGACTAGATAACATTATTAGCACAGAATATTTGGAAATAAAGCTTTAAAAAATGTGTGTGCTTGCCGATGCCTACTACAATATTTTTTATTTTTGTTTTTTTTTTTGCAATGTTCAGTTAAGTGCAAGATGAAATACTCATTGCTTTAATTTCATTTCTTTATAATTAGCTGTAGGTTCAATTTTAACAGCTCATTCACTATGGTTCAAAAAGTTAATACTTTTTAAATTAAAAACTTACTAAAAATAAATTTAGATATTTTTTTTTCTTAAAAATCCCAACATGACACATATACTTGTACTTAAGTATTTTTTTTGCAATTCATATGTTTTACATTTTTTTTATTAAAAATCCCAAATTTAAACTTCTAAAATATCTTAATTCTTTCAGGAGATAGAGCTCATCAAAGTGGTAACTTTTCCGAAATTTTTTTCCGCTAGGGGGCGTTGTAAGCGAATGAAAAAGCATAAAAAAACTAAATAATAAATTAAAGACCAATACATCTACTAAGTTTGGTATACAATTAGAGTGGATCTCAGTGCTGCCCAAAATCTGTTTGAATATTTTGAAAATATATCTTTTTGTAGTAAAAGTTGTTACAGTTTTATTGTTTTTTCATGTACACGGGCAAGTACGAGCACCCAATTTCAAGAAAATAAGTTACGAGTATTAAATACTTAACAACCTCTGTTTAAAGTTCCCGTCACAAACCGTCACTTTTTTTGTTCTATTCTATTAAGTGTGAAAAAAGACCCAAATATCATGTGTTTGGGTCTTTTTGCGCCTGAAAAAAAGTATTGGACCGAATATCCCTTTTTTTTACATCGTCTCATTGGAATTAACATACCTTTCATCCGACACCAAAAAATTAATGATCGGTTGCATAGTTTGCCTGAAATTCAATTGAAAAGGTGATATTTTTTTTTTTTATTTAAACATTTTTTGTAAGTCCGAAAAATTGTCAACTTTGATTGACTCTAGAATTCCGATTTCAAAAATTTTTTTGGATTCTTAATCAGTGAGAATTCCGTCAAATTTTTGATTTTTGCAACGCTTTTAGGGAAAAGGCGCCACAGTGCGGCGTTCTAAAATTTCTCGACATGGTTTTACTTAAATAAAAGGTAATTTTATGTGGAATTCAAATTCACAAAAAATGAGTTGAAAGGTTAAAGTCGGGAATACCGACTATAGAATACGACTATTGGGTCCGAAAATTCAAAGTGTTAAAATCATGAATTCCAACCGAATCGATAAGGATACCGCTATTTTCGTTTATTTCGGTAACGGTATTTATGGTCAAACTTTATGAAAGTGATATATCTATTTAAAGCAATGATTTTTTTTTAAATTGTCAGATTATTTCGGTAATGGTATTTTAAGAATAATTTTATTTCATTTACTTCGGTAACGGATATTGGTATTTTAGTTTTATCGGTTACGGTATTTTACGGATAACGGTATTTCAATTATTTCGGGAACGGTATTTAGGGATAACGATAGTCAGTTGAAAGGGTTCTGAATCGATAACGGTATTTTAGCGGTATTGCCTGCCAAAATGGACTTGTGTTACGATTTGTTTAAAATCAGTAAACAAATATAAATTCAGTACTGAATGTTAATTATGCCTAATATTAGGTGTATATGGGCTTTTCTACGAGTAATAAAAATTTAAATCCTTTAAAACTGTCTTTTTATGTCAATAACTTTTGTAATTTTTTCATTTAAAAAAAGGGTTTACAGACAATACTTAAAGTAAAAATCTAGTACAGGCAGAACCGCATGGTTATTCTCAGGAGAGGATAACGGGAGTAACGACCCTGTAGACTTAAGTTGAGGCGGGTACGAAGGCGTACTGAAATGGTACTTCTGCTTAGTGAAGTCATGTGACAGGTTGAGTGGATACCGCCCTTAACTAGGTATTCTACTACAAGTGTATAAGGATCGTGATGACTTCGTGGTTTCCCTAGTCACTACCCGCAGAGAATTTTCGAATTCTGGAAACATGAATAGGGGTTTGACACACCCCCGATATGACTTCCGCCAATAGGCATTAAGGCGGTTTTGATTATGGCATTGCTGAACATTATTTTGGATTTGACATACAGCTCACAGGGGTTCAAAACACAAATAAAAATGTTAATATTTACTGATCTTCTAAACTACAGATCCAATCGGGAAAAAGTGATCACAGAAATTGAAGATAGGGACTTGGCCTTTAATAAAATTAATTCTATAGTTGCCTTGTATTGTAACAGGGTGTCAAAGGTCACCATCTCGGGTGTGTATAATCGGGTGTTCAGATCATAACTTTTGCAAATGTGGGCCGATTTGGCTTTTTTAGACTTTTTGTAATCTAGGTTGACTTGACTTTTTTTTGGTGTTTTGCTAATAAGTTTTTCATTATCATAAGAAGTTTTTATTGTGTAATTGTCATGAATTTCCTTAAACCGACATTGATTTTTATTTTAATTATCTCAAGCAGTGAAATTTTTTAAACTCAAAACTTTAAATGTGTCCTAAAAATGTAATTTTTTTTCATTCACTTGTATCTCGAAATTTTTGTTATTTGCTTTAATATTCTTTAAGATCGACCTGTCTCGGGAAAAAGCTGTTTTGCAATGAAATTCATACCATGTGATAGTCTCAAAAAATAAGCAATAAGTTATTCTACAAAAATTTGTATCGTTGTCTACTTAAGGCGGTATTAGCCAAAATAGCTTTAATGTGCATCTCAAAAACGCTCTTACCAATTTATAACCACAAAACAAAAATTACTTATTTTTGTGCTTCTATTTAAGAAGATACATATGTCGATTTTCGATTTTTTTTGGAAAATTCGAAATTGGGCGAAAAAGCATCTAAAGTTTAACTTTAACTTAAACTTATATTAGTTTATAAGTAAAGACGATGTTCTTTAGAGATATACTGATATAATCCTGTGTGTTCTTGGACCAAAGTAAGGACTTATTATTAAAGATACAACTTCAATCTTACTTAGATGTCATTAAGCATGCATGACACCTGCTTTTTTGCAGCAACTTTACCAGGGTTTTTCTATTAAAAATTAAAATTTTTTGACATTCCGTTTTGTTTTTTTTTTAACATTTTCACAAACATTTCTTTTAGATTTTTTAAATATTATGTTTTTTACAAGTTTGATATAATTTTTATTAAAAATAAAAATTATGTTTTTTCGACCTTTAATTGTGCAATGAAAACGAAAATTATTGAAGTTTGAGGCCATACTCTATATTACTTTATTAGGATATTGTCCTAACAAATAATCTATAGAGTTTTGGTTTTCAAATTCATTAATTGACCACTTTCATGAATGTGTTCATAGATCTATATATCATCAGAACACGTTTTGAAAGAAGTGACAATCCCATGCAAGCATAAAACATTCATATAACCTAGTTATCCCACAAAATGAGAACTAATATATGACCTCGAAGTTAAAGATTATCACCATTGATCAAAAACAAATTGAAAACTTGTTCGTTATGTGCAAGCTCTACTTATGGTAGATTTACAATACGCGCTTTTTGTTTTTATTCTCCTCTTTATTTTTACACTTGTGTACTTGTTTAAGCGACAAATACAAATACAAGACAAATACAAATACAAAGTTTGGCGGCACTGACACATCTGGATCCGGAAATACAAGGTCATGAAAATCGGAAAAAACTATACAAATTTACAAATTTGTATAGGTACGGAACTCATCAAAATTGCATTTGCAAGGTAATAAAATTACCTTTAATTTGATATACAACATGATTTATTAATTGGAAATGTCAAAAAGCACCTTTCTTGACCTATAATTCGAGAGGCTATATCTTTGAAACGACCAAATACAAAATCATGGGTTATATCAAATTAAAGTTAATTTAATAACATTTCAAATGATGAATTGCGTGCCTATAACACTTTTAAAGAAAATGACAATTAAGTAAGTACAACTTTGAACATTTTTATAGTTTTCTCCGATTTTCAAGGGCTCATATTTCCTGATCCAGATACGGCAGTGGCCTCAAACTTTGTATTTGTCTTAGTTCTCTGACAAACAATTGATAATTTCGAAAAAATTGCTAATTCTTTAAAAAAAATTAATATTTATAGTATCGGCAAAATACTGAATTTTTAATTTTTGAGTACTGATTTTTTTTTTTTGTATTGCCGTCGTTTTGCCATCGTCGAAAATAAGAGTCGCATTCCAGTTTAATGGTGTTATCATTTCGACGTTGAAAGACCATAGTAAACAATGAAATTCAGTCGTTTTGCCAACGTATTCACTACCGTTTACAACGTAAAGGGATTTTCAATGGATTTTTACTGATACCTTTTTAGGTATTTTTTGCATTTTTGAATTTGAAACGTTAAAATATTAAAACATGTTGGGTACTTTACATGGGAAAGTATACTGCTATATATTTACATACTACATAACCCAAATCCCCTTTTTGATACTATTTAACGGTTTTAGGCCACTTTCTGCGCTAAACATAGTCAATATGTATTTCACATTTTTTCAATTATATTAACGCTATGATAAAATTTTTTTAGGAATTTGGTAAATTTGAAATGTGATCACATATAAAAAGTTTAAAAAGTTAGTTTTTTATACAATAGTTTATATTTGTATATTAAAATGAATAGTTATTTCTACATCAGATCATGTATGTTCGTAAGGCTGCTTCCTATAAAAAAAACTAATGGCCTGTTTTTGTATGAAGTGTCACTCAAAAAATTCGTCTAAACGAGTGATAAAAATTACTTTGTTGTTCACGAATGTCACTTTATAATGAGTGAAAACGTAAGAGTTGTCATTTTCGTTCTCTTTTTTCGGTTTCTATATTGCGATTTGAAACGTCAAAAACAGACGTTCCCAAAAAAGCATTCGTCATGTAAACGTTCGTCCGAAAAAAAATTTCATTTAACTAAAGAGTTTAATAAAAAATAACAAAAAAAGGTAAATATGCATTTTGTACACAAAACACATTGTTTTTATTTGTTTTGTTTGAAAATTTTAGCTTAAAGAATCCCATAGCAATTGACCCGAACATTTTTATTTGTGAATTTTTTTTTGTTTTTTTATTACACAAATTTAATTTTTAGAACACTTTTATTATTTTAAAACAAATACAATATTTTTCCAAACAAATAGCAGCTGTTTTTGTTTATATTTCATTTACACTGTTGGGTTGCCATCTACCAACAAAGAACGTGTTATTTGTATATGAAAAAAGCTAACAAAAACCGAAAAACAATATCATGGAAATCTCTACTGTTTGACATAACATAAAGCTTTACGTACTCAAGCGCAATTCAGACGAACAAATTATAAAAACTTATTTCCTTACGTATTCGTTCGGGTGCCAAAAATTCGTCTGAAATTATACACGTTTTGTAAAAACAGGCCGTAATTGTCGAATTTTGAAGGGGACAACCCTGGGTAAGATTAAGATTCATGAAACAAACCAAAATTCTATAATTTTTTAAAATTTTCGAAAAAAAATTTAGAGGTCGCTACCAGACTTTGAAAATTTTCCCGAGTTTCAAAAAGAAAATATTTTCATAAAAATAATTTTTTTAAAAAACTTCAAAAAAAAATTAACACAATTTTTTTTTAAATTATATTTAACGCCGACAACACTCAGGGAAAAATATTTAGTTTTTATAAGATAGGTGTGTTAAAAAATTTAAAGATAGCAAATATTAAAATAATTTTGGTCGCTTTTCTTTACACATATCATGGGGAATTCAAAAAAAAAATACTAAAGGGTTCATTAAAGCCACTTGGCATGTGGACCGATTTAATTTTTGCGGATTTGGAGGAGTCAGTATTTTTGATAAAAAATACATATTTTAAAAATATTTTATTGTGTGACACTTTTCTATCGATATTACCATGGGAGATGCTCATCTGAGATAAGTGAACTTATTCCACGAGCCCGAGTTTTTATTCGTAATACTCGCTTATCTAGTAGAGCACATCCGTTTGTAGTTGATTGTCCTGTGTTTCGCACAACGCATTACAGAGAAAATTCGTTTTTTAGTCTAACGATTCGTATGTGGAACAAATTTCCCGCAGAAGTCTTCCCTTACAATTTAGAAAAATTTAAATCAAATATCCACAAACACTACTCCCTCTTTCCTCCTTCCCATATCCTATTTTCCTGGTCAATACAATGCACCGCATGAGTAGGGGGCATCCCCTGAGTATTGCTTAAATTATAAAAAAAAATAAAAAATCAAAATTGTCCCACAAAATTGAATTGATGTTTATAACTGAATTTTGTTTAATTTAACCAACTGAAAATGAGCTTAGTTCTTAATTATGTAAAATTTTCAAAGTAATAAATCATTAGTAGTAAAAAACAGTAACCCTTGTTGACCGAAGCCCGAAAAAGTTCCGTAAAAAAATCGAAAACGGATTTTGCACATGAGATGATTTTGATGAATAGCAATTTTTGGCAAGTATTAGGATTTAAACAGAGAAAAAATGTGGATATTGTTATTAAAATATCCGGTTTTTGCGTCATGTATTCAAAATTTTGTTCTGCTTTTTAAATTTGTTTATTTGAAAATATTCAGTCATAACCACCCGACGAAAAAAGTTTATATATATTCATATATAGATTGTTTTAAATATATATGTGGCCATATGTAACGATATATATTTACATCTCATACTTATTTTTACTAAAATTTATAATATAGCGCTATATCGTTATATATTATGTTATATGTGAGTTAATCTTTTTATCTCAAAGTATTAACTTGATGTAGTCATGTATAGTTACGAGGGCGGATCAATAAGTCCGTAACTTTTTGAATGAAACACAATACACTCAGTCCAACAATACACTTAGTCCAACGTTTCTCCAATTTTTGTATCCCTTCCAAAAAAATAGGAGGTCCATAAAATAGGCATTTGTTTGATCAATAATTTCATCGTTGGAGCTAAATCTCTTTCCACCGAGCCATTTCTTTAGGTTTGGAAATAGAAAATAGTCACTGTTGGCTAAATCCGGAGAATATGGCGGATGAGCACTCGAAATTCACTTTTTTCCATTTTTAAAAAAATCCACGAGGTTGTATGTTTTGAACAGCTGTTAAACGCAAAGTAAATGACGGAACTTGCTCAAAATTGGACAGTTGTCTATTAACAGGTGGTACTTGATGGGAGCAGTGTTGCATTTCATATAACTACGAGGGAAGTTCGAAAAGTCACGGACTTTTTTTTTTTTTTTTTTTTTATCACATTTATGTATAAAAAATAATAAAACTTTTTCCTTTCTATATAATTATCAGTGAACACAAAGCAAAAAAATATGGTAAAAAAGGTAAAAGTAAAAAGGCAAAAAATACGCTCTAAAAAGAGTTTAAAGTTAATAGAATAAATAATATTTTATTAGTAAACAAAGCATGTTAAGCCAAAAAATCTTAGAAGAGACAAATTAAAATAACTTCTAATTTTTCAATCCATTGATTTATATTTAAATTTTCATTATTATTTGGAATATGAAACAAAATAGTAGTGCGCATTGTATGAAGCTATATCAAATTATATCAAATCATATATAACTTGATCAATTTAGATAAACCCATTTTTGGGATCAAATTATATCAGAGGAGATCCTATGGGATTACATGAGATAAGGTTATGTATGCCATTCATCGTGCATCAACTTTCTTTTATGTAAAATTTTTGACCTACGAAAAACATGGGTTAACGATGGACCAAATATTTATTGTTTTGCAACCGAGTAATTGTGATCAAATAAAACAACTTAGAATGTAAAATTAGTTACTTTCATCAAAAATATATTTTTAAAAAAAATTTTTATCTAAAAAACTGACTTCCTTCCTAATCCACCAAAAATTACATTGGTCCACACTCTAAGTGGATAGAGGGATCCGTCCAGTATTATTATTTTTTAAATCCCCATGATGTGTGTAAAGAAATTCGACCAAAATTACTTTAATATTTGCAATCTTTAAATTTTTAAAAAAAAATTTCATAAATCTTAATCTAACCTATGGTTGTCCCGTATAAAATTCGAAGTTTTTTAAAAATAATAAATCTCCATACATGCTTAAGGTTCATTAAAATGTTTGTTTCTTTTTGCACAAGTCTTTTGATTAAATATTTTGTACAACATAAATTTCATTACCAACGCATTCCTCGCTCTGAACATTAACTAATGTTGTATCCGGTGAATTTCTTATATCCGGGCGCGGTATGGAACGTCCTTCAATTTCAAGCCGATCTGATTGCAATAAAGGCTGCCTTTCAGTCATCTTTTTAATGGGCTATAAATAGATAAAATACACACAATATAATAAATACGCGCTGTTTACATATTATTAGGGTACAAGTAATAAAGGGTACACTCAAAAAAAAAAAGTTTGTAAAGTCAGCAAAAAATTTTGCTGAGTCAGCAAAATTTTAGTCAGGAGGGTGCTAGCAAAAAAATTGCTAATGTCAGCAAAATCTTTTGCTGAAAATCAGCGAGCTGATTTTTAGCAACTAAATTAGTAGATTCAGCAAAAGTAGATTAGCACTTAGTAGATTAGAAATAAAAAGCCTTGGTAAAAATTAATAAATTTTTTCCTGAATTTTAGTAGACTGAAAAAAACGCAAAAAAATTGTAAAAAAATTGTAATTTAGTTAATATATTTGCTGAAAATCATAAAACATATTTTTGTGATTCTTTTAAAAATAATTTACAATAATTACGAAATATAAAAATTTTCATTTTCCCCACTGACGACATGAATTAATTTAATATCTGAAAATATATAGAAATAAATATATATAACATAACAAAAATTTTCTTTCAACTACTTACATCAATGGTAGTGTAAATGATGTTTCATTTTAAAGGACGGAACTGCCGAAGATAATTATAGAAACGAAACGAAAAAATAAACAAAAACAAACGAAACGAAACGAAAAAAACAACCCTTTTTTTGCAATAAGAAAAAGGAACCATACAAATCTACACTCAAAATAAGTTAGTACAAAAGTTAGTAAAACGTCTTGTAAATCAGGTATACTCTTTTTTAGCAAATTTTTTTTGCTAAAATCGTGTTTTGAGCTAAAATTTTTGTTATACTTATTCAGCACTTAACTGTTAACTAATGCTTTACTAATATACTAATGTTTTACTAATTAATTTTGCTAAAAAAAATTGTGCTGATAAGCACATTAACCCTTCGTCAGGCACATATTTTGAGCCCTTAGTTCTGGCACATGGTGTCTGGCCAGACCCCTATACATTTACATGCATTTGTATGGAAATAAGGGCTGTTTGCCGTTAAATTTTTTACTAAGATAGGAAAAAATTTGTTATATTTTGTGTTTCTATTTCTTTTTACTATGTTATTAGCTACCTGAGGAAGAAAAAATAGACCTGAAAAAATCTTTGGAATGAAAAGGGCAACAATTTTTTTGTTCTATATATATTTCTCTTTATTAAATGTTTATGACAAAATAGAAAATTATTATGAAGAATACATTGATTTTTTTATTCAGAATTTTGCGGAATGCAACAAAAACATAAATAATCTACTTTTGAATGTTGCTGACAAACAGGATTGTTGCATTTGCAGCAAAAAAAGCGTGTCTTACGGCGTATTTTGTCACCTTGCTGCAGGCAAATTCTGCAATCTTTTTTGGCAGCTAATGTGTCTGGACCACTTCGTGCAGCCACATTAAGGTTTGCTATATTGAGAGGTCTCCCAAAGAACGCTTCAAATGCTATACGAGTTGTTGGTTGAGCCGCAATGTGCGGATTATTGATGCGATTTTCAACGTTGGCCAGTACCAATTGCTTTGCAAGTTTATATAAAAATATGCGTCTTCTTTCTTTTCTTGTATTTTCATCATTTAGCTTACATATAATGTAACTTGCCAATGCCATCACATCAATCATGTTGCAGAAAAACGCGTATGTCCAGCGTCTGGTTGACCGTTTTGTTGTGTAATGAGTTAGCATTTGATCCATCGTATCGACTCCGGCTTTAGTTGAATTATAAAATAAAATTGCTTCCGGTTTCATGGCTACACCTTCAACATGTTTCGTGTAATGCACGGTTGAAATTAAATTGACTGCAAGATTTTCATGAAAACCAAACACACTTGAAAGAATTGGTCGTCTGGTGCTCTTCATAACTTCCTTAGGAAGACATCTTTTGTTTGCTCGAATGGTGCCAACAAATGCCAGTCCCATAGCAGCAAGTCGTTTAGCGCCGCACAGTGGTCAATTTCGCGAGATAGCGGTCAAAACTCTATAACTTTTGACCGGATTGGTATTTTTTTACGCAATTTGTTTTGTTCAATAGGAGGGACTTTAAGCTTCAATTTGCGTGTTCAAACGTAAAAATCGACTGATAGGAACGTAAGTAATGTGGAGTTAAAAATGCATTTTAATTTTTTGTTGAGTTTCCATGTAAAAGTTGAATATTTTGACATTTTAAATAGGTATTTTTTTTATAATTTCTTATTTTCTTCAATCGTATTTTACAACCAATACTTATTTATTATTCCTAAACTTAATTTTGGTCAGAAAATGCCAACATTTGGCCCCTGACATTTATTTAGTCTCAATATTCACAGGGGCCAAATGTTGGTTTTTTTGGAATAAAGCTAATTCTTGTGAGGATTAAACTGAAAAATAACACTGAAATTCCCAACAATATCAATACCATTTGGATATATTATATACAGAACACAACATCGATAAAATTTTAAGTAAACTTTTACTATTGATTTAAAGTGCACATATATTTTATTTAAATGTATTAATAAAAATTTATACTAAAATTAGAAACAAATTATAATCTTTAAACTAGTACTAATTAAACAATATTAGTAAAAATTTCTTCCAAATAGCTTTGATTTTCATTTTGCAGTAGTTGTTTAGCTTCTTCATCTAACTCTAATGAGGTTGATTTCAATTTTTGTCGAATACTGGACATATATGGGTCTGATGTGCACAACAAAATATTGATAAGATCTTCATTAGTACAATATCTGGAAATTTTTCTTGTATTGTGCTCGCGAAAGAATCTGTAGTCTTTGTTCCTTTTTTCTTGCGCTTCTTCTGAGAGATCTCCAATTGGAAGCATATTGTACTGAATTATTTGCTCCCCATGGAACAAAATGTTGTGAACTGTGGTTGGCATATGTCTCCAAGAATATTTTTGGTTATAAAGGGTTGCTGTCTCATTAGCATACTGACCAAATTTTTTTGCATCTATCTTTTTGCTACATGCTATAACTTCTAATATGATTTGGAATCGTCGTATTAAATCATAATCTACTCCAGTTATAGAAGCTGCAGTTTCTGGATCGGAAAAAAATCTCCTTGCTGTGTTTCCATCATTAGAATTTCCTTCTCCTTGCTTTGGCTGGTCAATTATAAGGCCTATCTCACTGTATTTTTCTTGAATATCTTTTTTTTTTGCTTTCTTTTTTCCAAATTTTCTTTGTTGTTTCTCACTGTTTCGCCTAACGGGCCAAATTCCAAATCGTATCCCAATTTAAGAATATGCTCCATAAAACGAATTCTAGCATAAAGAGGTGACATTCCAAATTCATATGCTTCATTAAAACTATCCTCTTGTGTTGGTGGTTGGCTCAATTGACTTGATGTTTTTGGCATATATTGCAGCTTGACGAAGACTTTGTTTCGGTTAAAGCTTGTGCAACTTTTCCATCGATCATTGTAAGTGACATTTTAAAGTTAATTTCGATGCATTGGTCATTAAATTCAAATATCACTGGTTGAAGTTCTTTAATTTCATCTCTTATTTTGCCAACTTCTTCAGTTATGACATCTTTAGTTTCTTTTTTGTAAGCAAACTTTATTGGTCTACAAAATTTTGTTGACGAGGGAATTTCATTCTTCCATACATCTATCTCTGCAGCTCTACTAGTTGACGGCTCTGAACCAATATAAGTTTTTGTTAAACGTAATGGAACGAAAGAAATCATGAATAAATTGGCATCTGATGAATTTTCCGCATTACATTGTTTGTATTGTTTCTGGCCAGAGGACCCATCACATGTCTTTAAGAATCGTTCTGCAGTGTGTTCAAGAAGATCCTGCAATTTTATTTCTGCAGAACTTGAAGTTACACTAATAGCAGTTGGTGAAGGTAAGCAATCTTTTTTGGCAGAAACTATATCTCGATATGATGGAAAAATTCCACAATTTTTTTCATTGGTTCGCTTCCGCAATTCTGTATATTGGTTTTTAGTCATTTTCAAATCCAAAAATAGTGCAAATGCTTCTTCTGGAGTAAATTTATTTTCTTCAGTTGGTGTCGGCATACTTTCTAAAATCCTTTTTGTGCGTCTGGGGCTTGCTTCCATTATTTTTTCAATGATACCAATTTTACTCTTTTTAGTTTTCGATGGTTGAATTTGATGCAGAAATGAATCCTTTATGATGCTACAAGAAACTTCTTCATTGATATGTTTAAGCTTGCGTCTTCGTGGTCTTTCACTACAATTATCAATTGGCTTTGCTGGTCGACCACCTTTTCCAGTTTCCGTTGTAGTTACTGATGGCTTTTTAAAAATAAGTTTATTTCTTAGCCATTCTTGGTTGCGTGAGTAAAACAATTTCTTGTTTCTGGAACATTGATTGTACCGTTTTCTTAAAGTATTTAAAAAGTTTTTTATTTTTAAGTTATGAATTTTAATTTCTTGTTTGTCGCATATTTTGAAGAATGGATTATTCATTATATGTAAAATAATGTCGTTTTCATCTTTCCGTTCAAAATATATATCAGATAGAACACTATAACTGAATTTAGCCATTGTTTAAACAATAATGAAGAAAAAAAATGAATGCATGGATTAATATACTATTGCTCGAAGTTTCAACATGATCTTTTTTTACCTCTTTGAAACATAATATAACAGGTACTTGGTTTTACCAGTTATTTCCATTGGTTTTAAATTTATTTGCAATTTTCAGGTATTTAAGTTGTGTAATATTAGATGGCAATAAAATCTTTTTTACCTTTTCCAAATGAATTGCTAGATACCACATAATTTGAAAGTTAACAGGTACTGGTAATAATATAACAGGTACTTGGTTTTACCAGTTATTTCCATTGGTTTTAAATTTATTTGCAATTTTCAGGTATTTAAGTTATGTAATATTAGATGGCAATAAAATCATTTTTTACCTTTTCCAAATGAATTGCCAGATACCACATAATTTGAGAGTTCTATTGTCATTTTTGTCAAAATTTTGATACACCCTTCTATGTGGACTAGGTCCAAATATGGGCCAACTTCTCCTAATTTCAACAGAATTATTTTTTGGGTCAATAAGAACTCTTGTACAAAATTTCATCAAAATATATGCATAATAGCCACTTTCACATACAAATAACTTCTCAAAAAATATGACGTGCATTTGTACCGAATATATTACCTTGGGTCAGAAAAATTTCTGTAGCTCAAAAAGTGCAAGTCCCGATGCATGGACATGTATATATAGGAATGTAGGGGAGAGTTGGGACTACAAAATAGTAAATTTGTGTTTTGACTCAGCTTGACTCACAGGAGTTGTGCTCTATGAAGTAGGAAATTTCCGAGAAATTTGACCTTTTTTAAAAAAAATATTTAAATTGTTCTGAAAAAAGTAAAGCTTCATTTTTTTTACCAGTAATAGGAAATAAGTTAAGTTACAACACAAAATTTATTTCGTCCAAAAATCTTGAAAAACAAAAAAGTTATGATCATTTAAACTTTAAAAATTAACTAAAAATATCATAAATTTACTAAATTCTGAAAAATTCCATTTTGGACCACCCTGTTCTCAGTGAAATAGTTGAAATAGAGTTCTAATTTTTTGGCTCCCGAGGTTTACTACTGTCTACTTTCATATGAGTCTAATAACTTTAAAATCGGAGAACAAAAACCAAAAGGAGTTTTGGCCGCTATCTCAAAATATTGACCACAGTGCGCCGTTCAATGAGATGAAAAAATTATCAGAAATAATTATTCTGCCGCTGTTTGCGTAACAATTTGCGAAATACATTAGAACGTTTTCACCTTGATTTATCTCCCGATTGTCTCCTTCCTTTCCAGTGTATAGTTTTCCTTTCAATGGAAATTTAGTCTTAGCATCGCATGCCCACCAAACTTTGATCCCATACCTTGCAGGTTTTGATGGGATATATTGGGTGAACTTTGTGCGCCCACGATACGGAAACAACTGCTCATCGATGGTGATATTATCATAAGGTTCATAATAATTTTGCAGATTTTCATTGAGAAAATTCCAAAGGTCCCGGATAGGAGCTGCTTTTTTCCAACTCGTGCCATGTGCATTGCCCAACGGCTATCCAACTCGCTCTTTCGTATAACGAAAATTTGTATATACAAAGTTTATCAATGGTATTTACATTGATTTATACAAAAGTCAGAGAGGAGAGGAGAGGAGGTTGGGAGAGTTGGGATCTCTTTAATACTATACTCTCTTTGCTTTGCCTATGCGTTCATACAAAATGCATAGGGGTCTGGCCAGACACCATGTACCAAAAGTAAGGTGAAGATTTTTATTTGGCTTTTTTGTCCTGTTCCAAGGACTTTTTTTCAATTATTAATTTATACATCGAAAGCCAACAATATTTTGGGAGATTACCTGAAATTACAGCCATGTACCTAAAATAGAAGTATGCTAAATTGAAGCATGAAAATGAAATATGTCTGGCCAGAACCATGTGCCACTTCGAGGGTTAATAGTGTGGACGACAACCAGATTGAAAGATATACGCACAATGAAGCAGATGTCAAGATGTAGTAGAGAAGAGGAAAATGATACTAAAAAGTACAACTCTAATAAGACATATAAAAAATAAACCATCGAAGACTTTTGTATCTGTTTTTCATACATAAAACAAAATTGAGGATTAAAACAACTTAAATTTTGCGTTGTCACCGGCTTGTGAAAATAATTGTCTATTAATAAAATAAAAGACAAAAGAAAATATTTAAATTTAATATGTAATTCTATAATAAATGTTAATAGATTAATAATCTAGTGTGGTCAAATTGCAAACAAACATATACAGACATGTAGACAGAGTAAAGCGAAAGACAAAGACACACATCTTAGTATGGTTCCTTTTTCTTATTGCAAAAAAAAGGGTTGTTTTTTTTCGTTTCGTTTGTTTTTGTTTATTTTTTCGTTTCGTTTCTATAATTATCTTCGGCAGTTGCGTCCTTAAAAGATAGCATCATTTAGACAACCATTGATGTAAGTAGTTGAAAAAAAATTTTTGTTATGTTATATATATTTATTTCTATATATTTTCAGATATTAAATTACTTCATGACATCAATGTGGGAAAAATTACCAAGAAAATTAATTTAAAAAAAGGTCGATTAATAAATCATAATATGAAAATTTTTATATTTCGTAATTATTGTAATTTATTTTTAAAAGAATCACAAAAATATGTTTTATGATTTTCAGCAAATATATTAACTAAATTACAATTTTTTTTACAATTTTTTTGCGTTTTTTTCAGTCTACTAAAATTCAGCAAAAAATTTATTAATTTTTACCAACGCTTTTTTATTTCTAATCTACTAAGTGTTAGCAAAACTTTTGCTGAATCTACTAATTTTATTGCTAAAAATCAGCTAGCTGATTTTCAGCAAAAGATTTTGCTGACATTAGAAATTTTTTTGCTAGCACCCTCCTGACTAAAATTTTGCTGACTCAGCAAAATTTTTTGCTGACTTTACAAACTTTTTTTTTTGAGTGTACCTAAGATGTGTGTCTTTGTCTTTCGCTTTACTCTGAAAACACGATTTTAGCAAAAAAATTTGCTAAAAAATAGTATACCTGATTTACAAGACGTTTTACTAACTTATTTTTTTGAGTGTACAAACGGTACACAGATGCGAATTCGCACCCATGAAAATTTCAAAACGCTGTAACTTTTTCTGCAAGTACACTTATACAAATAAGTCTGTAAAAATAGTATAAAAAGTTACTAAAAATTTAGTTAAAAATAACGTTGCAGAAAAAAAAGCAGTAAATTAGCTGACTTATTTTGCTAATTATTAGTAAAATAAAACAGCAAAAGAATCTCTAAATTTACTAAATTTTAGTTAAATTATTAGTTGTTTGCATGAAAACTAAGCTCCATCTATTTGTAAAATTTTTATTATAAATAATAAGACAACTAAAATACAGCTCTGTATTTATAATATAATTAAAATACAGAGTTGTATCTGTCTTTTATTTCCT